>OX030950.1:83641646-83789146 GCA_943735915.1 Pherbina coryleti
CCGAATTCTTACAAATTGACATCAATAATCTTTATAAGTGGTGTAAAATAAATCATATGAATCTCAATATGAAAAAATGTAAGCACATACCCTTCTCGCGTAAGCCATGGCTTAGACGCACGTACAAAATCTGCGATTACACATTAGAATCTTTATATAGTTTCCATGATCTTGGAGTTACCATGGATCCTAAACTTCGCTTTCAAATTCATATAACTGAAATAATTAAAATAGCAAATAGTACCCTAGGATTTATCAAACGATGGGCAAAAGAGTTTAATGATCCCTTTATATCGAAATCTTTGTTCACTTCACTATTGCGGCCTATCTTAGAATATGCCTCAATTGTATGGTGTCCACGATATGCCTGTTACATTGACGACATTGAATCAGTTCAGAAAAAATTTCTTCTGTTCTGCTTAACCCATTAAGTCCGGGAAGAGCACAATTTTAATATGATGTTTGAGACTTATTTTCTGCTATAAAAAATTGGAATAAAAAATTCCAAACATACCTATTCTACTATTTTTGGGGTCGCTCTTTCGATTGGTGCAGTCGGATTTGCATAATAATGACTTTTGGAACCAATATGGCGCATTTTAATTAAAAAAATAACGAAATTTTTTGCGTTTTTCTTTTTTGTGAATCTTTTTCGCATAAATAAAGTTACTGAATCGGTGCCAAACTAAAACCAAAAGTGCACAAAATATCTAAAGTATAACTATGAATATTTTTTTTTTGGTTTGAATCAACCTAACCTCTTCAATATATCAATACGTAAAAAATTAACGTTATTTGGTAAATTATGAGTATAATTAATAAAATTTACATCTCTAATAATCTCTTATATATATTACGCAAACCCAAATTTTTTCCGGCGTAAGGCTTTTTAAGTACAAGTCCAATTTTAATAAATTTAGTATGGTTTGATAGGTTTAGACCTGCAGATGTGCAAACTGGACTTTTTATTTCTTAAAAATTTATATATTTTAAGTTATAGCTTATTAAAGTTTGCATATAATTGCATATAATTGTTGTTGTTATGTTGGTTTTTCTTTTATTAACAGAGCAGCTGAGAACAACGTTATCAAACTCAGAACAAAACTATTCGCTGCATGGTATAATAATACAAGGTAGCATTGACAGTTGCTTGGGAAATCATATACTGTCAAAAAATATACTCAAAAAGAGAGCGCTCACAATCCGCCATTGAAAACACAAGCAATGTTGAAAACGTTGAAGTGAAAAAAACAACAACCACAGCAGCTGTTGATGTATTTCCACAAAAAGCTGTTTTTGACAGTTTATGTTTTCCTGTTGAAGAGAAATAAGCAGTTGTCAATGCTACCATGTATTATTATACCATGTATTCGCTGCTCACATTTCGCTCTCTTCTGTCTCTTCTTAATAGAGCGTCTGTTAACAACAAAATTAAAGTCAGAAAAATATAAGGCTTTCGCAAGCCGCTCGCGCTGAATGCTCGCATCCAAGATAAGATACATACAAGTTTTTTTTGTTGCAATTTTCTGCTCACATTTCACTTAACTCTGCCTCTTCTTTATAGAGGTATGTTATTATAATTGCTGGGGGCAGCATCGCGCACCAGTGGTCGCTAGTATAATTATAATAAACAACGTATAATAATACGTATAATAAACATAATCGCATTGGTTTCAGACATTTCATGAAATTTAATCAGCTACAGATCCACGATCTTAAATTTTGAAAATCTAACTTCGAATTCGTGATCAACGGCCTCAAAAACTCCCTTATACACATTTTCTTGTAATTTTGAATATTTTATGAAATTCGGTCGGCCATATTGAATCCGCCATCTTAAATTTTGAAAATCTTACCTCAAATTCGTGATCAGCCATCTCAAAAACCCCTTCTTTATATATTTTTGGGTCAATTATATTATTAGAGATGTAAATTTTATTAATAATACTCATAATTTACCAAATAACGTTAATTTTTTACGTATTGATATATTGAAGAGGTTAGGTTGATTCAAACCAAAAAAAAAATATTTATAGTTATACTTTAGATATTTTGTGCACTTTTGGTTTTAGTTTGGCACCGATTCAGTAACTTTATTTATGCGAAAAAGATTCACAAAAAAGAAAAACGCAAAAAATTTCGTTATTTTTTTAATTAAAATGCGCCATATTGGTTCCAAAAGTCATTATTATGCAAATCCGACTGCACCAATCGAAAGAGCGACCCCAAAAATAGTAGAATAGGTATGTTTGGAATTTTTTATTCCAATTTTTTATAGCAGAAAATAAGTCTCAAACATCATATTAAAATTGTGCTCTTCCCGGACTTAATGGGTTAAGCAATTTATACTGTAGAACTGATTTTCATCTTCCACCTTATGAATATCGATTACAGCTATTAAATCTTCCAACTTTAAAAAATCGGAGAACTATGCTTAATGTTAGTTGGATTGTTAAACTTCTACATGGATATGTTGACAGTCCATATTTATTAAGTAAAATTTACTTAATAACTTAATTTATGTTTCTTATCACTTTTATTTATGTTAACTAGTATTAAAACCTAATTTTATTTATGGATATAATAATACTAAATCGCATTTTTTAATTTCATATGAAGAATCTATGAGTAAATTTTATCAATGTACTTTTGTATTTACTTTAGTTTTTTTTTTAATAAAAAAAAAGAATTTGGGCCTCAAGTTAAATTTTAAAATATTCCAAAAAGGTATATTTCAAAAAATTATATCTTTATGAAAAGTGAAAATTAATGATAATTAAAGTGAATCATTAATTTTATGAAAAGTTTTATATTTATATACTGCCGTCATAAGGAAGAGTGCGGCATCTAGCATGAAAATCAAAATCAGTTTTATTGCTTTTTCTTAAACACATTACTTTCATCTTCAAAAAATAAAATAAAAATTACGAATTTTTTGCTCAATTGCTAAATATTTTAATCTGAAGTGTCATATCTTCACAAATTCAAACAATCGTTCAAGCAAAAAAGCGGCATCTACACTGTCTGTTCCACAGTTTTTGCATTTTTAATAAAATCCGTAAATATCATTAATGTTGAAAAAAAACTGGATATTACTATGCTGAAGAACCAAATGTTTATAACCATCCAAACTCTAGTCAGTGAATTTTTGATAAATTACTGTAAGTCGTTTATCTCAGAATATTGAAATATGTAGATGCCGCACTCTTCCTTATGACGGCAGTATAAGACTCACATCTTCTAAGATGTAATTAAAATTACAATGGTATTTATATATGTCACAAAAAAAAGTTTTAGCCTACTCATTGAGACTATGAAAATCACTCAATTTTGGATTTCGAATGGGTGCCGATACGAAGTTAAGTAACTTAAAAAAATTAATGACTACGGTTTTTAGCATTAGATACCCATAAGATTATCCTTAAATTTTTTTATCAAAATCGGAAACTATGCAGCTCACCCATTAGACGTTTTCATATGGAATGACCCTTTATGCTTTTTGGTAATAGCTCTTCACCTCACTTAAGTACCCATAATTGGTTAACAAACATCGATCTAACCCTTTGTTCCTTTAGGAGCTCTTTTAGCTATCCTATCACAGAGGTCATTCTTCATTCATTATTTCTCATTCTTCCATTTGTAAACCCTTTTGTAGATATGGCATCTCTGTCATATATCTTTTAACATCCCTGTCATAATTTTGGCCGATCTCTGAAATGCAACCCTACCGATCTGCCATTTGTGACTTCCGGAAAAGACACTTTTTCTGACAATCGTTGTAAGGGTAAGACCTAATTTTTAAAGTGCAAAATAAAATCTTTAAAAAGTTTAAACATCTTGGCGTTTTTATAATCTCAGATGTGGGGTCCAGTTTCCCATCAACATAAAGTAGAGTAAAATAAAAATATTAAAATTAATTATTCAAAATGCCACGCGAAACTAAGCAAATATTGATGGATGCATTTACGGCGGCCGGAGTGGTGTTTCCACCAACAGCCACCATGTCGCAACTTAAGCGATTGTACGCCGAAAACAATTTACACATTGATGAAGAAGTTGATACTGCTTCACTTGGAGAGGATGCCGCAATTGCCGAAAATATTCCCAGGGCCAATGCCGACCATAACCCTACTTACTCAGCAAAAACCGACGAGACTTCCGCAGTTGCCGAATATTCTGCCAGTGCTGCTGCCGACCATAACCCTACTTTCTCAGGAAAAACCGCCGAGACTTCCGCGAATAATTCCAGTGCTGATGCTTCATTCCGGGACACAACTACGCTTGCAGCAATTGATGTCGTCACCAGCAATGCTGCTTCCGTTACCCCTGCCGTCGCCAATTCAGCAATTACAGAAAATCTTGCTACTGTTGGTTCTGTCACTGCCGCTAAATTTGCCAATTCTGGAAATTTTGGACCTGCTGTCTTTTTTAATTCTGCTAAAGATTCCGCTGCAGCTACTGGCGCTATTAGTAAATTCGTTGCCGCTGATAGGCCGCCTGCCTTTACTGAAAATGCTGTTTTATTGCTTCATTATGTATTTCTAACGAAGACTTCAACGAACGATGACTATGCGAACGAAGTTGGATTGAAGTTGAGATATGTATTTCGAACACAGCTTATCGTTAGCTCATTTGACAAGTTATGTTTGCTACTTACACTCAAACTGTTATACACAAGCAGTATCAAACGTGGCACTGCCATATCAAACATTAGGGAAGTTTTCTGTATTTTCTTTTAAGATTTCATGCATTTTTTGTACTTTTCGTGTTGTTGGCAATGCTTTGGTTCTTGTCTGTGTTGTAGGTAAATTGTAGGTTGTGGTGTAAACTGTGTTTGCAGGTTGTTCTATTGGCTACAATTGTGCTGCCTTCGACATAAGCAGAATGAATCATGGCCTGCTTCTATTTATTACTTGTAGTTAACCGAAAAAAATCACCGCCTTTTGCTTGGATGTTGCTATTCTTTTCTGAAATTTTTTTTTTTCTGTTTAGATCTGCCCAAAATTTAATTGGAAGAAAAATAAAAAAAAGTTTGAATTGGCCTCTAGCTGCCTCACAAGCGCTGAAAAATATTGCTTGTTTTTTAATATTGCAATTTAAGTAATAACTATTGTATTCAATTTTGAATTAATTAATGTTTAGTACTTAAATTGCACTTATATGTTAATATATAAATAAGTTTTATCATATATACGTATTTTTTTGTTAAAATATCGATTTTAAAAAAAAATTTTCTCAACGAATACATCACAACGATAACATGAAAGCATTCGTTTGATTTTGACGTTTGAATTCGGTGTTTCAGTGATCGTTAGAAATACATATTGCAAATATGTAACTGTACTACGGCATCGTTCGCTAGCTGATCAGCTGTTTTCGTTGTTTGCTTATGTTCGATTTACAAATTCCAAAACATGAACGAACACTGTTGTGAACGAAACGATTGATCGGATAGAAATACAAAATGAAGCCATTAATTCCGGCAGTCGACTCGCTTGATGAACAACTACTAGCATTGAAAAAACGACGTGAAATCCTAGAGATACAGCAACAAATTCGACAGCTTGAAAGCAGCTCTGGAAACGGCAATGAATGTAAAGCTTATTTCAACGATATCGAACATGCTGTTCCAAAATTCAGTGGCGATACAAACGCTCAATCTGTACGTAATTTTTTTACTGATTTTGAGGAAATAATGCGTACTGTTAATGCTGACGAGCGATTTAAATTATTGAGTTTGCGTCACTCACTTGAATGAACTGCGCGACTATTTTTGTCAACGACGTCTGCTGTAAATTACGTTGAGTTAAAAAAAACCCTTATTGACGAATTCGATGTTGCCTTCAGTCGTCATGATATCTACCGCATGTTGGCAGAAAGGCGTTGGAATAAAAATGCAGAAACGCTTCATTTTTATATACTATCCATGCAGTCCTTGGCAAAAAAGGGAGATATAGAGGAAGCCGAACTAATTGATTTTATTTTGGATGGCATTCGAGGAAATGTATCCAACATTAGTTTGCTGATGACAGCTCAAACGCTTTGTGAGCTTAAGAGATTGGTTAACCGATACTATAATAAATATTTGAAGCTTGATATTGCTGGGGTTGTGCGTCGTGCAGTAAGTACTCCACTGGTAAAGCCGTCTGCTGAAATTAAATCCGATTCTAATACGGTTCCCGTCAAAGATCTTCCGTTGTGCTTTAATTGTTCGAAGAAAGGACACATCCAGCCCAACTGCCCATATCCGATGCGTCCCAAGGACTCCTGTTTCAAATGCTGGAAAATGGGACATAACTATCGTTCTTGCCCCAATGCAAGAAAAGTTTTGATGCCGATTGCGGACCAGCATATTGCCGCAGTATACGAAGAAGACTGTGCCGAAATTGAAGCTTTGAATTTGGTGAGTATTGCTTTTTGTAACAATCAGGTAGGAAGTGCAAAGTTTAGCAAATTTATTTCTCTTTGATACTGGCAGTCCAATTAGTTTCGTAAGAGAATCATGCGTCCCGGCATTAAAAAGCAAGCTAGATATTCCAGAGCACAAATACCGAGGAAATGGAGGACAGAAATTAAATATAATAGGCGAAACTAATTGCGCTGTTAAATTTAGAAATCGAATAAAGGAAATTGAAATTAATATTTTGCCGGATAACGAAATGCTTGTGCCGATTATTTTAGGACGAAATTTTTTGAAATGTTTTAAAATATGTTTTAAAGCTTTTTTCTTTAAATAAAAATGAATTACATTGCACTTCCTTGCCAAATGATTTGTTAAATGTTTTAAATGGGTTTGGTCTTTTAAAAAAAAGTGATGTATGCCATAGTTATATATCAGAAAAATATAATAGTTATCAAGGAACTGAAGGTAGTTCCGACTGCAGTGCCGGCTTTGAGATTCCAGACATTTTTAAGA
This sequence comes from Pherbina coryleti, assembly GCA_943735915.1. NCBI lineage: Eukaryota > Metazoa > Arthropoda > Insecta > Diptera > Sciomyzidae > Pherbina > Pherbina coryleti. Next base: position 83,648,563 of record OX030950.1, read on the forward strand.
TTAATGTTGACTGTAATTCCGAAGAATTAGATATTGATTGCAGGTTAGGTTCTAGTTCCCGTGCCGAGATAAATAACTTAGTTTTTGAATCATATTTAAATTAAAAAAAGCAGTCGAACCGTATGAATATAAAATGAAAATTCATTTGACCACTAACGTTCCGTTTCACTGTGCCCCTCGAAGACTTTCATTTTCCGAAAGAATGACGGTACAAGACATTTTAAAAGAACTAGAAACTGACGGCATAATACGTCCAAGTAACTCTCCGTACGCTTCCGCTATCGTTCTGGTTAGAAAAAGGAACGGCAAGACGCGTCTATGTGTTGATTATCGTGGTTTAAACAAAATAACTGTTCGGGATAATTACCCATTGCCACTCATAGAAGACTGTTTAGAGTATTTAGAAGGTAAAAACATTTTTTCTGTCTTAGACTTGAAGAGCGGATTTTATCAAGTTGAAATTTCCCCAGAATCAATTCCGTACACAGCATTTGTGACACCAAACGGACAGTATGAATTTTTAAGAATGCCGTTTGGACTCAAAAATGCACCTGCCGTGTTTCAACGATTTATAAACAATATTTTTAGAGATCTTATTGACGATAGGAAACTTAAAGTTTATATGGACGATATAGTGGTTGCTACCAAGAATTTTGACGAGCATAAAGCGCTCCTAAAAATTGTTCTTGATCGATTGAGCATACGAGGTTTAAAGCTGAACATTTCTAAGTGCAAATTCGCATACACAAAAATCGAATATTTAGGATACTCTGTTTTTTCTGAAGGAATTTCTATGAGTGAATCTCACATAAGAGATATAAAGAAATACCCAATGCCAACTACACAAAAAGAATTACAATCTTGTGTGGGACTGTTTTCCTACTTTAGACGTTTCGTGCCGTTCTTTTCAAAAATCATCAAGCCATTACTAAACTTACTAAAGAAGGGCACTGATTTCAATTTTGTTGAAAATTGTATCGCAGCATTCAATGAGCTTAAAAATAAATTGATAGAGTCTCCAGTATTAGCTATTTATAATCCATTGAAAGAAACAGAACTGCATTGTGATGCAAGTATGTACTATTGGATTTGGGGCAGTTATGTTACAAAGACAAGACGACGGTAAGCTTCATCCAATAGCTTATTTTTCGAAAACTATATCAGCTGCCGAAGCGAAATACCATAGTTTTGAGTTGGAGACTCTGGCTATTATATACGCCTTGCGACGTTTTAGAGTGTACTTGGAAGGAATTCCTTTTAAGATTATAACAGATTGTAACTCATTGGCCATGACTCTGGAGAAAAAACAAATTAACACACGAATAGCCCGGTGGGCACTCGAATTAGAAAACTATAATTATAAAGTAATACATCGTAGCGGAATAGCCATGGGGCATGTTGATGCATTGAGTCGCTGTGTTGTAGCGGCAATTCAAGACGTAAATGACGTAGAGTTTCAAGTCCAAGCTGCTCAAGAGCGAGATGTTAATGTAAAGAAATTACGCGATCGATTAGAAAATGGGTACGTAAACGGTTATGATTTAATTGACGGACTTTTATATAAAGTTAATGAGAAAAGCTGTAATATGTTATATATTCCGGCGGAATTGGAAGATAATATTATTCGATAGATGCATGAACAAGTGGGCCATCAGTCGGTTGATAAAACATTTAATAAAATAAGCAAGTGCTATTGGTTTCCGAATATGAGAGCGAAAGTAGAAAGATTTATCAGTAATTGCTTAAAGTGCCTTATGTATGCAATGCCGGTCCGAATAAATGAGAGAAATTTGTATAGTATTCCGAAAAAGCCGATTCCGTTTGATACCTTGCACATCGACCATTTTGGACCATTGCCGTCATTGAAATCTAAACGAAAGCATATTTTGGTTGTTATTGACGCATTTACGAATTTTGTTAAGTTGTATCCCACAAATTCAACGAGTACGCGTGAAGTTAATGCCGCTTTGGAAAAGTACTTTTGTTACTACAGTAGGCCCAGGCGAACTATATCTGATAGGGGTTCTTGCTTTACATCACTCGAGTTTTCTGAGTTTTTACTTAAACGAAATATTGAACATGTCAAAGTTGCTGTAGCTTCCCCTCAAGCAAATTAGCAGGTTGAAAGGGTGAACAGGGTAATTAAAACTATGTTGGGAAAATCAAGTAACCCCTTAGATCATGCGGATTGGTCACATAAACTCTTGCAGGTAGAATACGCTATAAACAATTCAGTCCACAGTACTACAAAAATCGCACCTAGTATGCTTTTATTCGGCGTAGAACAAAGGGGAGAGTTTGTAGATGAATTTACAGATTATTTCAGTGATAAAATCGGAATGGGGATGGGACGTGACCTGGAAAGACTCCGGTCTGACGCTAATATTGCAATTCAAACTGCGCAAGAATATAGTCAAAATTACTTTTTGGGACATAGTAGTGAAGCTAAGAAATATGATGTTGGTGATTTTGTGGTCATCCGGAACGTTGGCACTGCCGTCGGGACAAATAAAAAGTTTATACCCAAGTACAAAGGACCATATGTAGTATTTAGGGTTGTTGGAAATGATCGATATGTTATTCGGGATATTGATAATTGCCAACTAACCCAACTACCATATGATGGCATAGTTGAGGCAAATAGAATGCGTAAATGGCTACCTGATAAGACTAAGCCCATTTCTGAATAAAGCAATACTCATTTAAATTTAAATTTTAACAGTAACTGACTCTTGTATCTTACTCCTGAATTTTTATTAATAATATTGGGCGCCTCGGTAGTCGAGTATGTAGCGTGCTCGACTGCTATCCCAGAGGTCCCGGGTTCGATTCCCGGCCAGGCCATGGTCCTTCGCTTTAAAAACCTTTCTAAATTTTCTTTTCCTCTTTCCTAAATCAACTGAAACAAATTTACCACTAAAACAATTAATATTTACCACTTGAAATGAAATTATTGAAAATGTATTTATCACCAATGTTTACGACTTGAAATGAAACTATTGTAACTATTGAAACTATTGAAACTATTGAAACTATTGAAACAATTGAAAATGTATATATGAATAATTTAATATAAGTAGTCTGTAAGAGTTGATCTCTGTTAGATGAAATAAATAAATAAATAAATAAATAAATATATATTAATTGTCTAATTTTAAGAAATACTTTATTATCGATCGAGGACGATCAAATGTCAGATTTGGCCGAGCTGTAAACCCTTTTGTAGATATGGCATCTCTGTCATATATCTTTTAACATAAAAAAAAAAAATAAATAACTGGCCATTTCAGCCCTTGAAAGGACTTTGACCTAGCTACTTATGATCAATTGTGTTGTGCGTGTTATTAAGTTTGTACACAATTGACCGAGAAATGGACCTACAGGCTTAACGCCGACTCCGAACGGCGATGAACGGAAAGTTCTCGTTCTCAAGAAGCTTTACATGGCATTTTGATTACTCTCTGAGGTTTGCCATTGTCTGCAGAGAGGTGGCGGCCGTACAGAAAAATTATTTTCAAATAATTTTCCGTTGCTGCTGGGGTTTCGAACCTGCGTCTCCAGGTTCTTTGACATAGCGGCCACGCACTTTAACCAACTACGCCATGGACGCCACATGTCCATGTGAATATCTTTTAACATCCCTGTCTTAATTTTGGCCGATCTCTGAAATGCAACCCTGCCGATCTGCCATTTGTGACTTCCGGAAAAAACACTTTTTGTGACAATCGTTGTAAGGGTAAGACCTACTTTTTAAAGTGCAAAATAAAATCTTTAAAAAGTTTAAACATCTTGGCGTTTTTATACATTATTATTTCTCTCTTTCAATCCTCTACGCCACTCATTAAAAAACATAGCACTGTTAAACACGAAAAAAAATAACATGGTTCTGACAACGGATTCTGGTAGAGGGGACAAAAAAACAATATACACTAAGAATCATAAGTCTACGCTCCTACTGTCAAAAAAAATGAAGGCTTAAAATATTAAAAAAACATTACACTGGTTTACAAATAACGAAAAGTTGATTGTACATTTAATGTGACTATCCTTTTCTCATGCAAAATCGGTCGCTAATTCCGAAAAAAATTGTTCTTTCTTTTTCTGTCACTCCGTTTTTAAGATATTGCCCACTGTAGGGTTTTCAACAAAAAAAAAAAATTGGTTCCACTTAATTGCATATATTTCCAGAACCAACAATAGTTATCAAACAAATGAAATATCAAATAAAAGCTAATAAAATTTCCTACAAACAATGCCAAAATCATTTTTTGGTCAAGTTGTTAGTTTTGGCGGAATAAATTCAATTTTCGGGGATTTTTCTTGTTTTTCAGAAAAATTTAAAAAAAAAATAAAAAATAGTTGCAAATTTTGTTAAAAAATCAAAATATTTAGTTACTTTTGATATTTTTTACTAAAAGTCTGTATTTTTCCGAAAAAATAAGCTTTTGTTGAAGCAAATCTATTGAGAAATGTAAAAGTTGTGTGTAATTTACCGAAAGCACCCAAATTATGTTATTGCCGTAAATTTTATTGTCATATAAAAAAATTGGGTTATTGTAATATAATTTTTTATTTTTCATTTTTATTGTTCATAAGAATGAAATCAAGTCTTTTGCGAAAGAAAAATAAGAAAGAACAGGCTACAATAAAACAGGTAGGCTCACGACTAAGAGTGCAACCATCGATACCGTCACAGCAAAACACCTGATTTCGACACTTATGGCTATAAGAAAGAGAACAGAGTCAGTCGTGAGCCTACCTGTTTTTATTATACCATGTATACATAAGTGTTTGGTTTTTTTTTATAGTTTCGGCGGTCGCGCTCTCAGTCGTGGACCTACCTACCTTTTACTGTACCATATCTGCAGCGCTTTCGAGCTGTATGAAAGCAAAAACATTCTTGCATTATACCAAAAAACGTGGCAAACAAACGAACAACGAAAGAAAATAATAAAAATTAAGATAAACTTCAAAATTAAATGAGTAAAAGACTGCGAGAATTCCAGTGTAAAAACTACCCAAATATTTTCTGCTACGTGTGCGGCGAATTTATTTTCGAAAAGAATCGACTCAATTTTGCGAATTTACTGCATATGTCATATCTTCATTATTTTGGTATTGCGGCTGAGAACATTGGTGAATATGGACGCCAAGTACTTGGTGTCAATCGTGCAAATTAATATTGTCTGAATGGAGCTCGGGCGAAAAACGATACATGAAATTTGATGTTCCGATGATCTGGAGACAACCGTTTTGCCACCTAAACGATTGCTATTTTTGTCTGGCCAAAGTGACTGGCGTTGGAAGACACAAACGAGTGATATACGCCACTGTCCCGACTGTATCATTGCCATTGCCTCATTCTGATGATGTTCCATATCCTACTTGTCCCGATTCGACACGTGAAAACAATCGAAAATCCGTAGATTAAGTGGAGTCGGAAGGAACCACAGGTGGTAGTACTATTACAACTGAAAGCAAAACTCACGTTTTATCGCAAGCGCAACTGAATGATTGGATAAGAGATTTGGAACTATCAAAGGAAAAATCGGAATTGCATGCTTCGCGTATGCAAGAATTCAACTTTTTGAGACCCGATGTTAAAGTGACATACTACAGAAATCGTGAAAAGCCGTTTGCTATACACTTTACTAAGAAGGACAATATCTGCTATTGCGAAGACATTCCTGGCTTATTTAATACCTTCGGTCAGCCGTACGTTCCCAAAGAGCGGCGTTTGTTTATTGATGGCAGCAAACTGAGCTTGAAGGCGGTATTACTGCATATAGGAAACAAAAAGCCATCGATTCCGATGCTTTTCACACATGCAGTTAACACAAAGGAAAAGTACGAAACAATGGCGAAGCTATTGACATGTATTAAATATGAACAACTCGACTGGAAAATATGTTCTGATCTCAAAGTCGTTGGTATGCTTTGGTGGTTTACAGAGTGGCTACACAAAATACTGCTGTTTTCTATGCAAGTGCGGCAGTCGAGCGCCTGAACACCACTATTGCAAAAAGGACTGGCCAGAAAGAATTGAGTCGAAAGTTGGAGAGAGCAACGTCAAAAACGTCAAAAAGGAAAACATAATTCTCCCACCGCTGCACATCAAACTTGGACTTATGAAAAACTTTGTCAAGGCGTTAGACAAAGAAAGCGAAGCATTCACATATTTGAAAACAATTTTTCCAAATCTTTCTGATGCCAAAATAAAAGAAGGTGTCTTCGTTGGACCTCAAATAAAAAAGGTGTTAAACGAACTTCAATTCGCAGAACTATCGTCACTAGTTGAGACAGCGGCGTGGAATTCTTTTAGGACGACTGTTTCTAGCTTCCTCGGGAGTTGCTCAGGAACTATAAAAAACAGGCGTAAATATGTCTCTGAAAATTGACTTTCTACACTCCCATTTTAATTTTTTTCGAAGAATCTCGGTGACGAGAGTGACGAACATGGGGAAAGATTCCACCAACAGATGAAGGCAATTGAAAATCGGTACCAAGGATTTTGGGACGAAGGAATGATGGGCGACTATTGTTGGTTTCTCATCAGAGAAACCGATCCCGAATTGAATAAACGACAAAACAAAAATCCTAATCATTTTTAATTTCTGAATGAAAAAAAAAAAAATTATATACAATATAAAAAACAATTTAAATGATTTAAGGGAACAATAAAAATTATTAATAATAATTATGTACAACTAGCCTTTTCCCGGCGCGCGTTGCTGCACCCTGCAACTATATGGGAACATAATAGGTGTATTCAAAACTTTTCTTAGACTCATAGTTGAACGCCACTGTCATTTTCCACTGCCCGTTACAGTTTCCCAGGAGCAGGAGATCACCAAATAGTAACTCCATTTTGAGTTTGTATGTAAGTACTGCTACTTTTACTTCCAAAGCTATTCGATAATACAAATTTTAAGTGTATGGGCGGAGCCATACCCACTTATATAATGCCCATCTCAGTTTTTTAGTAGATGGACATTACCCAGTTTTAGTACAGTTGCCGACAGGGAGCATATAAACTAAATTATCAAAATGTAGCCAAATCGACGAAAACCGTAGGAATTATAGCATTTTTATAGATTTGTGGGCGGTAAAAGGGGGTGTGACAGAAATTTAAACCATCTCGTACTTGAAAAAAATGAACTGCCAAAATTTCAGCTCTATCGGCTTAGTAATTTTTGAGTTTCCAGCCATCACACAGACAGCGTTTTGCTTTTTGTATATATATTTTGGATAAAGATTATTGGCTATAACTTTTGAGTGGTAAGAGATACTAAGATAATTTTTTCTAAAAAATTAATTTTTTAGCTTGTTTATTTTTTTCAAAAATATAAAAACACAATATTGGAAAAAAAAATTTTGTTCGAAAAAATCAAGGGATAGGCCTTGCTTTTTGAATCACAAAAATGGTTTTTAATTTTTGCGTAAAATTGAAATAACTTTTGCTTATAAATGTTAAAGCTTTAAAATAGAGTTAAAAATTTGCAAATTTGAATTTAAATTATTTTTACAACAAAAATAAATATTGAGCCTTTTTTTGAGGAAAACTCCAAAATTTCAGACCTTTTTTGAAAAAAATATTTAAAATATTTTTGCAATAAGGTTTTTGTAGTACTTTGATGAAGCTTTAAGACAAAAAAAATTCAACAAAGTGTATAAAAAAGCAGCGGAGATATTTGAATCGAAAGTCACAAAATTATATTTCTGATTGTGTTTTTCTAATTTTTGAGCACGATGTTGCATTAAATATATCGTTGTAGTAAAATTTTGCATAGTTTTCAAGATATGTTCATGTTTTTGATGTCAAAATAACTGAAATTTTTTAATTTCACTAAATTTAAGAAATATTTTATATTTTGTAAATATTTGCATATGTAACAACTAAAAATATGCGATTTGTGCTACAGCACCATCTGGTGTCCAAGGTGGTTCAAAGAAGATACTGCCAAAACACTCATCGTGTCTGAGAACTACTATAGGGTGTTTTTTTAGGGGTTTGTTTTTCGAATAGAGATAAAACTGGCATTTTGTGGTCAAATCTGGCAACTCTAATGTCATTTATGTTCAGTTTGGTTTGCCATTTCATCATGAACAGGTTGACAAAAAAACAACGCTTGCAAATCGTGCAAATTTATTTCGAAAATAATGGTTCAGTTCGCGAAGTTTACCGCAAGCTCCGTCCATTTTATGGTCGACATAATCGTCCATCAGAGCAATTAATTCGGTTAACCATGGGTCGTTTTCGCACTACGTTTACTCAATGTGATAATACGCATCCGCAGAGACGTCGAACAGTGCGCACCGAAGAAACAATTGCCGCTGTAGAGCAAAATGTTGAAGAGGACCCGAATGAATAAATTCGCCACCGTGCACAGCAATTGGAGCTTTGTCCATCAACTTTATGGAAGATTTTGCGCAAAGATCTTGGCTTGCGACCTTACAAGATCCAGCTTGTGCAAGAATTAAAGCCGCGAGACCATGCAATGCGTCGTGATTTTGGTGTATGGGCCGAAAATGAGATTGATCTCGATGCTGATTTTCATCGCAAAATTTTGTTCAGTGATGAGGCTCATTTTTGGTTGAATGGCTACGTCAACAAGCAAAATTGCCGCATTTGGAATGAAGAGAATCCACATGAGATCCTTGAGACGCCATTACATCCACAAAAACTGACTGTTTGGTGTGCTCTATGGGCTGGTGGAATCATTGGGCCATACTTCTTCCGAAATAATGCTGGAGAGTCAGTTACCGTTAATGGAGACCGGTATAGAGCCATGATAACCGACTATTTTGTTCCCGAATTGGATGGCATGAATGTGGATGAGTTGTGGTTCCAACAAGACGGCGCTACATGCCACACAGCGCACGTCACAATCGATTTATTGAAGGAAATATTCGATGAGCGCATAATTTCGCGGAATGGACCTGTCAATTGCCCACCAAGATCGTGTGATTTGACACCATTGGATTATTTTCTTTGGGGATATGTGAAGTCACTCGTCTACGCCAACAAACCAGAAACGTTAGGGGACTTTGAGGCCAACATTCGTGGCGTTATTGCCGACATACGGTCCCATATGCTCGAAAAAGTGGTTGAAAATTGGACCTGTAGAATTGGCTTTATTTGAGCCAGCCGCGGCGGCCACATGCCCGAAATCATATTTAAACATTAATGGCATAAAATTATCCTTTCAATAAAGCCAAATTGATGGACATTAAAACGATTTTCCTGTGTTTTCTTTCAACTCGAAGTTCTATACCTCTAAAAAAAACACCCTTTATATACCAATTTTTATTCTAATCGCATGAGAGGTTTGGGAGTTTTAGGTGCTTTTGCAAAAAATTTGTACTACAGCGCCCTCTGGTGTTCAAGATAGGTAAAAAAAGATTGCAGCAATACACTCAACGTACATGAAAACGACTGTATACCAATTTTCATTGTAATCGCATAAGCGGTTTGTGAATTTTAGGTAGTTTTGTAAAAAATTTGTACTACAGCGCCCTCTGGTGTTCAAGGTGGATAAAAATTGATAGTCCACAAACACGCAGCGTACCAAAAAACTTCTATACACAAATTTTCATGCTAATCGGATGAGTAGTTTAGGAGTCTATTGCATAGTTACATACGACATTTAGTTCCAAAGCAATTCGATATCATAAATTTGGCCTTTGTGACCAAATTCCCCCTTGTCTAATGTTCGCTCAAATATATAATAATGGCATCTTGGGCCCATAGCATCTACATATCAAGTTTCACTATCAAAACATGTTCAACTCAGGAATAATAATGATTCCTAAAAAGTGGGCGTATATATAGTAAGACCACGCCCAGTTTTAGTATAGTTGCCGACAGTAACCATACGAACTTGTTTACCAAATTTTAGTCTAATACGTCCAAACCCGTCTTAAATATAGCATTTTTATTGATTTGTAGGCGGTAAAGGGGGTATGGAAAAAAGGGGTATGGAAAATTTTTACTATGCCTATATTTTTCGCGCAAATGCAAACGAAAGTGAGACTTGTCAAATTATTCCAATATTCCATTTATTTCCAATTACCCTTGCAAATATTTCCCCATATACACTACATGTGCGCACCTGTATTTTTTCACAGCGGTATTGTTGATAAGTTCACTAAAATGCCTATAATTCATGAACCAATACACATACAAAGACCATTTATACAAAAAACCTTCGTATTGACGTCACCTTTCATGGGAAATCACCAGAAACAAAATCGGTTTACGCATTACAGAGAACATCAACTTCATACACAATGCAACTTATTTTTATATATATAGATAATGGATAATATTGATATTATCGATATTGTAGACAATTTTTCTTTATGTAAAAAACTTTTGTAGACTATTACAAACATTTAAAAAAAAAATCAGCGCAGGCGTTCTGCGATTTTAGATATATATATCAAAACAGTGGGCGCAAAAGTGGGCGTGGTCAATTTTTCTTTCAGTAAACACTTAAATTGGATTACTACGAACATTTGAAAAAAAAATTATCCAAATCGGTCCAGCCGTTTTCCGATTTTAGATAAATCGAAAAAAGTGGGCGCAAAAGTGGGCGTGGTAAATTTTTCTTTCCGACAAAACTTAAATTGGATTACTACGAACATTTGAAAAAAAATTATCCAAATCGGTCCAGCCGTTTTCCGATTTTAGATAAATCAAAAAAAGTGGGCGCAAAAGTGGGCGTGGTCAATTTTTCTTTCCTTAAAAACCGAACTTGGACTAAAACGAACATTTTAAAAAAAATATTATCCAAATCGGTCCAGCCGTTCTGAAGTGATACGATTTCAACCAAACGTACACTTCTTTTTATATATATAGATAGCTTTTTCCCGGCGCGCGTTACTGCACCCTGCAACTATATGGGAACATAATAGGTGTATTCAAAGCTTTTCTAAAACTCATAGTTTGACACCACTGTCATTTTCCACTGACCGTTACAGTTTTCCATTAGCAGGAGATCACCAAATAGTAACTCCATTTTAACTTTGTATATAAGTACTGCTACTTTTACTTTCAAAGCTATTCGATAATACAAACTGTATGGGCGGAGCTACACCCCCTTATATAATGCCCATCCCAGTTTTCTAGTAGATGGACATTAACCAGTTTTAGTACAGTTGCCGACAGTGAGCATCAAACTTAATTATCAAAATGTAGCCAAATCGACGAAAACCGTAAGAAATAAAGCATTTTTATTGATTTGTGGGCGGTAAACGGGGGTGATAGAAATTTAAGCCATCTCGTACTTGAAAAAAATGTACTGCCAAAATTTCAGCTCTATCGGCTCAGTAATTTTGAAGTTTACAGCTTTTTTGTATATATATTTTGGATAAAGATTATTGGCTATAACTTTTGATTGGTAAGAGATACTAAGATAATTTTGTCTAATAAATTAATTATTTAGCTTGTATATTTTTTTCAAAAATATAAAAACACAATATTGGAAAAAAAATTTCCAATTCCAATGCTTTTTGAATCACAGAAATGGTTTTTAATTTTTGCGTACTATTGAAACAATTTTTTCCTATAAATGTTCTCATTTTTAAATGGAGTTAAAAATTTGCGAATTTGAATTTAAATTATTTATACAACAAAAACAATTTTTGAGCCTTTTTTTGAGGAAAACTCCAATATTTCAGACCTTTTTTGAAAAAAGTACTTAAAATATATATACTCAACTAACGGTATTTTTGCAATAAGATTTTCATAGTATTTTGATGAAGCTTTAAGACAAAAAGAATTTAACAAAATGTATAAAAGCATCACAAAATAAAATTTCGGAATGTTTTTTTTCTCATTTTTGAGCAACTTAATGCAACAAATATATCGTTGTACTAAAAATTTTCAAGATATGTTCATATTTTGGTGTCAAATTGACGGAATTTTTCTTATGTTAAACGTAAAATCTTTATTCATCAAATCTTGGTGCACCGGTTTTGCTAAGAGGAAGAATATCGCTTCTAAAATTTCATTATTATCAAAATTTTCGCAGTATTGAAGATATGTTAGTATTTTTGGTATGAAAATAAGGGAAATTTTTTAATTTTACTAAATTTAAGAAATTTTTTTTTGTATATATTTGTATATGTAACCTAAAAAAACAACTGCAAATATGCCTATTGTAGTTTGGGGCGATATTGTAAAAAATTTGTTCTACAGCGCTATCTGGTGTCCAAGGTGGATCAAAGAAGATAGTGTTATAAAACTCACCGTTCCTGAAAACCATTGTTTACCAATTTTCATTCTAATCGCATGAGCGGTTTGGAAGTATTAGGTGGTTTTGCAAAAAAATTGTACTACAGCGCCCTCTGGTGTTCAAGATGGGTCACAAAAGATAGCAGCAAAACATTCAACGTACATGCAAACCACTGTATACCGATTTTCATTCGATTCGCGTAAGCGGTTTGTGAGTTTCAGGCAGTTTTGTAAAAAATTTGTACTACAGCGCCCTCTGGTGTTCAAGGTGGATTAAAATTGATAGCCCACAAACACGTACCGTACCAAAAAACTTCTATACACAAATTTTCATGCCAATCGGATGAATAGTTTAGGAATCTATTGCATAGTTACACACAAAAACTCCTATATACAAAAAGTGGGCGTAAAAATGGGCGTGGTCAATTTTTAAAATAAATTAGCCAAATCGGTGTAGCCGTTTTCTGATTTTAGATAAATCAAAAAAGTGGTCGTAAAAGTGGGCGTAAAAGTGGGCGTGATCAATTTTTCTTTTCGTAAAAACCTAAGTTGGACTATTACGAACATTTAAAAAAAAAATTATCCAAATCGGTCCAGCCGTTCTCAACTGATGCAATTACCAACGAACGACATTTGATTCTTATTTATATAGATAGATTTAGTTGTGAAAGCTGCTCTACACTTTGAGTTCTTCTAAAATTGCGAATATTCGTAGAATTTCGCGTTCGACGACCCAAATTCGAACGTCTTTTTGTTGGCATTTTGTTCTAAATGAACTGAAATCCAAATCAAATAGATCTAAATTAAGGATAATTTCACACAATATTAGGCTATGAAGATTATTTTTGGTTCTATTTTTGCCAAGTACGAATTATTTTAAATTAAAAAAATTCGGACTGCGGCTGGCAGGATTTGAACCGGTGATATAAAAAAATTATCTTCATAGCCTAATATTGTGTGAAATTTCGTTATCCATGTTTTCCATATTTAAAAAACACTGTTTCTCTCTCACAACACTCTTGGACAACAGCAGTACTCACAACAATAACAACAAATAGAAATGGAAAAAAAAAATTAAATCAATATTTTCCATTGCACATTGCTGTTTTGAATCATATGACGAAAACAACAACAAACACGTGTTTTTTTACTTACAATGAATTTGATGAATACACGATAAACGCACAACACAATGCACTTGTCAAAATGATTTGAAATTCTATAGAATTGAAAATAAATCAAAACACTTTTTTTAATGTGCACACTTTAAAATCAATTTAAAAACAATAATATCACTTTTTTAATTGGTAAATACTAACCAATGAGTAATAAAATTATCCAAAAGAATTTGCTTCGGCAAAATTTATGTCTGTTTACGTCGGAATCCAAATGAAAAAGAAAGCACACTGGGTACATTGGGTGGTGTGAATAAAAAATAAGCAAGTGTCTTCTGATATGTGACATCTTGAAAACTTCAAAAGTGTCAAGTGTGAAAATGAAATTTAATATCGATAATGGATAATATTGATATTATCGATATTGTAGACAATTTTTCTTTATGTAAAAAACTTTTGTAGACTATTACAAACATTTAAAAAAAAAATCAGCGCAGGCGTTCTGCGATTTTAGATATATATATCAAAACAGTGGGCGCAAAAGTGGGCGTGGTCAATTTTTCTTTCAGTAAACACTTAAATTGGATTACTACGAATATTTGAAAAAAAAATTATCCAAATCGGTCCAGCCGTTTTCCGATTTTAGATAAATCGAAAAAAGTGGGCGCAAAAGTGGGCGTGGTAAATTTTTCTTTCCGACAAAACTTAAATTGGATTACTACGAACATTTGAAAAAAAATTATCCAAATCGGTCCAGCCGTTTTCCGATTTTAGATAAATCAAAAAAAGTGGGCGCAAAAGTGGGCGTGGTCAATTTTTCTTTCCTTAAAAACCTAACTTGGACTAAAACGAAAATTTTAAAAAAAAAATTATCCAAATCGGTCCAGCCGTTCTGAAGTGATGCGATTTCAACCAAACGTACACTTCTTTTTATATACACCCTGTTTCAAAATAATAGATCCACTCAATAATTGAGCGTTTTGTGCACTACTCAATGAAATTTTTATTAACTCTTTTCCATAAAAGCTTCACACAAATAAGAAACAACAAACAAAAACAATTATACTTTGCTGAGAGCGCCTAACGGTAAAATAATTTATATTGTTATAAACATGCTGCTTATAAACTGTTGCAAAAATAAAGATCCACTCAATAAATTTAAAAAAAAAAACACAATATGTATATTTTTAGTAATTTATTTGGCTTCCATTAGCCTTAACGACTTCAAACAATCTTTTCTTCATACTTAAAGCTAGCGATTTCAATAAATTTTCATCCAATTTACTCCATTCTGTACAGATTGCAGTTTTAAGCTCTGAGAGTCTCAGACTGCGACTGTGTTAAATTAACGATTATCGGCATAAATTCGTTTCACTAAAATGCCCCAAATATTTTCCATTGGATTTAGGTTCGGAGAACATGCTGGCCAACATAAAACCTCGACGGAATTGGCTTGAAACCACGCCATCGTCTCTTTACTTGTGTGGATGGCGGCGTTATCCTGTTGGAAAATCATATTTTGTTTACTATCTTCACGGAGAAAACTAAGAAGACTGCTTCGGAGGACAGTTATGTAGTCTGTACTTGTCATCCGAGTTGAAGTGAATTGAATTTCCAGGGTTTTTTTTTGAAGGAAAAAGCTTCCCTAACCATCAAACTGCCACCACCAAAATTTCGCCGCGAAAAATAACGTGGGTCTTTTCGCAGATCGTGCCAGTACCCCTTTAAACCATCTGGACCGTCAAGGTTAAATTTCTTTTCATCAGAAAAGATAACCTAAATACAAAATTCTGTTGTAAAAATTCATGAAACTAGCACTCGCATAATAACTTACCGAAGTCCAATCAGTGTTAACACTTTCTTCTGCAAATTTCATTCTGGCGATTTTGTGGCGCGGCAAAAGTCGTGGAAACAATTTCATCTGAGAGTGCTTTATATTTGAGTTACGCTTCAGTGACCTCCAAATGGATTGACGAGACACTTCCACAGAACTTAGGGCCGCAAGTTGCTTGCAACTCTTGCTTGAGTTGCTCGCTGCTCTAAACATTACACGTTCATCTCGTTTACTCAGTTTTCTTTTTCTTCCTCGGCCTTTTGCACATCCATACTTTTCAGGATTGTGCAAATAGGTACATGCGATCTTATGGCTCTTACCAATTTTCCGTGCAATAGACCTTATTCCCAATCCCGCACTTTTTAATGAAGTAGTCTGCCCTCTTTCAAATTCTGTTAACTTCTTTCCACGTGGCATAGTTAAAATTTTAGTTTTGATTTTAAAAAACACTTTAGACAAAAAAAAAATCAGCAAAAACCTTCGAAAACTGCGAACAGAATGGTGGATCTTAATTTTTGCAACAGTTTATAAGCAGCATGTTTAAAACAAAACAAGTTATTTTACCGTTAGGCACTCTCAGCACAGTATAATTGTTGTTGTTTGCTTTTTCTTATTTGTGTGAAACTTTTATGGAAAAGAGTTTATAAAAATTTCATTGAGTAGTGCACTAAACACTCAATTTTTGAGTGGATCTATTATTTTGAAACAGGGTGTATATAGATTTAAATAATGTAAATTATTAAAAGAACAATAAAAATTAAGAATAAAGGATTTTATTCAAACAACCTTTAGTTCTCATTTATTTATAAAATAAAATAAGTCGAAATGCATAAATAGATAATCACACAATTTGGGTGCTTTTGGTAAATTAAACACAACTTTTTAATTTTTCAATAGATTTGCTTCAACAATAGCTTATTTTTTTCGATAAAATACGGACTCTTAGTAAAAAATATCAAAAGTAACTAAATATTTTGATTTCTTAACAAAATTTGCAACTATTTTTTATTTTTTTTTGGAAATTTTTCTGAAAAACAAGACAAATCCCCGAAAATTGAATTTATTCCGCTAAAACTAACAACTCGACCAAAAAATAATGTTGGCATTGTTTGTAGGAAATTTTATTAGCTTTTATTTGATATACAATGGCTCACAGCCAAAGTGATGCAGTTAATTTCAATAACTTAATATTGAGAATAACTAAAAACAAAACTTTTTATTTTAAATATGTGAATACCAGTTGATAATAAAACACGTTTTAATTTAAAATTTAAAGACGTGTTTGCCACGTTTTTTGGTATGATGCAAGAATGTTTTTGCTTTCATACAGTTCGAAAGCGCTGCAGATATGGTACAATAAAAGGTAGGTAGGTCCACGACTGAGAGCGCGACCGCCGAAACTGTAAAAAAAACCAAATACTTATGTATACATGGTATAATAAAAACAGGTAGGCTCACGACTGACTCTGTTCTCTTTCTTATAGCCATAAGTGTCGAAATCAGGTGTTTTGCTGTGACGGTATCGATGGTTGCACTCTCAGTCGTGAGCCTACCTGTTTTTATTGTAGCCTGTTCTTTCTTATTTTTCTTTCGCAAAAGACTTGATTTCATTCTTATGAACAATAAAAATGAAAAATAAAAAATTATATTACAATACCCCAATTTTTTTATATGACAATAAAATTTACGGCAATAACATAATTTGGGTAAAAAAAAAAAAAAATAAATAACTGGCCATTTCAGCCCTTGAAAGGACTTTGACCTAGCTTCTTATGATCAATTGTGTTATGCGTGTTATTAAGTTTGTACACAATTGACCGAGAACCGGACCTAAATGTTTAACGCCGACTCCGAACGGCGATGAACGGAATGTTCTTGTTCTCAAGAAGCTTTACATTGCATTGTGAATACTCTCTGAGGTTTGCCATTGTCTGCAGAGAGGTGGCGGCCGTACGGAAAAATTACACTACTCCACAAATTTCAGAAAACTTTCACCACAACGAATTGCGATAACATTTTCTATAATAAAATTTTCCATAGAACTCGAATGTCGTAATGGTTTTTTTCGATTGGCCCCAATTTTTGATATAAATGGCAAAATTAAAAAAATCCACTATTGGGAACACATACTTCACATAAATGCTTGTAAAAACTTACATGTTCAGTCAATGAATTTAAATTAATTTAATTGCATGTAGTAGAGGAGAGTCAGATGAAAATTCGAAGGTATAATATGTGCCAATAGCATTAGTGATATGGCTGTTATGACCGCAAACAGGTGAAAAATTAATTTTTTCGTTTTTTTATAAACATATTTTATGTTAAGCCCTATATCTCGAAATAATTATATCGGAGAGAAAAAGTTAGCCCTCTTATGTGATAGAGAATATTATTACAAAAATTTCAAGCATACACATATCTAAAGAAAAGTCATAATTCACTAACTGTTTTAACATCAATGCAAAAACCATTTTTTGTTAAAAAAATATTTTATTGAAGTTAAATTAAGAAATGCATGCATACAATGATTTGTTTTTTACCATTAGGTAAAAATGGGTGGCTGAATCCGAATGTGATGTCAGAATTTTAAAAGTATGATATTTTACAATAGGGTTGCCATCTAATAATATATTTTTTAAGAGTTTTAAACATTAGATATCTTACATCTTTAGGGGGTCGCTGATTTCGAATCTAATGTCAGAATTTTAAAATTTAAGATGGCTAATAGGGTTGCCACATATTTTTTATTTTTATGAGTTCGTAAGGGGTCGCTGAATCCGAATCCATTGTCAGAATTTTAAAATTGAAATTTTTAACCCTATAGGGTTGCCACCTAATAATGTGCTTTTTTAAGAGTTTTAAACATTATCCAATAGTTTTAGGGGGTCGCTGATTTCGAATCTGATATCAGAATTTTAATATTTAAGATGGCTGATTGGCTGAATAGGGTTGCCACTTATTTATTTATTTTTACGAATTTGGTGCTGGAGCGAACACTAGGTATCCTAGGGTTGCCAAATTTCACAATTTTGAAATTCTGACATAGGATTCGGATACAGAGACCCATTTTTACCTAGTGTTCGCCCCAGCACCGAATTCGTAAAAATATAAAAATAGGTGGCAACCCTATTAGCCATCTTAAATTTTAAAATTCTGACATTAGATTCGAAATCAGCGACCCCCTAAAACTATTGGATAATGTTTAAAACTCTTAAAAAAGCACATTATTAGGTGGCAAACCTATAGGGTTAAAAATTTCACAATTTTTAAATTCCGACAACGGATTCGGATTCAGCGACCCATTTTTATCCAATCGTAAAAAACAAATTGTATGCATGCATTTTTTAATTTAACTGCAATAAAATATTTTTTTTTAACAAAAATATTTATAAACATATTGATGTTAAAAAAGTTTGTGACTTATGAATCTTCTTTAGACATGTGTATACTTGAAATTTTTGTAATAAAATTCTCTATCACATAAGAGGGCGTACTTTTTCTCTCCCATATAATTATTTCGAGATATAGTGCTTCAAACATAAAATATGTTTATAAGAACACGAAAAAAGTGATTTTTTTTCACCTGTTTGGGGTCATAACAGCCATATATGTGCTATTGGCACATATTATACCTTCAAATTTTCAACCGAATCTCCTCTAATTCATGCAATTAAATTAAAGTTATTAATAATAAATAAAATAAAATAAATCACAGTTGATGATAAATTAAACTGCTTCATCAACAAAGTAACTAGCATATATGACAGTCATGTGCCTTTACGTTCATCTCGAATCACGAATAGATCATGCCCGTCTTTCACAAACTCTGTCAAACAGGCTTTGAAAAAACGGCATAAGGCCTATACTATTTGAAAAAGAAATCCTACAGATTCAAATAGGGAGGACTTTAGAAGAGCAAGAAATGAAGCTTCACCGGCAGTGAAACTGTCAAAAAAACGGTTCTTTTCATCAAGGCTAAGTTCGTCACAACCTGCAAAGAAACTCTGGAATAACCTAAAGGAAATTGGAATAGGAAATAACAACAAAACTGCAGAGTGTCAACTAGATCCAGATGCTCTTAATTCGTTTTTTGCTGCCAGCCCCGTTGGACAAATCTCTTACCCTTATATCAGTCTGGGTACTCCTAATATGCATCAAAAGTTTGAGTTTACTGCAGTTGATGATTCAGATGTTGTAAGATGCATCTTGAAGATTAAATCGAATGCTATCGGTGAAGATGGAATAGATATAAGATTCATTAAACTCATACTTCCTTATGTAATTAATCCCTTTGTACACATTCTTAATCACTGTCTAACAAGTTCAACATTTCCTTCCATCTGGAAAACTGCGACAATAATTCCCATAGGAAAAAAACCAACAGCTGCCATACCAAGTGATTTTCGACCCATAAGTCTGCTATCTTCCATATCAAAAGTTCTTGAATCCCTAATGGCTGAACAAATTTCTAAATATCTCCTTGAACATAATTTACTGTCTTCCTTGCAGTCTGGATTTCGTCCTGGACATAGCTGTTCTACCGCAATCGTAAAAATTCTAGATGATATAAGAACGCCGTTTGACAGGGGAGAGATCACCTTAGCTTGTTTGCTGGATTTCTCGAAAGCGTTCGACAGTGTCAGTCACCTCTTGCTCTGTAGGAAGTTAGAAATGTTGTTCAACTTTTCAAGTAATGGTGTGAAACTTCTGAAAAGCTATTTAGAAGGAAGGACGCAGAGATTTAAAATAGGAAATATATTTTCAGGGATCAGGCAAATTAGTTGTGGAGTACCCCAAGGCTCGGTACTTAAGCCGCTTCTATTTACAATGTTTTTAAATGACATTTTTTCGGTCTGTAAAGATGTCTTAATGCACGCGTATGCAGATGACTTGCAACTGTATCTTTCCCGACCTTCAGGTCTCATTGAAGATTTATGTGCCAGATTAAACGATGACCTGCTAGAAATTGCCAAATGGGCCAGAGAAAACAACCTCTGTTTAAACCCCAGAAAATCTCACGTGTTACCTGTTATGAAATATATATATCCATTCACTGAACTGCCTCCTATCTTCCTTAATGAAACTAAACTTAGCCTTGTTAGCAAAGTAACTAATCTCGGTTTCATTATGAACTCTTCACTCACGTGCAAAGACCATATCAACAGTGTGGTTAGTAAAGTTTATTACTCATTAAGGAACCTAAGGAAAACTGCCCCATTTATTCCTATACATAGAAACGAGAAGAAGATTGATAGTACAACTTATCGTGCCCATAATAACTTACTCTGAAGTTGTTTATAGCAAGCTCGATTCAAGGTCATCACATAAGTTATTAGTGGCATATAACAACGCAGCTCGATATGTTTACGGTATCCGAAGTTTTGATCATATATCAACACACAGTAATCGCGTTCTTGGCTGCAGTATTCTAAACTATCTCAATGGAAGAAACTGTATTTTCCTTTATAGACTTATATATTCAAAAAGTCCAAACTATCTTTTTGAAAAACTTCAATTCTGCAGGTCCGCCAGAAGCCTATTTCTCCTAGTACTCCCCTTCAAATACAGTGAATCTAGTAGACTGTTTTTCATTAGTGCTATTCGACTTTGGAATACCCTTCCAAATTACTTAAAACGCGTTAGCAACAAAACAACCTTTAAGCGCCTCATCTTTGAATATTTCTCTTAACTATAATTTCTCACAATATATAAATATTATTATTTAACTTTAATTTTTTTTCTAGCACTTAGTTTTCCTTTGAAACTGTTATTTATTTAAATTGTTTAATTGTCTCTTTGAATTTCTGTTGTAAATTATTGTATTGTTGCATTTAAAAGAATCAATCTTATATGCTAATATTTTTATCAATAAACTAAACAATAAACTAAAAAAAAAAAAAAAAAAAATTCATCGACGGAACATGTAAGTTTTTACAAGCATTTATGTGGAGTATGTGCTCCCAATAGTGGATTTTTTTAATTTTACCATTTATATAAAAAATTGGGGCCAATCGAAAAAAATAGTTATGTTATTCGGATTCTATGGAAAATTTTACTATAGATTACTATAGAAATGTTATCGCAATTCGTTGTGGAAAACCTTGTTGAGTAGTGTTATTTTAATTCAAATAATTTTCTGTCGCTGCTGGGGTTCTAAACTGGGTCTCCAGGTTCGTTGACATAGCGGCTACGCACTTTAACCAACTACGCCACGGACACCACAACATAATTTGGGTGCTTTCGGTAAATTAAACACAACTTTTTCATTTCTCAATAGATTTGCTTCAACAATAGCTTATTTTTTCGCAAAAATACAGACTTTTAGTAAAAAATATCAAAAGTTAATAAATATTTTGATTTCTTAACAAAATTTGCAACTAATTTTTATTTTTTTTTTGAAATTTTTCTGAAAAACAAGAAAAATCCCCGAAAATTGAATTTATTCCGCTAAAACAACAGCTCGACCAAAAAATGATGTTGGCATTGTTTGTAGGAAATGTTATTAGCTTTTATTTGATATATCATATGTTTGATAACTATTGTTGGTTCTGGAAATATGTAATTAAGTGGAACCAACTTTTTTTTCGTTGAAAACCCTGCAGTGGGCAATATCTCGAAAACGGAGTGACAGAAACAAAAAAGAAACATTTTTTCGGAATAAGCGACCGATTTTACATGAGAAAAGAATAGTGGCATTCATTGTACATTGGAGTGGGTCGAAAAAAAAAGTTTGAAAAGTGCACCCCTTATTTTAAAGATGACCTCGAGACAACTCCAAAAACAAAATAATAAAAAACTGTTAGTTTTAACAAATTAAATAAAGAAAGTTCTATACTACAATTTGGAACTGCTATAAAATTTTTGTTTCAAGGCCAAATAAAGTACTTTTTAGGCGAGATGTGAACAAATTTTTAAGAAGATTAATTTTATGATAAAACAAATTTCAAGGGTGGGGTAAATTGAGGTAATAGGGTTTACCAGATGAATATGACTTCAAAAGTCCAAAAACTCTGAGAAGAAAATTTAGTACTAGTTAAGCCCTTTTTAACGGTATATATTATTTTTCAAAAATGTTTTTTTATATATTTTTCGATTGTAATATGTTTTATATTCATTCATTATTTTTATTGTTTATTAACGTTATTTTATATTATAAAGCATTATATAACCAAAATACAGAAAATAAACAGTCAAAAGTCTAAGGCTCCTCAAACAAGTTCATACATAAAACTGAAAAATTATAAAAACAAAATTAAAATACATTCATGTCAGTAGCTTGTTGAATAACAACGACGTTTAAGGACTTCTCTAAGTCTTTTTTGTATTGAGTTGATGATATTAGCTGTTTCTTCAGCAGTGGGAATGTTTTGCCATTCTTCAGTAATTACCCTTTTTAGCACTTCTTTGCTTGTAATAGTTCGTTTTCGAATTTTCCGTTCTAGCAATGCTGCCCACAGGTGTTCGATGGGGTTAAGATCTGGTGACTGCGGATGTGTTTGCAGCTGTTTTGGTACATTGTAAAGTAGCCAAATCTTTACGATTTCAGCCGTGTGTTTTGGGTCGTTGTCTTGTTGGAAGTAAAACTCACTTGACAACTCAAGTTTCTCTGCACTTTGTTTTACGTCTTCTTTAAAAATGTTTAACTAACCGAATTTATCCATAATTGATTCAATAAACACAGAGTTCCCAACTCCATTAGCTGTCATACACTCCCACATCATCACACCTTCACCACCATGCTTAACAGTTGGCAATAAGTTCTCTTTATTGAGGGCTGTACCCGGCATTCTCCACACTATCTGCCATCCTTTTACTCCGAAAATGCAGAACTTTCTCTCATCTGTAAACATGACATTTCTCCAGAACTCAGATGGTTTGTTTACGTACTGATTTGCAAAGGCAATACGCTTTTGTCGGTTTACCAATGAAATGAAGTTTTTCTTACGAGCAACTCTTCCATGATGTCCGGCCTCTTTAAAAATTCCTCTAGCAGCAGATACACTAATAGTCTTGCCAAACTTTTGGTTGATATCAAGAGATATTTAAGAAGCAGTAAGTTTAGAATTTTTTCTCACAAGTGATATTATACTGCGAGATTCTCGCTCTGATAGCTTAGGTGGGCGCCCTGAACGTGGCTTTGAAAGTTCTGAACTACTGTTCGAACTGAGGTCCATGCTCTGACAACTGTTTTACCAATTTGTCGATAGTTTTGGCCCTCTTCCCAAACTTTATAAATATTTTTCTTTCACCGAAACTAATTTCTTTTCTTCTAGCTGCCACTTTAAGAATCGATAAAAATATCAAGAAATAAAATATAAATCTTAATATTTGTATACGGCCTTTTCATTATTTATATTGAAAACAAATTTTTCGAGCTCTAAGCCAGGCATGTTGACAACAAGACAACATGAAGAACAAAGAAGGCAACAACCAACAACAACAACAACAACAACTGCTCTGTATAGAGTAAATCAGAAATATTAGAGAAAGCCTTTTTGTGATAAAAGGCAAAAAAGACCCATAAAACAAGGATATGACTTCTTTAATGCTTTTTCATGCGACAAGTGTGTCAATTGGTGTGAGGATTTGGTCAAATTCACCGTTGTACAGAAGCTTTTTATACCAGGGCCAGCAAAACACATATAATGAAAAAATACAAGTTTTTATATTTATTTAGTACTAGCATACCCGTTCCCAGCGTTGCTTGGGAGTATAAAGATGATATGAAAACATATTTTATATAAAGACTTAAGACCAGAGATGGGGGTAGTGCACTAAATTTTCAGCTTCAGCTGACATGTACTGATATTGTAAAATTATTCGCTACTTCCAAGTGATGTTGACTGATGAATTCAAAAATATAAGCCTCACTATACATAAGTGATAGTGAGATTGAAAAATTTTTCACTAAAATTCATTTAGTGCAACTTTTTTTTTTGCACTAAAATGAATAGTGCAAAAAAAAATACCTGCACTAATGGTAGTGGAACACAGAAAGTTTTCACTCAATTGAAAGAAAAGGTCAACTGTTTATTTTGAATAATTGCACTCATATAAATTTAAAATTTCAAAATAGTTAGCCCATTTAGAAAACTATATTTTACTAGCTGACCCGGCAAACGTTGTTTTGCCCAAACTTAATATTCGATGTTTCTATTATATAGTTTTGAAAGACAAACACAATTACCAATATAGCATTATCATATATTTGTGGGTGGTAAAACATATTTTTAGTACAGTTTCCGACAGCAAGCAAACAAAATAAATTAGTATAATAATATAAAAATTTATTTATAATACCAAATTTTAGTACAATACCAGCAAAATCTTCTGATATATAGAGTTTTTATTGATTTGTAGGCGGTAAAAGGGGGGTGTAGTAACCCAGTTTTAGTACAGGTGCCGACAGGGAGCATAAAACCTAAACTCCCAAATTGTAGCCTAATACTGCGAAACCATCGGACATATAGCATTTTTATTGATTTGTGTGCGGTAAAAGGGGGTGTGGCAACCCATTTTTAGTACAGTTGCTAACAGTGAGCATACAAACTAAATTACCAAACTTTAGTCTAATACCACCAAAACCTTCCGATATATAGAATTTTTATTAATTTGTGGGCGGTGAAAGGGGGTGTGGCAACCCAGTTTTAGTAAAGTTTCCGACAGTGAGCATACAAACTAAATTACCAAATTGTAGTCTAATACGACCAAAACCGTCGGAAATATAGCTTTTTTATTTATTTGTGGGCCGTAAAAGAGGGTGTGGCAAAATTTTTGTCCTTCATAGTGTCCTTCCTTGGGCCAATACGAATCCATCAAGCTCAAAATTGTAAAAATTGAACGACCCCTTCTTGAGTTATGCGCGTCAGTAATTTTTATATATAAGATTTGTAGAGAATTTTTTTATGCGAGTCTGTATAAGGTGTATAGGGAAGTTTAAGTTAGATTTTGGTTTATAGCGGCAGAGTTTGCCTTCGCTATAGCTATATTCTTGCCGACTTGAACAAAGTTCAAGGCAAGAAGATAATATTAATATTAAAACAAGGCAGAGATCGGCCGACTTGAATTAGTAGTTAAATTCTGATTTATTGTTTGCCAAGACCGGCTTTTTATATCTTTATAAAAACTGTTATACTTAAAATCTAGATCTATAGTTAATCTATATTTACATATTAAAATACTTATGTTTAATTTTGCGTTTCATTCTCGCACTTAAATTAGTATCTCCAAATTTCATATTTTGGGTTGACGAATGAAATTTAGGCACAGTCATAAAATTGAGTGAGTATTGAAAACGCACTCAATTCCGATGCGGAGTGTCTACAACATTCGCATGCATTGAGTGCAGCGCACATCGATAGTGCAGTGAAAGCATATTTGTCACTCAATGCATTGCCGCTTGTTTACGAAAAGAATTGATGAAACGTAGGGTCGGCAGTGTGTACATGTATGGGCACACTACATCTGGCTTAAATAATTTCAATATAAGTAATATTTGAAAGTGGAGTGGAAACATTTATAATTGCAGAGATGTTTCACTATCACTAACCTGGTAAAAAAATAGTGAGAAATATAATTTCTTTCAATATATTTAGTGCTAGTGCAATGCTGAGTGCACTCACCATTTAGTGCAAAACCCCCAACTCTGCTCAAGAATCAAATATGTTTAATTAATTTTATTTAATTTGAGAATGCAAATCAAAATAAATACGATATATTGGACTAATGGCAACACTGCAGTACAAATTAACTGAGTGCAACTATCCACTCAAGAGACCAGCGCGGTGAGTTGTAGAATCTCACCTCTCTCTCAACAAAGAGCTTAAGCTATTGTTTGCTGTTATTTCGTGCTGCTTATACAATCGCAGCATGGATTAAAATGCATGAATTCTTAAATAATTAAATAAAAAGTTTTACCAAAAACGTAGTACCCAGTAGCAGGGTCGCTTCTTATAACAATTGAATAGTGAAAGAATTATTATAATCGGTTCAGCGGTTACCCCGTG
Organism: Pherbina coryleti; assembly: GCA_943735915.1. Classification (NCBI taxonomy): domain Eukaryota; kingdom Metazoa; phylum Arthropoda; class Insecta; order Diptera; family Sciomyzidae; genus Pherbina; species Pherbina coryleti. Next base: position 83,674,756 of record OX030950.1, read on the forward strand.
ATTGAACGATAAAAATCCGAGAGAACCCTTTTATATAATAGTATAGAATCATATTTGAATCATAACATCTTTTATCTTTGCTTCGCTAAGTTTTGGAAACAATATTTTCAGAAAATTGAATGCCGATCCATTTCTGTCCAAAGATATAATAAAGTTTCTTACCACACTAAGTTTTATATGCAGTGGTGGCAAAAGAATTTGCTTTTTTACAAGATTTAAATTTGACCAAGGAAAATGATGATTCTATAAATAAGGTTTATTTTTAATAGTTTTAAAAGATGTGATTCTTTTTAAAAACGCCAAAAATTGTGAACACAACAAGTATATGGCGTATATGGTAACAAGTTTTGGTACAATAAAATAATTGGAACAGGAGGAGGGGATTCAATTTAACTTTTGTTTTGATTTTACTTTTCAAAGTTTTCTGTTTGAATCTAATGGATCTTATCAGCCAAAGGGCATCTGATAAGGTTCGTGCTATTGCTAAGTATGATGTGCAAAATGAGTAAAACAATTTTTTCATATAAAGTAACCACCTTAAATCAAGTTTTGTGCGGCATTTTATCATCAATTCTGAATAAGTACGAAATTAACTCTTTAACAGATTTTAAGTTTTGACTTATTTCTGGCATTTAAGTTGAACTTTCAGCTTTAGTGCATTCAGAGACTTATAGTAGAATTTAACGATAAATTTTTTTGTGTAACATTTTAACCCATTATATTCTTGTTTTATGGGTCTTTTTTTGCTTTTTATCACAAAAAGGTCAGAAAAGACTCATAAATTGAGAAGTTAGGGGGTTCAAATGTTCCACAAAAATATTTCTGGTAAAATTCTACTATAAGTCTCTGAATACACTAAAGCTGAAAGTTCAACTTAAATACCAGAAATAAGTCTAAACATAAATTACATAAATCCTCAGAACACATCCTATACCCAAAAAGGATAACATGATTTCCTATGCTGATTCCCTATAAGAATGTTCAAAAAGGGGCAAAATTAAATCCCCCCTAAAATAAGACTCAGACGTAAACTTTCAAAACGCTGATACACGTGTATTGTTTTTTTGTCCCCTCTACCAGAATCCATTGTCGGAACCGTGTTATTGTGAGAAAAAAAAATTGATATTGTTTTTCAGTGCAATCGAGAATTTACTATCTCAAAATCAAACTGGCCTTTGTTTCAACCTTTCAGACAAACAAACACACCAAATAATATGTATAATAATAAACTGGCTATTTCAGACCTTGGAAGGACTTTGACCGAACTTTTTCTGATCAAATTGTGTTGCACGTGTTATTAAATGTTTGTAAACAATTGATCGAGAATTGGACCTACTTGTTTTATGCCGAATCCGAACGGCTAATGTTGCATGTTCTCAAGAAGCTTTACTTAAGGCCTGACCAAAATAGACGAAACGAGACGATTGCAACTTGCCGAACGTTTGCAATCGTTATGTCCGTTTTGACATTTAACCCAAAATGAAACGAGTACCTCCAATCGTCTGAAACAAGAAGAAGACTGCTTTGCACAGATCTTGTTGACGAGTTGAGACGCTAAAAGTTCGGTTGTTACGGAACAGAACGTCTCGTCGCAATGTTTCGTTCAGTTTCGATGAGTTACGTATGTGCATTTTGGGTTTTATCATTGGCTTCCATTTGTTCGAACTTACTCGTTATGTCTCGTTCTGTCTATTTTGGTCAGGCCTTTAGAAGTATTAGTTTACTCTCTGATGTTTGCCATTGTCTGCAGACAGGTGACGGCCGATCAGAAAAATTACTTTCAGTTGAAAAAGTTTTCTGTATCTCTCAATAGTCGACAGATGGGATTTAGAAAAGGAAAACCAGCATCCGACATCTAGATTACCGAATATCCTGTTCCCTGTCATATAAAACCCACATTACAATGATTTCCCTCGACTTTGCAAAGGCCTCCCAAAAAGTAGGTACCTTCTTCGGGCAACTAATTGATTGGAATGTTGGACCCAAAATTATCAGCTTCATAAAAATATTTACGACCAACAGAAAGACACAAGTTCGATTCTGTTCTATCCATTCCCTTCCGCGTCCAATATTCAGTTATGCACCGCCAATATACATTTCTTGCAATCCTAACAGTAATCCTGTTAATATTTGCTTACAACAAACTATGTGATATTATTTCATATTACAAGCAGTACGATTAAAATGAATACATAGACAATTTCTATATATGGCTCAATTGCATACAAAACGCTCTTTTTTCCCCCGCTCTTTAAACTCTGTTTTTAGGTAAAAACAAAAAGAAAAAAACATAAAAAATGAGAAAGTGATCACTGAAGAATATTTATTGACAAAACATATTTTTTAGAATCCTAAAATTGTTTGCATATTTGTTATGAAGAATATTATATTGCTCTCATACTCAAAAATAAAAAAAAAATAAATAACTGGCCATTTCAGCCCTTGAAAGGACTTTGACCTAGCTTCTTATGATCAATTGTGTTGTGCGTGTTATTAAGTTTGTACACACTTGACCGAGAACCGGACCTACATGCTTAACGCCGACTCCGAACGGCGATGAACGGAAAGTTCTCGTTCTCAAGAAGCTTTACATGGCATTTACATTTTAATGCAAATAATATTCTGTCGCTGCTGGGGTTCGAACCTGGGTCTCCAAGGTTCTTTGACATAGCGGCCACGCACTTTAACCAACTACGCCACGGACGCCACGCTCTCTCATACTCGCTCAATACAAAAACATATGTCCCCAGTTTCACTTTTTGATGAAAAACGTGAAAAAAAGGTGAAAACAATGCAAAATATAACAAATAACTGTTTTCTAATGATAGCATTTATTTCTTACTAGCATACCCGTTCCCAGCGTTGCTTGGGATAATAAATATAAATATATATATATATAAATATGAAAACATATTAAAATAATGACTCGATATTTTGCGCAGCTGTTCAAGCCACAACCTTGGTACTACAACAGCCATGGTAGTACAAAACATTTCACCCCCACAACTTACATGCTTACTTACAAATCACCATCATGGTTAAATAAATAAGGTTATCTTGGGACTGATCGTACTCTCTTTTCAGTACCCACAAATTTCAAAATCAATGAAAAGCAACAACAACTTCATCGGCTTTACATGTTATCAATTTTCGCTTTCAGATTTTATATGAGCTGTCAACTTCGATTTCACATTTATGGGCACTCGCTCTCACCCTTGCCACACCCTCATTAGTTCAACCATGATTACTACCATCCAATTTTACCATAAGATCATAGAAGTTAGTTTTGCCATTAATAAAAATGTTAATGGCCTTTAATGACAATCTTACATTATTTTTTTTTTTTTACTCAGCTTTATTCTAAAATTATTTATCTATACTATTATATAAAAGGGTTCTTTCGGATTTTTATCGTTCAATCACGGGGTAACCGCTGAACCGATTTTAATAATTCTTTCACTATTCAATTGTTATAAGAAGCGACCCTGCTACTGGGCTCCTAACCTACACAGAAAAAAAAGAGTAGAACTTTTACCTAAAAATGTAGTCAATTCAGCTAAAGTAATCCGGTGATTTTCAGTCAACGAATTTGATTAGGTGCGCTACCAATTTCTAAATGTTAATTATATGCAATTATATTGGGTAGTTTAACTGCGAGAGTAGCTAAAAAAACCTAAATATTTAGGTGTACCTTCAACCATAAAATAGATAAAACACATAATTTATTAGAAGAATTAGCTAATTTTTTTAAACTATGACCACTTCAGATTAGGCAAGCCACCTACTAAGTGTAGAAAAATCATCTAATTATTTAGATAGAATTCCCACTTAAGAGTGGGAATGCCGTGCAAAAAATATGCAAAAAATTTGTTTTTTGTTTTGCAATTTCTATTTTGAAGTGAAACTTTCCCTCCTTAGGTGACTTTACTTCATTTCGTCACATGATAGAGAAGAAAGATTTGTTTTATAGTAGATAGAATGAGAGAGATATATACATTGTATAAATGACTGAAAAATTTCTTTGCCACCGCTGAGATTCGAACCTCTGATCTCAAGATTTCAACGACCAACGCCTTATCTACTGAGCTAAATTTCCAATTGAGGAATTTACGCTACATACCAATTAATCAAATTGCTGTAGATGCCCATAATTTAAGAGTTGTGGACCTCATATTTTTATATACATTTTGTTCAAAAGTTATCAAACGGCGTAACAGCACAGCGGTAAAGCGTTTGACTTGAACGCAAGCGGCCCGAGTTCAAATCTCGCAATGAGGCTTTACTTTTTGTAAAATTTTCTCACTTTGTTTTTATTTATGTTTTTTATAGGAGAGCGCTGTGCTCTTTACTTTTGCGTTTTGCAAAATTTTAGTTGAATTAACTAATTTGAATTAGGTGAATTACCTAATGCATGATTGTTAAATTAACTGTGTAAGTAGAAAAGTTGTTGAAAAGATTAGGTGAAATAGAAACTTTCACATTAGCTAAACTAGTTTAGGTAATAAATCAATTCTTTTATTTTCTGTGTACAACAAACAAACTAGCTCCTAAAACCTACAACACTTTAAAAAACATACACAGCAAAATTAAAAGCAAAGTAGAAGATATGGACAAATGTGATTTGATTTACAAAATAAACTGCAAAGGTGACGGGTCTAACATATGCGAACAAGTATATGTTGGCACTACCAAAACAAAGCTGAAAACAAGACTATCATCGCATAAATCAGATCTCAAATCAAAGTATGAACATAAAACAGCACTTGCGTCCCACTGTATTAAAAACAACCATCTCCCGGACTTTGAACAGACAAAAATTTTGCAACAAGAGAGGAACACAATGAGACGGTACACGATTGAGATGCTACACATAATAAACACACCAACAAATCAACGATTAAATTACAAAACAGACACCGACAACTGTGCGCATATTTACAAACATCTCATTAGACAAAAAATCAGTTGACGACGAAACTCCCAACTGCTGGACGCAGTTTCATCAAAAAAAAAAAAAATTTTTTAAATAAACTTTTTAAAACTATTTTATAATTTTGTTATGGTAAAAAAAATTTTTTCGTGTTTAATGTTTAAAGTGAAGTTAATGTAATTATATGTTTTTTTTCTTGTTCAGTCCCTGAAGATGGCTTGCAACTTAAGCCGAAATATCGGGAACAAAATAAAGCTATAAACAAAAATTTGTTTGTATTTATTTTCACGGCCATAGCCCAACAACATTAAATATGTTTCAAAAGAAGGCCGATCAATTTTTCTACAAATCTTATATATAAAAATTACTGACGCGCATAACTCAAGAAGGGGTCGTTCAATTTTTACAATTTTGAGCTTGATGGATTCGTATTGGCCCAAGGAAGGACACTATGAAGGACAAAAATTTTGCCACACCCTCTTTTACGGCCCACAAATAAATAAAAAAGCTATATTTCCGACGGTTTTGGTCGTATTAGACTACAATTTGGTAATTTAGTTTGTATGCTCACTGTCGGAAACTTTACTAAAACTGGGTTGCCACACCCCCTTTCACCGCCCACAAATTAATAAAAATTCTATATATCGGAAGGTTTTGGTGGTATTAGACTAAAGTTTGGTAATTTAGTTTGTATGCTCACTGTTAGCAACTGTACTAAAAATGGGTTGCCACACCCCCTTTTACCGCACACAAATCAATAAAAATGCTATATGTCCGATGGTTTCGCAGTATTAGGCTACAATTTGGGAGTTTAGGTTTTATGCTCCCTGTCGGCACCTGTACTAAAACTGGGTTACTACACCCCCCTTTTACCGCCTACAAATCAATAAAAACTCTATATATCAGAAGATTTTGCTGGTATTGTACTAAAATTTGGTATTATAAATAAATTTTTATATTATTATACTAATTTATTTTGTTTGCTTGCTGTCGGAAACTGTACTAAAAATATGTTTTACCACCCACAAATATATGATAATGCTATATTGGTAATTGTGTTTGTCTTTCAAAACTATATAATAGAAACATCGAATATTAAGTTTGGGCAAAACAACGTTTGCCGGGTCAGCTAGTAAAAGATAGTTTTCTAAATGGGCTAACTATTTTGAAATTTTAAATTTATATGAGTGCAATTATTCAAAATAAACAGTTGACCTTTTCTTTCAATTGAGTGAAAACTTTTTGTGTTCCACTACCATTAGTGCAGGTATTTTTTTTTTGCACTATTCATTTTAGTGCAAAAAAAAAAAAGTTGCACTAAATGAATTTTAGTGAAAAATTTTTCAATCTCACTATCACTTATGTATAGTGAGGCTTATATTTTTGAATTCATCAGTCAACATCACTTGGAAGTAGCGAATAATTTTACAATATCAGTACATGTCAGCTGAAGCTGAAAATTTAGTGCACTACCCCCATCTCTGGTCTTAAGTCTTTATATAAAATATGTTTTCATATCATCTTTATACTCCCAAGCAACGCTGGGAACGGGTATGCTAGTAAATTAATAAATTTATCTCAATCTATTTATTAGATTTTTTTAACTCAGTAGCTATTGAAATAAAAAGAGTGGCAAGCAATCTTAGTATGAAAATCAAAATAAATACGATATATTGGGCTTATGGCAACACTGCAGCAGAAATAAACTGAGTGCAACTATTCACTCAAGATGGCAGCGCGGTGAGTTATAGACTCTCACCTCTCTCTCTATCAACAAAGAGCTTAAGCTATTGTTTGTTGTTATTTTGTGCTGCTTATACAATGACAGCATGGATTAAAAGGCATGAATTCTTAAATAGTTAAATCAAAAGTTTTACAAAAAACGTAGTACCTAGTAGCAGGGTCGCTTATTATAGCAATTGAATAGTGAAAGAATTATTAAAATCGGTTCAGGGGTTACCCCGTGATTGAACGTGAAAAATCAGAGAGAACCCTTTTGTATACTAGTATAGATATAGATGTTTTATTTTGTTGTTATTCTCAAAACATTGTCATCGCGAATTTGGCTTTCGATTTACATTTAGTCCCCAAGCCTTGTATTGAACGTCACTTTTTTTTACACTTCGTTAGTTTTAATTTAGGAGTGGTATAGATGACAAGTAAGTTATATTAAGGAAGTGCAGAGATTAGTTCTCCTGAAATTCTAAAATTAAGACGATTAAATAATATTAAAGTACATTTTTTTGTGTTTTCTCAGTTCATCATGATAAGTACGTGCACAAATGTATTTATAAAATTCTTTATGCAAAATGTATTTATAAAATTGTTGTGTTTAACGTCCGTGGCCTCCGTGCTTTCCGCAAGGAGAAGAGAGACCAGAGACGGGAGAGCGAGTAAAAGATATTTAGTTTAATTTTGTTGTTAATTTTATTTATTTTGCAACATAGGCCCGCTGTCTAGGCGTAGCTGCGACCAATGTTGTGTTTTACTTAAGTTTTTATTAATATTTTATTTTAACTAAAAGGCCCGCTGTCTAGGCGAGGCTGCGACCTTATTAGTTGTTTATTCTTATGACTCTTAAAACTCTCTGTCCGTTTCTGCGCCGGCGACGGGTTTATAAAGGAAAATCCTCACTTTCCAAAGAGGTTCCTTTCTTCCAGAAACTCCCACAATTCCCATAATTTCCAATAAGTGGAAATTATGTATCGATTCTACCCAATCAAAACATTACATGTCATACATAAAATCTTTGGATTTATTTACATATTACTTCCCCTTTCGCGATACGTGATCACGTACGTCTTACATGTTGCGTAGCTGCAGGCATTGCACTTTGCGAGCAGCGCAGCAACTAGGGTAGGTAGTCGGAAACACTTGACAACTAAAAACAAGCAATGGTTTTGTTTATTTTGGTAATTTTAAGCGTGCGCTAAAATTAGGTCAGTTTTTCATGAACGTCAGCAATTCGAGTCACTGCACTTGAATTGGGTCTTGGTCGTTCATGGAAATAATAGTCATAAATTTTGCCAGCAAATGCCGAGGCAATATTTATTGATATTTATGTATTAGTTTTAAAGAGAATCGATTGAAGATTCTGGCTTTGTGTGAGGTCGGGCTGTACAAAGTGTACAGGGTAATGTTGTGCGGGTCACAACATCCCTCCCCCCTTATAAAAGAAAATTTTTCTCCTTGAAGAGGTTGAACAATTTTCTGTCGCGTTACTGACCGGTTGAGCAGAAATGAGCATAGAGTATTTACATTTTTTGTAAAACTTAAATACATGTACATTATTAATTTTCTAATGTGATATATATAGTTTATGCATTGTAAATGAATATTTTACTATTTTACAGCGTTAAAAATTATACGTAATATTTAGTAGCTTAAAAGGAAATTGAATTAAAATTTATTATATGAATTTAATAAATAAAAATATTTTATAGAACTTATTATTATTATTTTTTTTTCTTTTTTTTTTTTTAATTACATACTTTATATATATATTTTTCTTTTTGTTGAACTTTTTGTTTCGTTTGTTATTGAAATGTTTTAAAGAATTAAAAAAAAATTTAATTTTTTTTTTTATTCATATTTGAAAGCTTTTGCGATAGAAAGATTTTTATATTTATTTTTTTTTTTCATACATAAAAAATAGCTGAAAGTTCTTTTGAGAGAAGAGAAAAATTGTCGTAGTTTTATTGCTTAAAATCGTTTGGCCATATTTCGTTCTATCTACCAAAATTTGAGGGAGAACGGCAAAGTCTGCGTTACGCCGCGGAAAATTATGCGGAAAATATGGCTATATTTTTTTTCCCCTAATCTTTAAAAAATGGCTAGTCAGAAACTCCTGTACGTTACTGGAAGAGGACCGACTATGTCTAATGCTACTCGTTCGAAAGGTGAAGAGCTCGTTGTTGTAATTTTCATTGGTACTTTTGGTGATTTGTTGAGTTTATTCTTTTGACATGATTCGCACTTTTGAATAAAATTTTGTACATCTTTTTTCATTGTAGACCAGTAATAATTTGTTTTTAATCTTTTCAAGGTTCGATTTATACCCTGGTGTCCTCCGAATGGTGACTTATGGTATTGTGCTAGAACTGTTTCGATTTCGTTCGTGTTTTCCAAGATTGTTCTATTGTTTATATGTAAATTAATTTCCATGTTAAAAAATATTTCCTTAAGCATTGTCTTGAATTCTTCTTTAAATTGGGAGTTAAATTTGGGAATTGCTATTGCGATGGATTTTTGATCCTGTGTACAATTCTCGTTTTTGATTTTTTGTAGTATTTCTTTTGCCATTTCTCGGTCTTTAGTAGTTCTGAAGGGTAAAGGTAAAGTTGTTACGTATAATTTACAATAATTTTCTAGCGTATATATTTTATTTTCTCCCATGAGAGGTTTGATAAATATTGGGATCTTTTTCTTTATAAGATTTTCTTCTGGTGATTCTGTTAGGGGTAGCAATAATAATTTTATTTTTATTCCTTTATTGGCGTAAATTTGTTCTGTGCTTTCTATTATTTTAAATATTTTTTCATTCCTTATATTTTTGGGCTGTTTTGCTTCTGTTTGAAAACTCTCATTGTTTATTTGCTCGCTTGCCATTTGTCGTGTCATGACTAAAACCTTGTTTTTTATTTCTGTAATATTTTTGTCTTTAGTGATGCGACTAAGTGTGTCAGCATTTGTATTGTTTTTCCCTGCTTTATACTTGATCGTGTATTCATATTCTGATAGAAGGATTCGCCATCTAGCCAATCTTGACATTGGATCTTTTTGCTTCATTAGCCATTCGAGCGGCTTGTGATCAGTGTAGATCGTGAACTTTTTACCATAAATATACGGTCGAAATTGTTTTACGGCGAAGACAATAGCTAGCAATTCTTTTTCCGTGGTGCTATAGCGTGTCTCTGCATCGTTCAATGTTCTACTTGCGAAGCATATTGGCTTGTCTTTTCCAATTATACCTTGGGATAAGACTGCGCCAAGTCCTGCATCACTCGCATCTGTTGTGATTATAAATTCTTCACTGAAATTTGGATAGGCTAAAATGGGGGGACTTATTAGTTTATCTTTTAATTTTGTAAATGCTTCATCGCAGAATGCATCCCAACTGAATTTTACATCTTTTTTCAGCAATTTTGTGAGTGGTTTGGCTATACTGGAAAAGTTTTCTATAAATCTTCTATAATATCCCGTGAATCCAAGGAATGATTTAATTCCTTTCGTATTTTTTGGAGTTGGATATGTTTTTACTACTTTAATTTTCTCAGGGTCAGGTTTTATACCGTTTTCAGAAATGATATGTCCTAAATAATTGAGCTCTTGTTTAAGAAAATTACATTTATCGGGTTGGAGTTTGAGATTATGATGACGCAATCGGTCAAATATTTTAATTAACTTTTGGTTGTGGTCTTTTAAGTCGTAGCCGTACACAACAATGTCATCTACATAAACAAAGGTTATATATATATATCTTTATTTGTAGTAGTATAAAATATCATTATAAACTTTAAGTTATTGCACAATTTACAGAGAATTAGCATATATATACTTTACATCTAGAAAATTTTTATATTATGTATTTAATAAATAATTTCATTTAGAATAAGAACTAACTATGAGAAGGAAAACTACAAGAAAAACCTTCTATTGAATTTGCAGTATCGCTAATACCAAAACTTATTTAAATAAGTAAATAAACAAATTAGTGAATAGATAAAGAACAAAATTGATGAATAAATTTACAAATCTCAGATTTGATGAAAATAAATAAATAACAATAATCTTTAATAAATAATTTAATCGATCAAAATAGATAAGAACAGAAAAAATTATACAGTGAAATGAACTAGTTAACATGGAACAAGTTAGATATTAATGTGTTTTGAGACCTATTACTCAGTATTTCAAATCGCTCAGATGCTTTGGTAATGCAGACGGATATGAGATTAACTTTATTTTCCTCATGAAGCCTTTTTGTGGAGTAGTGCCAAGGTAGCTTTAGAGCCATTTTTAGTAACTTATTTTGGCAGACTTGTAACTTTTTGATATGCGTTTTTGCACATGTACCCCATACAGGACATGCATACAAAATTATTGCTTGAAAAATGACTTTTACAAGAATTATCTTATTTTCCCTACAAAGATTCGAGTTTCTACACAATAATGGGTAGAGCAAATGTTTTGCAATATTGAATTTGTCAATAATGTTTTTGACATGCTCACGGAAAATTAGTTTTTTGTCAAGAATAACACCAAGATACTTAACGTTATCTGACCAAGGAACTCTACAATTATCTACTTGAAGCTGTGCATTTGGAAGATAGCAAGGCTTTCTTTTTCTAGAAAAAAAGATAGCTTGCGTCTTATTGGCATTTAGCTTGATTTTCCACTTTGTAAAATATTCCTTTAGCTGGTCAAGAGCACATTGCAGTACTGTCACAATATTATGACCAAAAGAATGAGAGTAAAGTATACCAGTGTCATCGGCATAAACTGCATACTCACAAGGATAATGTTTTGGCATATCCGAACAGTATATTATATAAAGGAGCGGCCCAATAACGGAGCCTTGTGGTACCCCTGCTGGAACCCCAATTAGGTCAGAAAAAACATCATTTAGACAAACGCAAAAATAACGATTTGTTAAAAAGCTTTGAACTATTTTAATGATATACATCGGAAAACAAAGTTCAATCATTTTAAATAAAAGGCCATTATGCCAGACGGAATCGAAAGCCTTTTCCACATCAAGCAAAACTAATGCGGTAGACCTTTTTTGGCTAAAATTTAATTTAACAATGTTTTGGATTCTTTTTATTTGGTGGACTGTACTGTGAAAGCTACGAAAACCAAACTGTTCATTAGGGATAATGGCTTGACGCTCTAAAAACGACCAAAGTTTTAATTTTATTACTTTCTCCAGAATTTTACCTAAGCTGCTAAGCAGACTTACTGGACGGTAGTTATCAGCTCTGTTTAGAGGCTTACCAGGTTTATTGATTGGAATGACTTTCGCTACTTTCCAAGATTCCGGAAAGTATTGCAATTTAAGGCAACAGTTTAGAATGAACGTGAAATATATTAAAGCCACCTTTGGAAGCTGCTTAAGCATACAATTTTTGACTTCATCCAGCCCAGAAGCCTTCCTTAAATGGACCTCTTTAATGATGTCGTTAACTGTTTGTACAGATACATATTCTTCGACGTTAGTGTTTATTTCTAAGTTATCGAATTGCCTAATGGTTTCATTTACTAAATCCGTATGAGGTTGGAAGCCAATGTTATCTGAAACACGATGGTTGCATAAAAAATTTTGGGCAAAAGCATTGGTTTTAGCTTCATTAGAAATTATGATGTTGCCATCGTCAATAAGAGGAGGGATATAAACAAATTTTTTTTTTAAAAGTTTGGATATTTTCCAGAAAGGCTTAGAGGATTTGTCTAACCTGCTAATTTTATCATTCCAGATCTTGTTCCTTACTTTTTTTAGTTCATCGCGAATCAGAATAGAATACCTAATCATTATATTGTAGTCGGATTGAGTACGGTATCTGCCCCATTCGCGTTTAAAGCGATTCCTTATCTTAACTAAATTTTGAATATAAACTGGAATTTTGCAACAGTTTTGTTTCGGCAAAACTTTCGGCACTGAAATATTTATTGAATGAATGACTTTAGAAGTAAAATATTCAACATGTTCATCTACTTGAGTGTCTACCGTAATGCAATCTAAATTACATGTTTCATTTTGAAATGACCTTTTCAGGCTGGATTTGTAGCGATGCCAGTTTGCATTTTTAAAATTAAAAATAAAATTTTCGTAGAAAGGAACATTTGCTGCAAGATTAAATTTCACTGGGAGATGGTCAGAGCTAAGTTCATTGAGGGCAATTGGTTGAGAAATATACGCTGGAATGTTGGAAAGTATAAGGTCAATGGTAGAAGGATTTCCTCTAGAAGATGTGGGAACATACGTTGGATCACTAGGATATGATATTGTCACTGGAAAGTGAAAGGTACTATCAGAGAGGATATTACCCCAAGCATTTGCTCGAAGGCACCCCCAAGACCTATGCCTACTATTTAAATCCCCACAAATAATAAATTTTTCCCTATTATTTAGGAATTTTCTTAGGTCATCTCTATATTTATGTCTTAATTCCAGAGATACAGTACCACCTGGAAAATACACACTAAATATAGATATACTTGTGTTCTCAAGCAAAAGTCTTACTCCAATGTTTTCAATAACCTTTGTTTTTATATTTAGTACCTCAAACAAATTTAAAGATTTTCTTAAGACGATGGCAACGCCACCACCAATCTGACCGTGTCTATCACATCTAATACAATTAAAAAGAGGGTGAGAAAAATTTAATTTATTGCTTAGCCATGTTTCAGAAAGCAAACATATGTCGATATTTCTATTATCAAGAAAATTAAAAAATTCAATGTACTTGTTTCGGATACTTCTGGCGTTCCAAAAAACAATTTTTAATGATGTCTTTAACATTACTTATTAGTATACAGAAACCTTATTGCTAATTGTGCAATAACATTAAATTGCTCTTCTTTTGAGTTACATGGTTTTAACTTCTGTACAAGTTCAAATGTAAGCTGAGTAATTTCTGCTTCTGTAAACAAAACCGGTTTGTTGAAATTTTTTTGTTGACAATTTGCATAGGAGCGCAAAGCTGAAAATGGTTGTTGTTGCACTGGTGCAGTATTGGTCTGCGGTGTCCGAATAGTTGGAAGAGGAGGAAACTGCAATAAATTTTTGTTGTTATCGAAGCAAAGTTGCTGTTGATCATTTTGTGGAGATGATCTATATTTAGATGAGCGAGCATGCCATTTACTCATGTGCTCTTTTAGTTGCAAAAAAGATAACCTACTTGGGCAAGAGATATCGTTTGCCTTATGACTATTATTACAGTTTGCACATCTTATTTTGGAGCCCTCTGAACATTCAGTCGTTAGATGTTTACCAGCGCAGTTAGCACAGCGTGTCTTTATATTACAGCCTCGCTCACCATGACCAAACATTTGGCAGTTTCTGCACTGCACAGGCTTGTTTTTAACCTTGCGATGATATTCCCATTTTACTACCGTACGGAAAAGGGTCTTTACATTTTTACGCAGATCGTTTAGTTTTATTGTGCCACTTTCAAAAAGAATCAAGTAGAGAGTATCAACATAGTTTTCATATTTTTTTGTGATTTTTTTAACTTCTCTACAGTTAAGTTTAAGAGAAACTAGTTCATTTTTGACATCTTCTTCTGATTTGCTCTCGAGACCATAGAGAACTACCTTGAAAGGTCGATTGTTTTTTGCCTCATGTGTAAAAAATTGACAATTTTTTTCCTTAAGAGCACAAATCATTACATTATAACAATCCATATTTTCGCACATAATTTTTGTACCAATAGAAATCTTTTTGACACAGTAATTTGTAAATTTTAGATTATCACACAGTTTATGAATAAACTCACTATCTTGCGATATCACTTTAATTGGTGGAACATAAGTTTTTTTTGTTTTTTCAATCACTGGATCGCTAATGTCTTCATTATCCGATTCCTCATCTGTCAGCAATTGGAGAGGCTTCCAATAATTTCTTCTTGTATTGCCACTTAGGTAATTGCTTCCAGAGGAAGTGCGTTTTGGTTTTGATGAAGACATTGAATCTTCATTCCCGAAAGGCGCACACCGCTTAGGAATTTTTTTTTTTTTTTTTTGTTTATATAACAAGACGAAAGTTTAGAAGTTTAGACTAAAGTACGGAATAGCAGAGCACAAACAAACACAACCTGTGCTATTGAAAGCCAGATCAATACTGAACACATAAACAAAGCATTCAAAGCCTTGTAAGCCCATGAGTGCGTTATTCATTAATCTTTGAAAAGTAGCGGGGGCGTTTTTCAACCCAAATGGCATCCTATTATATTCGTAGTGTCCAAAAGGTGTGCTAAAAGCTGTTTTACATTTGTCAGATTCTTTAACGGGAATCTGGTGAAATCCTTTGGCTAAATCTAATGTGCTAAAATATTTTGCTCTTCCCAACTGGTCAAGTATGTCAGTTATGTTGGGCAAAGGGTATGCGTCCCCAACGGTTAGGTCGTTTAATTTTCTAAAGTCTACTACGACTCTCCAGCGTTTGTGAACTTCGGAGTCTGCCTTCTTTGGAACAAGTAATAGTGGCGAGTTCCATGGGCTTGAGCTTGGTCGAATGACGTTGTCTTCTAGCATTTCATTAACCTGTTTATGAATTTCATTTCTTTGGCTTTCAGGAAGTCTGTATGGCCTAACAAATAAAGGAGGTTTGTTTGCTTCTGTAATAATTTCATGGTCTGCTGTCTCAGTACAAGTAAGGTGGTCTCCCTCAAAATAAAATAAATCGTTGTAGTTTCTACAAATCTCTAAAATTGATTTCTTTTCTTCTTTATTACAATGCGTTAGGTCTATATTTGTTTCTACTTTGTTTAATCTACCCTTCACTAAATCTTTTGTTTTATCTAGTTTGATTTCGTTGAAGTTTTCTATTTTTTCCCACTCATATTGAATTTTATTTAAATTGATTTTTTTGATTTCTTCTGTTGTGTTCATAAAAAGAACTTTTACTTTATTTTTTATTGGGCGTACCAGGGTTTCCGCCAAATATACTCCTGGGTTTATTTGTTTCTTGTGGATCACTGCGTCTTTTGTATAAGCAAAAGGGATCTCGACAAGTTGTTTGCATCGAGGTTGCAAGGTTATGGATTGTAGCCCGTAGACATCAGGTTGAGTTGACTCAATCCTGTTTTTACAAATCCTTTCATTATCCAAAAATAATGCCTTGGTTTCCTCTTTATTTGCCTTCACTTTATTTGTAATGATTTTATTATCACTTTGAGGTGACAATGTGATGGATTGCAACCCGTAGACATTAGGTTGAGGATTCTCAATATGACTTATGCCATTCGGCGCATACTCCTGATCCTGTTTCCTATTTTCACAATTCCCTTTGTTACCCGTAGGCAACACATTGTTTTCCTTTTCAGTGTTTTTATAATCATTTTGAATATGTGGTTTTATAATTTTATTTTTACTTACTGCCGCGTTTGAGCAGTCTACTGGTATTTCCAGTTGTTTATTCTTGAAATCAATTTTACAGTTAAAAGTGGTAAGAAAGTCGCTTCCTAAGATTCCGTCGTAGGTTAAGTTAATATTTTTATTTAAAATATGAAAGTTGTGAATCAGTGTTATTATTTGGTCATAAAAAGGGACATTAATCGTTTTTATTTGCTCCCCTAGAGTTTGCATTGCATTGCCTGAAATGGTTGAGACCGTATGTTTACTTTTTTTATAAATTGTGCGCTGTGGTTCAGTGTCTTTTAATAGGCTAATTTGTGCACCCGTGTCTACTAATAATGAAGTTATATTTTTATCTGAAGGTTCTAGTTTAATGCAAAGCACTGGCTCTTCGTATTTGCAAAAAGGTATTTTTATAGAGTAATTTAATTTCGTGCTTGGTGCACATCGGCTTTTACTTGCATCCGGGGAGAAGTGCCGCTGGTTTCTTCCCGAGCTATTCCGTTTCCCGATGAGTTGTTAGTATGATGCGTTTGATTGAGATGGCTGTATTCGCCTCTGAAAGGGTTGTAATATGCGTTTGGGTCATCATTAACTCTTCGGTTCTGAAAATTTTCGGCGCTTCGCAGTCGAGATCTACACTCTTGGTACGTGTGATTTGGCCGTTTGCAGTATGTACAGAATATTGATTGTACTTCTTTTTTTATATTTGGCTGTCTGTTTTAATTGTTATTAAAGCGGGTGGAAAAATTATTATTGTTTTTCTGATAGCATGTCTCTTGAGTATGCCCTAATTTCTTACAGTATTGGCATGTAGATTTAAACGTTGAGGTTTGGTATTGCGACGTTTTTTCAAGCCGTACTGAATGTTCTTCAGCATATGCAATGGCTTTCTTCAAGTCTCGCTCATTCTGAGCTTTAAGAATTAATCTTAAATTATGATTCCGCAAACCATCCTCGAATACCTGTAGTGCCAATGGATAATTTTCTTGTTTTAAATAAGCCCTAACTGATTCGTCGCTAGTGCTTGAAAATGTAGCAGAATTTAACAAATGTAATAATTTTCCTACTCGTTCACCAAATTCTTTTATTTTTTCTTGTGATTGTTGCTTAGCAGTTAAGAGTTCATTCTGGGCGGAAGTTCTCGACTTTTCCTCCTTGAACTGAACTCCGTCTCCAAATCTCGTACCAAATCATTCCATTTAGTAAAAGATTTGAATTGGATGAGTTCAAAGGCCGAACCCTCCAATCGAGTCTTCACTACCTCTAGAATAAAAGTGTGTTCCGCTTCAGTTTTAGCAGATGAAAACAGAATATTGCCGCAAGCTATAAATTTATTGAGTTCGGCTGGATTGCCGTTAAATACCGGTACGATATTATAAATATCGTTTAAAGTAAATTTCAGATCCATTTCAAGATCGTTATCTTCAATGGTTTCAAGACAAAACGAGTTTTCGAAAAATGGTAGATTAGCAAAGAGCTGAACTACCTCAGCTGCGCGCTGACGAGTACGAATTTTGAAGAAAATGTATGCAAAAACTTTCAAGTATTACTAAAAATATTATGTGTTTTTTTTTTTTTTTTTTATAAATAAATTTCCCCTAAAAAATTTTCTTCTCTTTTGAATGCTTACTAAGTTGTAAAATTTGTGTGTTGCTAACTCTCTTTTTTTTTTTAGATTTGGTGGTAAAAATAGTGTAGATAATATAAAAATAATATAATGTTTTTGCTTACTGAAAAAAAAATGTGTGTTTTCTTTCTGCTCATTGCTGGATGTTGAAGCCGATGTTGTTGAAACTTATATAGTTGCCGATATTCAGTCGATGATACTGTTGATCAATTGTTTCGTCTTTCTTGTTGAATTTAGTTTGATGTGGTTGTTGTCGTGTTTCTTGTTGAATTTAGTTTGCTGTTGAAGTATTTTGTTACTGATGTTCTTGTTGTTGAAGGTGCGGTTGAAGCTGTTCTTGATGTTGTCGATGTTGTTGTTGTTGTTGTTGTTGTTGTTGTTGTTGTTGCCAGGAGGCTCTAGGCCCTAAAGCTGGCTATCCTGGGCTTCTTGATGGGCCAGGAGACTTCACGTCTTAAAGCTGGTTAACCTGGGCTTATTATTATTTTTTTTTTTTTTACACTGTTCCGATGTTATAGCCTCGGGACGCTTTTTTTCACTAACTTTTTTTTCACTTTTCACTATTAAATTTTCACTGCCGCTGTTTAGCCTTGGCACGCTTTTTCACTTTTAAGCTGTTATATTTTTTTTTTTTTTTAACCCGATGTCGAAGCCTCGGTACGCTTTAAAAATTTTTGTTTTTAAAATTTTATTTGTTAAAGATTTTTTTTTTTTTCTGTTATTAAAGGATGGTTTTTCCTTTTTGTTGGTTTAAGGGATGTAGCGTATCCCACCGCTGCCACCAAATGTTATGTTTAACGTCCGTGGCCTCCGTGCTTTCCGCAAGGAGAAGAGAGACCAGAGACGGGAGAGCGAGTAAAAGATATTTAGTTTAATTTTGTTGTTAATTTTATTTATTTTGCAACATAGGCCCGCTGTCTAGGCGTAGCTGCGACCAATGTTGTGTTTTACTTAAGTTTTTATTAATATTTTATTTTAACTAAAAGGCCCGCTGTCTAGGCGAGGCTGCGACCTTATTAGTTGTTTATTCTTATGACTCTAAAAACTCTCTGTCCGTTTCTGCGCCGGCGACGGGTTTATAAAGGAAAATCCTCCCTTTCCAAAGAGGTTCCTTTCTTCCAGAAACTCCCACAATTCCCATAATTTCCAATAAGTGGAAATTATGTATCGATTCTACCCAATCAAAACATTACATGTCATACATAAAATCTTTGGATTTATTTACATATTACTTCCCCTTTCGCGATACGTGATCACGTACGTCTTACATGTTGCGTAGCTGCAGGCATTGCACTTTGCGAGCAGCGCAGCAACTAGGGTAGGTAGTCGGAAACACTTGACAACTAAAAACAAGCAATGGTTTTGTTTATTTTGGTAATTTTAAGCGTGCGCTAAAATTAGGTCAGTTTTTCATGAACGTCAGCAATTCGAGTCACTGCACTTGAATTGGGTCTTGGTCGTTCATGGAAATAATAGTCATAAATTTTGCCAGCAAATGCCGAGGCAATATTTATTGATATTTATGTATTAGTTTTAAAGAGAATCGATTGAAGATTCTGGCTTTGTGTGAGGTCGGGCTGTACAAAGTGTACAGGGTAATGTTGTGCGGGTCACAACATCCCTCCCCCCTTATAAAAGAAAATTTTTCTCCTTGAAGAGGTTGAACAATTTTCTGTCGCGTTACTGACCGGTTGAGCAGAAATGAGCATAGAGTATTTACATTTTTTGTAAAACTTAAATACATGTACATTATTAATTTTCTAATGTGATATATATAGTTTATGCATTGTAAATGAATATTTTACTATTTTACAGCGTTAAAAATTATACGCAATATTTAGTAGCTTAAAAGGAAATTGAATTAAAATTTATTATATGAATTTAATAAATAAAAATATTTTATAGAACTTATTATTATTATTTTTTTTTCTTTTTTTTTTTTTAATTACATACTTTATATATATATTTTTCTTTTTGTTGAACTTTTTGTTTCGTTTGTTATTGAAATGTTTTAAAGAATTAAAAAAAAATTTAATTTTTTTTTTTATTCATATTTGAAAGCTTTTGCGATAGAAAGATTTTTATATTTATTTTTTTTTTTCATACATAAAAAATAGCTGAAAGTTCTTTTGAGAGAAGAGAAAAATTGTCGTAGTTTTATTGCTTAAAATCGTTTGGCCATATTTCGTTCTATCTACCAAAATTTGAGGGAGAACGGCAAAGTCTGCGTTACGCCGCGGAAAATTATGCGGAAAATATGGCTATATTTTTTTTCCCCTAATCTTTAAAAAATGGCTAGTCAGAAACTCCTGTACGTTACTGGAAGAGGACCGACTATGTCTAATGCTACTCGTTCGAAAGGTGAAGAGCTCGTTGTTGTAATTTTCATTGGTACTTTTGGTGATTTGTTGAGTTTATTCTTTTGACATGATTCGCACTTTTGAATAAAATTTTGTACATCTTTTTTCATTGTAGACCAGTAATAATTTGTTTTTAATCTTTTCAAGGTTCGATTTATACCCTGGTGTCCTCCGAATGGTGACTTATGGTATTGTGCTAGAACTGTTTCGATTTCGTTCGTGTTTTCCAAGATTGTTCTATTGTTTATATGTAAATTAATTTCCATGTTAAAAAATATTTCCTTAAGCATTGTCTTGAATTCTTCTTTAAATTGGGAGTTAAATTTGGGAATTGCTATTGCGATGGATTTTTGATCCTGTGTACAATTCTCGTTTTTGATTTTTTGTAGTATTTCTTTTGCCATTTCTCGGTCTTTAGTAGTTCTGAAGGGTAAAGGTAAAGTTGTTACGTATAATTTACAATAATTTTCTAGCGTATATATTTTATTTTCTCCCATGAGAGGTTTGATAAATATTGGGATCTTTTTCTTTATAAGATTTTCTTCTGGTGATTCTGTTAGGGGTAGCAATAATAATTTTATTTTTATTCCTTTATTGGCGTAAATTTGTTCTGTGCTTTCTATTATTTTAAATATTTTTTCATTCCTTATATTTTTGGGCTGTTTTGCTTCTGTTTGAAAACTCTCATTGTTTATTTGCTCGCTTGCCATTTGTCGTGTCATGGCTAAAACCTTGTTTTTTATTTCTGTAATATTTTTGTCTTTAGTGATGCGACTAAGTGCGTCAGCATTTGTATTGTTTTTCCCTGCTTTATACTTGATCGTGTATTCATATTCTGATAGAAGGATTCGCCATCTAGCCAATCTTGACATTGGATCTTTTTGCTTCATTAGCCATTCGAGCGGCTTGTGATCAGTGTAGATCGTGAACTTTTTACCATAAATATACGGTCGAAATTGTTTTACGGCGAAGACAATAGCTAGCAATTCTTTTTCCGTGGTGCTATAGCGTGTCTCTGCATCGTTCAATGTTCTACTTGCGAAGCATATTGGCTTGTCTTTTCCAATTATACCTTGGGATAAGACTGCGCCAAGTCCTGCATCACTCGCATCTGTTGTGATTATAAATTCTTCACTGAAATTTGGATAGGCTAAAATGGGGGGACTTATTAGTTTATCTTTTAATTTTGTAAATGCTTCATCGCAGAATGCATCCCAACTGAATTTTACATCTTTTTTCAGCAATTTTGTGAGTGGTTTGGCTATACTGGAAAAGTTTTCTATAAATCTTCTATAATATCCCGTGAATCCAAGGAATGATTTAATTCCTTTCGTATTTTTTGGAGTTGGATATGTTTTTACTACTTTAATTTTCTCAGGGTCAGGTTTTATACCGTTTTCAGAAATGATATGTCCTAAATAATTGAGCTCTTGTTTAAGAAAATTACATTTATCGGGTTGGAGTTTGAGATTATGATGACGCAATCGGTCAAATATTTTAATTAACTTTTGGTTGTGGTCTTTTAAGTCGTAGCCGTACACAACAATGTCATCTACATAAACAAAGCATTCAAAGCCTTGTAAGCCCATGAGTGCGTTATTCATTAATCTTTGAAAAGTAGCGGGGGCGTTTTTCAACCCAAATGGCATCCTATTATATTCGTAGTGTCCAAAAGGTGTGCTAAAAGCTGTTTTACATTTGTCAGATTCTTTAACGGGAATCTGGTGAAATCCTTTGGCTAAATCTAATGTGCTAAAATATTTTGCTCTTCCCAACTGGTCAAGTATGTCAGTTATGTTGGGCAAAGGGTATGCGTCCCCAACGGTTAGGTCGTTTAATTTTCTAAAGTCTACTACGACTCTCCAGCGTTTGTGAACTTCGGAGTCTGCCTTCTTTGGAACAAGTAATAGTGGCGAGTTCCATGGGCTTGAGCTTGGTCGAATGACGTTGTCTTCTAGCATTTCATTAACCTGTTTATGAATTTCATTTCTTTGGCTTTCAGGAAGTCTGTATGGCCTAACAAATAAAGGAGGTTTGTTTGCTTCTGTAATAATTTCATGGTCTGCTGTCTCAGTACAAGTAAGGTGGTCTCCCTCAAAATAAAATAAATCGTTGTAGTTTCTACAAATCTCTAAAATTGATTTCTTTTCTTCTTTATTACAATGCGTTAGGTCTATATTTGTTTCTACTTTGTTTAATCTACCCTTCACTAAATCTTTTGTTTTATCTAGTTTGATTTCGTTGAAGTTTTCTATTTTTTCCCACTCATATTGAATTTTATTTAAATTGATTTTTTTGATTTCTTCTGTTGTGTTCATAAAAAGAACTTTTACTTTATTTTTTATTGGGCGTACCAGGGTTTCCGCCAAATATACTCCTGGGTTTATTTGTTTCTTGTGGATCACTGCGTCTTTTGTATAAGCAAAAGGGATCTCGACAAGTTGTTTGCATCGAGGTTGCAAGGTTATGGATTGTAGCCCGTAGACATCAGGTTGAGTTGACTCAATCCTGTTTTTACAAATCCTTTCATTATCCAAAAATAATGCCTTGGTTTCCTCTTTATTTGCCTTCACTTTATTTGTAATGATTTTATTATCACTTTGAGGTGACAATGTGATGGATTGCAACCCGTAGACATTAGGTTGAAAATTCTCAATATGACTTATGCCATTCGGCGCATACTCCTGATCCTGTTTCCTATTTTCACAATTCCCTTTGTTACCCGTAGGCAACACATTGTTTTCCTTTTCAGTGTTTTTATAATCATTTTGAATATGTGGTTTTATAATTTTATTTTTACTTACTGCCGCGTTTGAGCAGTCTACTGGTATTTCCAGTTGTTTATTCTTGAAATCAATTTTACAGTTAAAAGTGGTAAGAAAGTCGCTTCCTAAGATTCCGTCGTAGGTTAAGTTAATATTTTTATTTAAAATATGAAAGTTGTGAATCAGTGTTATTATTTGGTCATAAAAAGGGACATTAATCGTTTTTATTTGCTCCCCTAGAGTTTGCATTGCATTGCCTGAAATGGTTGAGACCGTATGTTTACTTTTTTTATAAATTGTGCGCTGTGGTTCAGTGTCTTTTAATAGGCTAATTTGTGCACCCGTGTCTACTAATAATGAAGTTATATTTTTATCTGAAGGTTCTAGTTTAATGCAAAGCACTGGCTCTTCGTATTTGCAAAAAGGTATTTTTATAGAGTAATTTAATTTCGTGCTTGGTGCACATCGGCTTTTACTTGCATCCGGGGAGAAGTGCCGCTGGTTTCTTCCCGAGCTATTCCGTTTCCCGATGAGTTGTTAGTATGATGCGTTTGATTGAGATGGCTGTATTCGCCTCTGAAAGGGTTGTAATATGCGTTTGGGTCATCATTAACTCTTCGGTTCTGAAAATTTTCGGCGCTTCGCAGTCGAGATCTACACTCTTGGTACGTGTGATTTGGCCGTTTGCAGTATGTACAGAATATTGATTGTATTTACTTCTTTTTTTATATTTGGCTGTCTGTTTTAATTGTTATTAAAGCGGGTGGAAAAATTATTATTGTTTTTCTGATAGCATGTCTCTTGAGTATGCCCTAATTTCTTACAGTATTGGCATGTAGATTTAAACGTTGAGGTTTGGTATTGCGACGTTTTTTCAAGCCGTACTGAATGTTCTTCAGCATATGCAATGGCTTTCTTCAAGTCTCGCTCATTCTGAGCTTTAAGAATTAATCTTAAATTATGATTCCGCAAACCATCCTCGAATACCTGTAGTGCCAATGGATAATTTTCTTGTTTTAAATAAGCCCTAACTGATTCGTCGCTAGTGCTTGAAAATGTAGCAGAATTTAACAAATGTAATAATTTTCCTACTCGTTCACCAAATTCTTTTATTTTTTCTTGTGATTGTTGCTTAGCAGTTAAGAGTTCATTCTGGGCGGAAGTTCTCGACTTTTCCTCCTTGAACTGAACTCCGTCTCCAAATCTCGTACCAAATCATTCCATTTAGTAAAAGATTTGAATTGGATGAGTTCAAAGGCCGAACCCTCCAATCGAGTCTTCACTACCTCTAGAATAAAAGTGTGTTCCGCTTCAGTTTTAGCAGATGAAAACAGAATATTGCCGCAAGCTATAAATTTATTGAGTTCGGCTGGATTGCCGTTAAATACCGGTACGATATTATAAATATCGTTTAAAGTAAATTTCAGATCCATTTCAAGATCGTTATCTTCAATGGTTTCAAGACAAAACGAGTTTTCGAAAAATGGTAGATTAGCAAAGAGCTGAACTACCTCAGCTGCGCGCTGACGAGTACGAATTTTGAAGAAAATGTATGCAAAAACTTTCAAGTATTACTAAAAATATTATGTGTTTTTTTTTTTTTTTTTTATAAATAAATTTCCCCTAAAAAATTTTCTTCTCTTTTGAATGCTTACTAAGTTGTAAAATTTGTGTGTTGCTAACTCTCTTTTTTTTTTTAGATTTGGTGGTAAAAATAGTGTAGATAATATAAAAATAATATAATGTTTTTGCTTACTGAAAAAAAAATGTGTGTTTTCTTTCTGCTCATTGCTGGATGTTGAAGCCGATGTTGTTGAAACTTATATAGTTGCCGATATTCAGTCGATGATACTGTTGATCAATTGTTTCGTCTTTCTTGTTGAATTTAGTTTGATGTGGTTGTTGTCGTGTTTCTTGTTGAATTTAGTTTGCTGTTGAAGTATTTTGTTACTGATGTTCTTGTTGTTGAAGGTGCGGTTGAAGCTGTTCTTGATGTTGTCGATGTTGTTGTTGTTGTTGTTGTTGTTGTTGCCAGGAGGCTCTAGGCCCTAAAGCTGGCTATCCTGGGCTTCTTGATGGGCCAGGAGACTTCACGTCTTAAAGCTGGTTAACCTGGGCTTATTATTATTTTTTTTTTTTTTACACTGTTCCGATGTTATAGCCTCGGGACGCTTTTTTTCACTAACTTTTTTTTCACTTTTCACTATTAAATTTTCACTGCCGCTGTTTAGCCTTGGCACGCTTTTTCACTTTTAAGCTGTTATATTTTTTTTTTTTTTTAACCCGATGTCGAAGCCTCGGTACGCTTTAAAAATTTTTGTTTTTAAAATTTTATTTGTTAAAGATTTTTTTTTTTTTCTGTTATTAAAGGATGGTTTTTCCTTTTTGTTGGTTTAAGGGATGTAGCGTATCCCACCGCTGCCACCAAATGTTATGTTTAACGTCCGTGGCCTCCGTGCTTTCCGCAAGGAGAAGAGAGACCAGAGACGGGAGAGCGAGTAAAAGATATTTAGTTTAATTTTGTTGTTAATTTTATTTATTTTGCAACATAGGCCCGCTGTCTAGGCGTAGCTGCGACCAATGTTGTGTTTTACTTAAGTTTTTATTAATATTTTATTTTAACTAAAAGGCCCGCTGTCTAGGCGAGGCTGCGACCTTATTAGTTGTTTATTCTTATGACTCTAAAAACTCTCTGTCCGTTTCTGCGCCGGCGACGGGTTTATAAAGGAAAATCCTCCCTTTCCAAAGAGGTTCCTTTCTTCCAGAAACTCCCACAATTCCCATAATTTCCAATAAGTGGAAATTATGTATCGATTCTACCCAATCAAAACATTACATGTCATACATAAAATCTTTGGATTTATTTACATATTACTTCCCCTTTCGCGATACGTGATCACGTACGTCTTACATGTTGCGTAGCTGCAGGCATTGCACTTTGCGAGCAGCGCAGCAACTAGGGTAGGTAGTCGGAAACACTTGACAACTAAAAACAAGCAATGGTTTTGTTTATTTTGGTAATTTTAAGCGTGCGCTAAAATTAGGTCAGTTTTTCATGAACGTCAGCAATTCGAGTCACTGCACTTGAATTGGGTCTTGGTCGTTCATGGAAATAATAGTCATAAATTTTGCCAGCAAATGCCGAGGCAATATTTATTGATATTTATGTATTAGTTTTAAAGAGAATCGATTGAAGATTCTGGCTTTGTGTGAGGTCGGGCTGTACAAAGTGTACAGGGTAATGTTGTGCGGGTCACAACATCCCTCCCCCCTTATAAAAGAAAATTTTTCTCCTTGAAGAGGTTGAACAATTTTCTGTCGCGTTACTGACCGGTTGAGCAGAAATGAGCATCGAGTATTTACATTTTTTGTAAAACTTAAATACATGTACATTATTAATTTTCTAATGTGATATATATAGTTTATGCATTGTAAATGAATATTTTACTATTTTACAGCGTTAAAAATTATACGTAATATTTAGTAGCTTAAAAGGAAATTGAATTAAAATTTATTATATGAATTTAATAAATAAAAATATTTTATAGAACTTATTATTATTATTTTTTTTCTTTTTTTTTTTGAATTACATACTTTATATATATATTTTTCTTTTTGTTGAACTTTTTGTTTCGTTTGTTATTGAAATGTTTTAAAGAATTAAAAAAAAATTTAATTTTTTTTTTTATTCATATTTGAAAGCTTTTGCGATAGAAAGATTTTTATATTTATTTTTTTTTTTCATACATAAAAAATAGCTGAAAGTTCTTTTGAGAGAAGAGAAAAATTGTCGTAGTTTTATTGCTTAAAATCGTTTGGCCATATTTCGTTCTATCTACCAAAATTTGAGGGAGAACGGCAAAGTCTGCGTTACGCCGCGGAAAATTATGCGGAAAATATGGCTATATTTTTTTTCCCCTAATCTTTAAAAAATGGCTAGTCAGAAACTCCTGTACGTTACTGGAAGAGGACCGACTATGTCTAATGCTACTCGTTCGAAAGGTGAAGAGCTCGTTGTTGTAATTTTCATTGGTACTTTTGGTGATTTGTTGAGTTTATTCTTTTGACATGATTCGCACTTTTGAATAAAATTTTGTACATCTTTTTTCATTGTAGACCAGTAATAATTTGTTTTTAATCTTTTCAAGGTTCGATTTATACCCTGGTGTCCTCCGAATGGTGACTTATGGTATTGTGCTAGAACTGTTTCGATTTCGTTCGTGTTTTCCAAGATTGTTCTATTGTTTATATGTAAATTAATTTCCATGTTAAAAAATATTTCCTTAAGCATTGTCTTGAATTCTTCTTTAAATTGGGAGTTAAATTTGGGAATTGCTATTGCGATGGATTTTTGATCCTGTGTACAATTCTCGTTTTTGATTTTTTGTAGTATTTCTTTTGCCATTTCTCGGTCTTTAGTAGTTCTGAAGGGTAAAGGTAAAGTTGTTACGTATAATTTACAATAATTTTCTAGCGTATATATTTTATTTTCTCCCATGAGAGGTTTGATAAATATTGGGATCTTTTTCTTTATAAGATTTTCTTCTGGTGATTCTGTTAGGGGTAGCAATAATAATTTTATTTTTATTCCTTTATTGGCGTAAATTTGTTCTGTGCTTTCTATTATTTTAAATATTTTTTCATTCCTTATATTTTTGGGCTGTTTTGCTTCTGTTTGAAAACTCTCATTGTTTATTTGCTCGCTTGCCATTTGTCGTGTCATGACTAAAACCTTGTTTTTTATTTCTGTAATATTTTTGTCTTTAGTGATGCGACTAAGTGCGTCAGCATTTGTATTGTTTTTCCCTGCTTTATACTTGATCGTGTATTCATATTCTGATAGAAGGATTCGCCATCTAGCCAATCTTGACATTGGATCTTTTTGCTTCATTAGCCATTCGAGCGGCTTGTGATCAGTGTAGATCGTGAACTTTTTACCATAAATATACGGTCGAAATTGTTTTACGGCGAAGACAATAGCTAGCAATTCTTTTTCCGTGGTGCTATAGCGTGTCTCTGCATCGTTCAATGTTCTACTTGCGAAGCATATTGGCTTGTCTTTTCCAATTATACCTTGGGATAAGACTGCGCCAAGTCCTGCATCACTCGCATCTGTTGTGATTATAAATTCTTCACTGAAATTTGGATAGGCTAAAATGGGGGGACTTATTAGTTTATCTTTTAATTTTGTAAATGCTTCATCGCAGAATGCATCCCAACTGAATTTTACATCTTTTTTCAGCAATTTTGTGAGTGGTTTGGCTATACTGGAAAAGTTTTCTATAAATCTTCTATAATATCCCGTGAATCCAAGGAATGATTTAATTCCTTTCGTATTTTTTGGAGTTGGATATGTTTTTACTACTTTAATTTTCTCAGGGTCAGGTTTTATACCGTTTTCAGAAATGATATGTCCTAAATAATTGAGCTCTTGTTTAAGAAAATTACATTTATCGGGTTGGAGTTTGAGATTATGATGACGCAATCGGTCAAATATTTTAATTAACTTTTGGTTGTGGTCTTTTAAGTCGTAGCCGTACACAACAATGTCATCTACATAAACAAAGCATTCAAAGCCTTGTAAGCCCATGAGTGCGTTATTCATTAATCTTTGAAAAGTAGCGGGGGCGTTTTTCAACCCAAATGGCATCCTATTATATTCGTAGTGTCCAAAAGGTGTGCTAAAAGCTGTTTTACATTTGTCAGATTCTTTAACGGGAATCTGGTGAAATCCTTTGGCTAAATCTAATGTGCTAAAATATTTTGCTCTTCCCAACTGGTCAAGTATGTCAGTTATGTTGGGCAAAGGGTATGCGTCCCCAACGGTTAGGTCGTTTAATTTTCTAAAGTCTACTACGACTCTCCAGCGTTTGTGAACTTCGGAGTCTGCCTTCTTTGGAACAAGTAATAGTGGCGAGTTCCATGGGCTTGAGCTTGGTCGAATGACGTTGTCTTCTAGCATTTCATTAACCTGTTTATGAATTTCATTTCTTTGGCTTTCAGGAAGTCTGTATGGCCTAACAAATAAAGGAGGTTTGTTTGCTTCTGTAATAATTTCATGGTCTGCTGTCTCAGTACAAGTAAGGTGGTCTCCCTCAAAATAAAATAAATCGTTGTAGTTTCTACAAATCTCTAAAATTGATTTCTTTTCTTCTTTATTACAATGCGTTAGGTCTATATTTGTTTCTACTTTGTTTAATCTACCCTTCACTAAATCTTTTGTTTTATCTAGTTTGATTTCGTTGAAGTTTTCTATTTTTTCCCACTCATATTGAATTTTATTTAAATTGATTTTTTTGATTTCTTCTGTTGTGTTCATAAAAAGAACTTTTACTTTATTTTTTATTGGGCGTACCAGGGTTTCCGCCAAATATACTCCTGGGTTTATTTGTTTCTTGTGGATCACTGCGTCTTTTGTATAAGCAAAAGGGATCTCGACAAGTTGTTTGCATCGAGGTTGCAAGGTTATGGATTGTAGCCCGTAGACATCAGGTTGAGTTGACTCAATCCTGTTTTTACAAATCCTTTCATTATCCAAAAATAATGCCTTGGTTTCCTCTTTATTTGCCTTCACTTTATTTGTAATGATTTTATTATCACTTTGAGGTGACAATGTGATGGATTGCAACCCGTAGACATTAGGTTGAGGATTCTCAATATGACTTATGCCATTCGGCGCATACTCCTGATCCTGTTTCCTATTTTCACAATTCCCTTTGTTACCCGTAGGCAACACATTGTTTTCCTTTTCAGTGTTTTTATAATCATTTTGAATATGTGGTTTTATAATTTTATTTTTACTTACTGCCGCGTTTGAGCAGTCAACTGGTATTTCCAGTTGTTTATTCTTGAAATCAATTTTACAGTTAAAAGTGGTAAGAAAGTCGCTTCCTAAGATTCCGTCGTAGGTTAAGTTAATATTTTTATTTAAAATATGAAAGTTGTGAATCAGTGTTATTATTTGGTCATAAAAAGGGACATTAATCGTTTTTATTTGCTCCCCTAGAGTTTGCATTGCATTGCCTGAAATGGTTGAGACCGTATGTTTACTTTTTTTATAAATTGTGCGCTGTGGTTCAGTGTCTTTTAATAGGCTAATTTGTGCACCCGTGTCTACTAATAATGAAGTTATATTTTTATCTGAAGGTTCTAGTTTAATGCAAAGCACTGGCTCTTCGTATTCTTTGCAAAAAGGTATTTTTATAGAGTAATTTAATTTCGTGCTTGGTGCACATCGGCTTTTACTTGCATCCGGGGAGAAGTGCCGCTGGTTTCTTCCCGAGCTATTCCGTTTCCCGATGAGTTGTTAGTATGATGCGTTTGATTGAGATGGCTGTATTCGCCTCTGAAAGGGTTGTAATATGCGTTTGGGTCATCATTAACTCTTCGGTTCTGAAAATTTTCGGCGCTTCGCAGTCGAGATCTACACTCTTGGTACGTGTGATTTGGCCGTTTGCAGTATGTACAGAATATTGATTGTACTTCTTTTTTTATATTTGGCTGTCTGTTTTAATTGTTATTAAAGCGGGTGGAAAAATTATTATTGTTTTTCTGATAGCATGTCTCTTGAGTATGCCCTAATTTCTTACAGTATTGGCATGTAGATTTAAACGTTGAGGTTTGGTATTGCGACGTTTTTTCAAGCCGTACTGAATGTTCTTCAGCATATGCAATGGCTTTCTTCAAGTCTCGCTCATTCTGAGCTTTAAGAATTAATCTTAAATTATGATTCCGCAAACCATCCTCGAATACCTGTAGTGCCAATGGATAATTTTCTTGTTTTAAATAAGCCCTAACTGATTCGTCGCTAGTGCTTGAAAATGTAGCAGAATTTAACAAATGTAATAATTTTCCTACTCGTTCACCAAATTCTTTTATTTTTTCTTGTGATTGTTGCTTAGCAGTTAAGAGTTCATTCTGGGCGGAAGTTCTCGACCAAATCATTCCATTTAGTAAAAGATTTGAATTGGATGAGTTCAAAGGCCGAACCCTCCAATCGAGTCTTCACTACCTCTAGAATAAAAGTGTGTTCCGCTTCAGTTTTAGCAGATGAAAACAGAATATTGCCGCAAGCTATAAATTTATTGAGTTCGGCTGGATTGCCGTTAAATACCGGTACGATATTATAAATATCGTTTAAAGTAAATTTCAGATCCATTTCAAGATCGTTATCTTCAATGGTTTCAAGACAAAACGAGTTTTCGAAAAATGGTAGATTAGCAAAGAGCTGAACTACCTCAGCTGCGCGCTGACGAGTACGAATTTTGAAGAAAATGTATGCAAAAACTTTCAAGTATTACTAAAAATATTATGTGTTTTTTTTTTTTTTTTTTATAAATAAATTTCCCCTAAAAAATTTTCTTCTCTTTTGAATGCTTACTAAGTTGTAAAATTTGTGTGTTGCTAACTCTCTTTTTTTTTTTAGATTTGGTGGTAAAAATAGTGTAGATAATATAAAAATAATATAATGTTTTTGCTTACTGAAAAAAAAATGTGTGTTTTCTTTCTGCTCATTGCTGGATGTTGAAGCCGATGTTGTTGAAACTTATATAGTTGCCGATATTCAGTCGATGATACTGTTGATCAATTGTTTCGTCTTTCTTGTTGAATTTAGTTTGATGTGGTTGTTGTCGTGTTTCTTGTTGAATTTAGTTTGCTGTTGAAGTATTTTGTTACTGATGTTCTTGTTGTTGAAGGTGCGGTTGAAGCTGTTCTTGATGTTGTCGATGTTGTTGTTGTTGTTGTTGTTGTTGTTGTTGTTGCCAGGAGGCTCTAGGCCCTAAAGCTGGCTATCCTGGGCTTCTTGATGGGCCAGGAGACTTCACGTCTTAAAGCTGGTTAACCTGGGCTTATTATTATTTTTTTTTTTTTTTACACTGTTCCGATGTTATAGCCTCGGGACGCTTTTTTTCACTAACTTTTTTTTCACTTTTCACTATTAAATTTTCACTGCCGCTGTTTAGCCTTGGCACGCTTTTTCACTTTTAAGCTGTTATATTTTTTTTTTTTTTTAACCCGATGTCGAAGCCTCGGTACGCTTTAAAAATTTTTGTTTTTAAAATTTTATTTGTTAAAGATTTTTTTTTTTTTCTGTTATTAAAGGATGGTTTTTCCTTTTTGTTGGTTTAAGGGATGTAGCGTATCCCACCGCTGCCACCAAATGTTATGTTTAACGTCCGTGGCCTCCGTGCTTTCCGCAAGGAGAAGAGAGACCAGAGACGGGAGAGCGAGTAAAAGATATTTAGTTTAATTTTGTTGTTAATTTTATTTATTTTGCAACATAGGCCCGCTGTCTAGGCGTAGCTGCGACCAATGTTGTGTTTTACTTAAGTTTTTATTAATATTTTATTTTAACTAAAAGGCCCGCTGTCTAGGCGAGGCTGCGACCTTATTAGTTGTTTATTCTTATGACTCTAAAAACTCTCTGTCCGTTTCTGCGCCGGCGACGGGTTTATAAAGGAAAATCCTCCCTTTCCAAAGAGGTTCCTTTCTTCCAGAAACTCCCACAATTCCCATAATTTCCAATAAGTGGAAATTATGTATCGATTCTACCCAATCAAAACATTACATGTCATACATAAAATCTTTGGATTTATTTACATATTACTTCCCCTTTCGCGATACGTGATCACGTACGTCTTACATGTTGCGTAGCTGCAGGCATTGCACTTTGCGAGCAGCGCAGCAACTAGGGTAGGTAGTCGGAAACACTTGACAACTAAAAACAAGCAATGGTTTTGTTTATTTTGGTAATTTTAAGCGTGCGCTAAAATTAGGTCAGTTTTTCATGAACGTCAGCAATTCGAGTCACTGCACTTGAATTGGGTCTTGGTCGTTCATGGAAATAATAGTCATAAATTTTGCCAGCAAATGCCGAGGCAATATTTATTGATATTTATGTATTAGTTTTAAAGAGAATCGATTGAAGATTCTGGCTTTGTGTGAGGTCGGGCTGTACAAAGTGTACAGGGTAATGTTGTGCGGGTCACAACATCCCTCCCCCCTTATAAAAGAAAATTTTTCTCCTTGAAGAGGTTGAACAATTTTCTGTCGCGTTACTGACCGGTTGAGCAGAAATGAGCATAGAGTATTTACATTTTTTGTAAAACTTAAATACATGTACATTATTAATTTTCTAATGTGATATATATAGTTTATGCATTGTAAATGAATATTTTACTATTTTACAGCGTTAAAAATTATACGTAATATTTAGTAGCTTAAAAGGAAATTGAATTAAAATTTATTATATGAATTTAATAAATAAAAATATTTTATAGAACTTATTATTATTATTTTTTTTTCTTTTTTTTTTTTTGAATTACATACTTTATATATATATTTTTCTTTTTGTTGAACTTTTTGTTTCGTTTGTTATTGAAATGTTTTAAAGAATTAAAAAAAAATTTAATTTGTTTTTTATTCATATTTGAAAGCTTTTGCGATAGAAAGATTTTTATATTTATTTTTTTTTTTTCATACATAAAAAATAGCTGAAAGTTCTTTTGAGAGAAGAGAAAAATTGTCGTAGTTTTATTGCTTGAAATCGTTTGGCCATATTTCGTTCTATCTACCAAAATTTGAGGGAGAACGGCAAAGTCTGCGTTACGCCGCGGAAAATTATGCGGAAAATATGGCTATATTTTTTTTCCCCTAATCTTTAAGAAATGGCTAGTCAGAAACTCCTGTACGTTACTGGAAGAGGACCGACTATGTCTAATGCTACTCGTTCGAAAGGTGAAGAGCTCGTTGTTGTAATTTTCATTGGTACTTTTGGTGATTTGTTGAGTTTATTCTTTTGACATGATTCGCACTTTTGAATAAAATTTTGTACATCTTTTTTCATTGTAGACCAGTAATAATTTGTTTTTAATCTTTTCAAGGTTCGATTTATACCCTGGTGTCCTCCGAATGGTGACTTATGGTATTGTGCTAGAACTGTTTCGATTTCGTTCGTGTTTTCCAAGATTGTTCTATTGTTTATATGTAAATTAATTTCCATGTTAAAAAATATTTCCTTAAGCATTGTCTTGAATTCTTCTTTAAATTGGGAGTTAAATTTGGGAATTGCTATTGCGATGGATTTTTGATCCTGTGTACAATTCTCGTTTTTGATTTTTTGTAGTATTTCTTTTGCCATTTCTCGGTCTTTAGTAGTTCTGAAGGGTAAAGGTAAAGTTGTTACGTATAATTTACAATAATTTTCTAGCGTATATATTTTATTTTCTCCCATGAGAGGTTTGATAAATATTGGGATCTTTTTCTTTATAAGATTTTCTTCTGGTGATTCTGTTAGGGGTAGCAATAATAATTTTATTTTTCTATTATTTTAAATATTTTTTCATTCCTTATATTTTTGGGCTGTTTTGCTTCTGTTTGAAAACACTCATTGTTTATTTGCTCGCTTGCCATTTGTCGTGTCATGACTAAAACCTTGTTTTTTATTTCTGTAATATTTTTGTCTCTAGTGATGCGACTAAGTGCGTCAGCATTTGTATTGTTTTTCCCTGCTTTATACTTGATCGTGTATTCATATTCTGATAGAAGGATTCGCCATCTAGCCAATCTTGACATTGGATCTTTTTGCTTCATTAGCCATTCGAGCGGCTTGTGATCAGTGTAGATCGTGAACTTTTTACCATAAATATACGGTCGAAATTGTTTTACGGCGAAGACAATAGCTAGCAATTCTTTTTCCGTGGTGCTATAGCGTGTCTCTGCATCGTTCAATGTTCTACTTGCGAAGCATATTGGCTTGTCTTTTCCAATTATACCTTGGGATAAGACTGCGCCAAGTCCTGCATCACTCGCATCTGTTGTGATTATAAATTCTTCAC
Organism: Pherbina coryleti; assembly: GCA_943735915.1. Lineage (NCBI taxonomy): Eukaryota > Metazoa > Arthropoda > Insecta > Diptera > Sciomyzidae > Pherbina > Pherbina coryleti. The sequence continues at coordinate 83,709,354 of OX030950.1, forward strand.
TGAAATTTGGATAGGCTAAAATGGGGGGACTTATTAGTTTATCTTTTAATTTTGTAAATGCTTCATCGCAGAATGCATCCCAACTGAATTTTACATCTTTTTTCAGCAATTTTGTGAGTGGTTTGGCTATACTGGAAAAGTTTTCTATAAATCTTCTATAATATCCCGTGAATCCAAGGAATGATTTAATTCCTTTCGTATTTTTTGGAGTTGGATATGTTTTTACTACTTTAATTTTCTCAGGGTCAGGTTTTATACCGTTTTCAGAAATGATATGTCCTAAATAATTGAGCTCTTGTTTAAGAAAATTACATTTATCGGGTTGGAGTTTGAGATTATGATGACGCAATCGGTCAAATATTTTAATTAACTTTTGGTTGTGGTCTTTTAAGTCGTAGCCGTACACAACAATGTCATCTACATAAACAAAGCATTCAAAGCCTTGTAAGCCCATGAGTGCGTTATTCATTAATCTTTGAAAAGTAGCGGGGGCGTTTTTCAACCCAAATGGCATCCTATTATATTCGTAGTGTCCAAAAGGTGTGCTAAAAGCTGTTTTACATTTGTCAGATTCTTTAACGGGAATCTGGTGAAATCCTTTGGCTAAATCTAATGTGCTAAAATATTTTGCTCTTCCCAACTGGTCAAGTATGTCAGTTATGTTGGGCAAAGGGTATGCGTCCCCAACGGTTAGGTCGTTTAATTTTCTAAAGTCTACTACGACTCTCCAGCGTTTGTGACCTTCGGAGTCTGCCTTCTTTGGAACAAGTAATAGTGGCGAGTTCCATGGGCTTGAGCTTGGTCGAATGACGTTGTCTTCTAGCATTTCATTAACCTGTTTATGAATTTCATTTCTTTGGCTTTCAGGAAGTCTGTATGGCCTAACAAATAAAGGAGGTTTGTTTGCTTCTGTAATAATTTCATGGTCTGCTGTCTCAGTACAAGTAAGGTGGTCTCCCTCAAAATAAAATAAATCGTTGTAGTTTCTACAAATCTCTAAAATTGATTTCTTTTCTTCTTTATTACAATGCGTTAGGTCTATATTTGTTTCTACTTTGTTTAATCTACCCTTCACTAAATCTTTTGTTTTATCTAGTTTGATTTCGTTGAAGTTTTCTATTTTTTCCCACTCATATTGAATTTTATTTAAATTGATTTTTTGATTTCTTCTGTTGTGTTCATAAAAATAACTTTTACTTTATTTTTTATTGGGCGTACCAGGGTTTCCGCCAAATATACTCCTGGGTTTATTTGTTTCTTGTGGATCACTGCGTCTTTTGTATAAGCAAAAGGGATCTCGACAAGTTGTTTGCATCGAGGTTGCAAGGTTATGGATTGTAGCCCGTAGACATCAGGTTGAGTTGACTCAATCCTGTTTTTACAAATCCTTTCATTATCCAAAAATAATGCCTTGGTTTCCTCTTTATTTGCCTTCACTTTATTTGTAATGATTTTATTATCACTTTGAGGTGACAATGTGATGGATTGCAACCCGTAGACATTAGGTTGAGGATTCTCAATATGACTTATGCCATTCGGCGCATACTCCTGATCCTGTTTCCTATTTTCACAATTCCCTTTGTTACCCGTAGGCAACACATTGTTTTCCTTTTCAGTGTTTTTATAATCATTTTGAATATGTGGTTTTATAATTTTATTTTTACTTACTGCCGCGTTTGAGCAGTCTACTGGTATTTCCAGTTGTTTATTCTTGAAATCAATTTTACAGTTAAAAGTGGTAAGAAAGTCGCTTCCTAAGATTCCGTCGTAGGTTAAGTTAATATTTTTATTTAAAATATGAAAGTTGTGACTCAGTGTTATTATTTGGTCATAAAAAGGGACATTAATCGTTTTTATTTGCTCCCCTAGAGTTTGCATTGCATTGCCTGAAATGGTTGAGACCGTATGTTTACTTTTTTTATAAATTGTGCGCTGTGGTTCAGTGTCTTTTAATAGGCTAATTTGTGCGCCCGTGTCTACTAATAATGAAGTTATATTTTTATCTGAAGGTTCTAGTTTAATGCAAAGCACTGGCTCTTCGTATTTGCAAAAAGGTATTTTTATAGAGTAATTTAATTTCGTGCTTGGTGCACATCGGCTTTTACTTGCATCCGGGGAGAAGTGCCGCTGGTTTCTTCCCGAGCTATTCCGTTTCCCGATGAGTTGTTAGTATGATGCGTTTGATTGAGATGGCTGTATTCGCCTCTGAAAGGGTTGTAATATGCGTTTGGGTCATCATTAACTCTTCGGTTCTGAAAATTTTCGGCGCTTCGCAGTCGAGATCTACACTCTTGGTACGTGTGATTTGGCCGTTTGCAGTATGTACAGAATATTGATTGTACTTCTTTTTTTATATTTGGCTGTCTGTTTTAATTGTTATTAAAGCGGGTGGAAAAATTATTATTGTTTTTCTGATAGCATGTCTCTTGAGTATGCCCTAATTTCTTACAGTATTGGCATGTAGATTTAAACGTTGAGGTTTGGTATTGCGACGTTTTTTCAAGCCGTACTGAATGTTCTTCAGCATATGCAATGGCTTTCTTCAAGTCTCGCTCATTGTGAGCTTTAAGAATTAATCTTAAATTATGATTCCGCAAACCATCCTCGAATACCTGTAGTGCCAATGGATCATTTTCTTGTTTTAAATAAGCCCTAACTGATTCGTCGCTAGTGCTTGAAAATGTAGCAGAATTTAACAAATGTAATAATTTTCCTACTCGTTCACCAAATTCTTTTATTTTTTCTTGTGATTGTTGCTTAGCAGTTAAGAGTTCATTCTGGGCGGAAGTTCTCGACTTTTCCTCCTTGAACTGAACTCCGTCTCCAAATCTCGTACCAAATCATTCCATTTAGTAAAAGATTTGAATTGGATGAGTTCAAAGGCCGAACCCTCCAATCGAGTCTTCACTACCTCTAGAATAAAAGTGTGTTCCGCTTCAGTTTTAGCAGATGAAAACAGAATATTGCCGCAAGCTATAAATTTATTGAGTTCGGCTGGATTGCCGTTAAATACCGGTACGATATTATAAATATCGTTTAAAGTAAATTTCAGATCCATTTCAAGATCGTTATCTTCAATGGTTTCAAGACAAAACGAGTTTTCGAAAAATGGTAGATTAGCAAAGAGCTGAACTATCTCAGCTGCGCGCTGACGAGTACGAATTTTGAAGAAAATGTATGCAAAAACTTTCAAGTATTACTAAAAATATTATGTGTTTTTTTTTTTTTTTTTTATAAATAAATTTCTCTTATAAATTTTCTTCTCTTTTGAATGCTTACTAAGTTGTAAAATTTGTGTGTTGCTAACTCTCTTTTTTTTTTTTTAGATTTGGTGGTAAAAATAGTGTAGATAATATAAAAATAATATAATGTTTTTGCTTACTGAAAAAAAAATGTGTGTTTTCTTTCTGCTCATTGCTGGATGTTGAAGCCGATGTTGTTGAAACTTATATAGTTGCCGATATTCAGTCGATGATACTGTTGATCAATTGTTTCGTCTTTCTTGTTAAATTTAGTTTGATGTGGTTGTTGTCGTGTTTCTTGTTGAATTTAGTTTGCTGTTGAAGTATTTTGTTACTGATGTTCTTGTTGTTGAAGGTGCGGTTGAAGCTGTTCTTGATGTTGTCGATGTTGTTGTTGTTGTTGTTGCCAGGAGGCTCTAGGCCCTAAAGCTGGTTATCCTGGGCTTCTTGATGGGCCAGGAGACTTCACGTCTTAAAGCTGGTTAACCTGGGCTTATTATTATTTTTTTTTTTCCACTGTTCCGATGTTATAGCCTCGGGACGCTTTTTTTTCACTAACTTTTTTTTCACTCTTCACTATTAAATTTTCACTGCCTTGGCACGCTTTTTCACTTTCAAGCTGTTATATTTTTTTTTTTTTTAACCCGATGTCGAAGCCTCGGTACGCTTCAAAAATTTTTGTTTTTAAAATTTTATTTGTTAAAGATTTTTTTTTTCTGTTATTAAAGGATGGTTTTTCCTTTTTGTTGGTTTAAGGGATGTAGCGTATCCCACCGCTGCCACCAAATGTTATGTTTAACGTCCGTGGCCTCCGTGCTTTCCGCAAGGAGAAGAGAGACCAGAGACGGGAGAGCGAGTAAAAGATATTTATTTATTTATTTATTTATTTATTTACATTTAGTCAAATGAAAAAATTCTTAACTGACTAAGTATTAACTAAATAACATTTTTCAATATATTTTTAAAAGAAACCTTAGATATTGCAAAATCTAAGTCACAATTAGTTGACAAATTATTTAATTCATGCAATGATCTATTCATTGGCGAGTTCACAGCGTAATTCGTTCGGCAAGTGCCTAAATAAAACATATCTGAACGACGAAGAGATTTTTGAGGAACATTAAAATTTATTAACTTTAATAACGCTGGACAATCCACAGTTGCCACTACAATATCGTAAATAAATAATAATGACAGTAATGTCCTTCTATTACAAAGAGAATTTAAACCTAATAGTTTCCTTCTGGCATCATATGAAGGTCTAGGCTCATCAAAATTTATGTGCCGCAAAGCGAATCTTAAAAATGATTTTTGCACTCGCTCTAAACGTACTATATGCGATGCATAGTACGGCCTCCAAATAAACACAGCATATTCCAGTTTCGATCTGACGAAAGAAGTATATAAAGATTTAACCGTATAAGGGTCCCAAAAATTTCGACAATTTCTACGTATGAAAGCTAACATAGCATAAGCTTTAGGTATTATGAAGTCAAGATGTGCCGCAAACAAAAATTTTGAATCGAAGATCACTCCAAGATCCTTAATTTCATTAACCCGAGTAAGCGCAAAGTTATTAATGGCATAAGATGTTATTAGAGGATTTTCTGATTTAGAGAATGTTACAACTGCGCATTTATCAAGATTTAAAAAAAGTCTGTTTTGAATACACCATTCGTGAATTGAATTTATATCTACTTGCAGCAGATCAGAATCAGAGTGACTTACTATTCTTTTAAAGATTTTTACGTCATCAGCAAACAGGAGACACTCTGAGTACTTAATTACGCTAGTTATATCATTTATAAATAACAAAAAGAGAATCGGCCCAAGGATACTACCTTGAGGTACACCAGAAGATGCTATAAATGAAAAAGATACAACATTTTCGATCTTTACATAAGCCACTCTATTTTTAAGATAAGATCGAAACCAACTCAAGATACTAGAGTGAAAACCTGATTTATAAAGCTTATTAATTAAAATAGAATGAGAGACTTTATCGAAAGCCTTAGAAAAGTCAGTATAAATAGCATCCACTTGATTACCTCTATTAAATGCTGTAATACAAAAATCTGAGAATAGGGCAAGATTTGTAACAGTGGAGCGACCGGATAAAAAACCATGCTGTTGCGGTGATATTATACTTTTTATTGAGAAAATAATCTTATTTTTAACAACGCTTTCAAACAACTTACTCACTGCCGACAGCTTAGTGATAGGTCTGTAATTACCAATATTATTCTTGTTTCCTGATTTAAAAATTGGTGTTATAAAAGACACCTTCCAATCATTGATAAAAACACCAGTTTGAAGCGATTTATTAAATATTATCGATAGCGGTTTCACTATAGAAATTAAACACTTCTTTAACAAAGTAGCGGATAAGCCATCAGAATCACTTTTATTGGATTCTTTTAGATTTAAAATACCTACACTAACGTCGTCATCATTCAAGTACAAAGACCCATTATTAAGGGGACTTGATGCCATGCCTTCATTGTCGAAATAATCAGATTCACCTTCAAAGTTAGACTTAAAGAATTCAGCAAATAAATTTGCAGTTTCCGAGACTGTATTAGATTTTTTTCCATTTAAAGACATTGAAACTGGAATAAATGCGCTCGATTTTTTTGAGTTGATATAACGCCAGAATTCTTTAGGATTAGATTTAATTTTTCTTTCAAACTTTGATATATAATTTAAGTAGAGATATTTATTAAGGAAATTGAACTCCCTCATATAATGCCTATATTTAGTGAAATTAACATTATTATTAGACGATATATACAGTTTGTAGAACTTATTTCTCAAATTCTTCAATTTTTGAAGTCCTGGTGTAAACCAAGGAATTTTATAATTCTTGTTTTTAAAGCATGGAATATGCTTAATGCAAATCTTCCTTAAAATATTTTTAAACAGATTAAAACAGAAATCAACACTTGGAGAATCTAATTCCAGTTTCCAATCAATATTATCTATCAAATTATTTATTAAAATAAAATCACCAGAAGTATAATTAAAATTTAAATCAATACTTTTAGACTGATTACAAGATTGAAACAAATAAAATTCAAGTTCAATTACTAAAGGAATGTGGTGAATATCTGAATTAGATATAGATAGAATGGACTCTGAAACATTAAAGCTTAAATTATTGCTTACAAAAACTAAATCAAGTAGCCTATTCAATTTATTAAAACATCTATTAACTTGTTGCAACTCAATTTCAAACATGCTATCTACTACATATAGTTCAGAATCGTTTCGCATATTCGAAGGATTTAAGAACAATTCATCGGATACACATTTCCAAACTACTCTGCATAAGTTAAAATCACCGAGCACACAAAAATGGTTTTCCTCCAACTGTTCATTTGATAAATTGACGATGTTATCAACATGAGACTTATACACATCATAACTGCTATTCGGAGGTATATACGATGCACACACAAATAAAACACCTGATGCTCCAGAAACCTTAACAAACAGTTGATCCAAGATCGTATCAGAATTCGCCGGGGTAATAGCCATGGAGTTAAAACTACGTTTAATTGCAATTAAAACTCCACCTCCACGTTTTAATCCAGTTTTTATAGGATCACGATCTTTACGAAACACCTGATATAAGTTTAGGTCAAAAAACTCCTCATCGTAAAAATACTCGTTTAACCAAGTCTCTGTAATAACGATGACATCAAAATCAGCTTGAGCGGTAGCAGCAAAAACAATATCCGATTTAGTGCGCAATCCAGATGCATTTTGGTAGAATATTTTGCATATATGTTTCTCATTAGCATGCTCGGCAACTATGTTGCTGACTGCATATCTCTCTTTGTTGGAAAAAAATCAAAAGGTCGAACTCTGACGTCAGCTGGCCAGAGAGATGAGGTGAATACATCATTGTAAACTGCAGATGAAACTCCTAATTTAAACGTGACTCTTTTAAGAGTATTTAAATCAACGCCCCTCCTTACTAGCTTAGAGCATAATAATTGGTGCTTTTGAGCTCGAGAATGTTTAGCCACAAATTCAATAATATTATCCTCTGTTACTGTCGGCAAGAATGAAGACAAATGCAGCCAGTGCATAGAATCAGCAACATCAAGCTCTGAATTTTGACTTTGCCCAACAATCACATTTTTATTTCTTCCATTAACCTGACTCCAAACATGCTCCCTTAGGTTAAGAGACCCGTTCACATTATGCCGATTAACAACGTCAGCATTAACATACGAAGAGGGACTTGCAGAGAGATGATTAGCAGCAACAGCAGCATACGATGGATGATCCACAACCACAGATGAAGAAGAAGAGGCAACGTTAGCAACATCATGAGCAGAAACATCAGCAGAAACAAGAGAATTAGGAACAGCAACTGGGCAAATATTATTAGGTGATGCTAGAGCGCGCGCGCGGGCACGAGTGCACCTCCCGCTATCCATGGGAAGGAGAGACGATGCATTAGAAATTTGTTTTGTTTTTTTACGTATCGGCGAAACAATAACCGGCAACTGATCATTAACACTCTGTTTATTATCAACTGAGATTTCTTCTACTTTAGCTTTTAGCTCATTTACATCAGAACTCAATTTTAAGAGAATACTAAAAATAGAGCCACTGGCCTCAACACAATTTGAGCATTTGTAGCCAATATTTACACAATCAATAAGTTTTTGCAATAACAATTCATCATCTATTTCGATGCAATTAATATGATACATTTTAGCACAAAATATACACGCAATTGATTTATCACGATCAATTATCTGCGAACACTTATCGCAATTTGAATCGAGAGCCATATTCACGTCTATTCTTAGAGAAGAATGCAACTGAACTGAATTCAGTAAATATTTAGTTTAATTTTGTTGTTAATTTTATTTATTTTGCAACATAGGCCCGCTGTCTAGGCGTAGCTGCGACCAATGTTGTGTTTTACTTAAGTTTTTATTAATATTTTATTTTAACTAAAAGGCCCGCTGTCTAGGCGAGGCTGCGACCTTATTAGTTGTTTATTTTTATGATTCTAAAAACTCTCTGTCCGTTTCTGCGCCGGCGACGGGTTTATAAAGGAAAATCCTCACTTTCCAAAGAGGTTCCTTTCTTCCAGAAACTCCCACAATTCCCATAATTTCCAATAAGTGGAAATTATGTATCGATTCTACCCAATCAAAACATTACATGTCATACATAAAATCTTTGGATTTATTTACATATTACTTCCCCTTTCGTGATACGTGATCACGTACGTCTTACATGTTGCGTAGCTGCAGGCATTGCACTTTGCGAGCAGCGCAGCAACTAGGGTAGGTAGTCGGAAACACTTGACAGCTAAAAACAAGCAATGGTTTTGTTTATTTTGGTAATTTTAAGCGTGCGCTAAAATTAGGTCAGTTTTTCATGAACGCCAGCAATTCGAGTCACTGCACTTGAATTGGGTCTTGGTCGTTCATGGAAATAATAGTCATAAATTTAGCCAGCAAATGCCGAGGCAATATTTATTGATATTTATGTATTAGTTTTAAAGAGAATCGATTGAAGATTCTGGCTTTGTGTGAGGTCGGGCTGTACAAAGTGTACAGGGTAATGTTGTGCGGGTCACAACATCCCTCCCCCCTTATAAAAGAAAATTTTTCTCCTTGAAGAGGTTGAACAATTTTCTGTCGCGTTACTGACCGGTTGAGCAGAAATGAGCATAGAGTATTTACATTTTTTGTAAAACTTAAATACATGTACATTATTAATTTTCTAATGTGATATAGTTTATGCATTGTAAATGAATATTTTACTATTTTACAGCGTTAAAAATTATACGTAATATTTAGTAGCTTAAAAGGAAATTGAATTAAAATTTATTATATGAATTTAATAAATAAAAATATTTTATAGAACTTATTATTATTATTTTTTTTTTCTTTTTTTTTTTTAATTACATACTTTATATATATATTTTTCTTTTTGTTGAACTTTTTGTTTCGTTTGTTATTAAAATGTTTTAAAGAATTAAAAAAAAATTTAATTTGTTTTTTTGATTCATATTTGAAAGCTTTTGCGATAGAAAGATTTTTATATTTATTTTTTTTTTTATACATAAAAAATAGCTGAAAGTTCTTTTGAGAGAAGAGAAAAATTGTCGTAGTTTTATTGCTTAAAATCGTTTGGCAATATTTCGTTCTATCTACCAAAATTTGAGGGAGAACGGCAAAGTCTGCGTTACGCCGCGGAAAATTATGCGGAAAATATGGCTATATTTTTTTTTCCCCTAATCTTTAAAAAATGGCTAGTCAGAAACTCCAGCAAGCTAACTAAAAATTTGTAAAAATTATAATGGGTGTATTGATTTAAGGTCTTTGCTGTGTTTTAATTTATGCTAAATTGTTTTATGTGTGTGTGTTATTTTAATCTGAAAATTGTTTGAGATTGTTATTGTGTATGATTTTAATTTTATTACGAATTTTTATGGCCGTGTTTTCCGGTGATATTATTTTTAGAACTTCATATGGACCTTCCCATAGTGATGAGAATTTGTTTTTCCTTGTTTGGTTTTTAATTAAAACCTTTTCACCTACGTTAAATGTTTTTGGTTTCGCACCTTTGTCATAGTATTCCTTAGACTTTTCCTTTTTCTCTTTTAAAGTTTGTCCAGCAATTTTAAATCCATGTTGCAATCGTGCTTTTAATTCGTAAGCGTAATTTTCATAGTTATAATTTATGGATGGATATTTTTGTAAGTTGGAAGGAATCTTGGCCGGAAATCCGTAAAGTAATTCGTGAGGGGTGTAGTTTGTACTACTGTGTGGTGTGTTATTGAAAACAAATATTGCATAGGGAATCCAGTCGTCCCAAGTGAGTGGATCATTATTTACATAATGTCGAAGGTATTCCGCTAGCGTGCGGTGGCTTCGCTCAAGTGCTCCATTTGTTTGTGGGTGGTATGGTGTAGTTTGTAGTTTTTTGATCTTTAATAACTTACATACTTCTTTAAACAATTCACTGAGAAAATTAGTGCCTTGATCGGTTAATAGTGAGTCTGGAAATCCGAATCGACAGAGTATTTGTTCTACAAAAGCTCTTGCAACTGTGATTGCTTCTGCATTTTCCAAAGGTATAGCTTCAGTGAATTTTGTAAGATCATCTTGAAAAGTTAAAATATATTTGTTATTTTTGTACGTTACTGGAAGAGGACCGACTATGTCTAATGCTACTCGTTCGAAAGGTGAAGAGCTCGTTGTTGTAATTTTCATTGGTACTTTTGGTGATTTGTTGAGTTTATTCTTTTGACATGATTCGCACTTTTGAATAAAATTTTGTACATCTTTTTTCATTGTAGACAAGTAATAATTTGTTTTTAATCTTTTCAAGGTTCGATTTATACCCTGGTGTCCTCCGAATGGTGACTTATGGTATTGTGCTAGAACTGTTTCGATTTCGTTCGTGTTTTCCAAGATTGTTCTATTGTTTATATGTAAATTAATTTCCATGTTAAAAAATATTTCCTTAAGCATTGTCTTGAATTCTTCTTTAAATTGGGAGTTAAATTTGGGAATTGCTATTGCGATGGATTTTTGATCCTGTGTACAATTCTCGTTTTTGGTTTTTTGTAGTATTTCTTTTTGCCATTTCTAGGTCTTTAGTAGTTCTGAAGGGTAAAGGTAAAGTTGTTACGTATAATTTACAATAATTTTCTAGCGTATATATTTTATGTTCTCCCATGAGAGGTTTGATAAATATTGGGATCTTTTTCTTTATAAGATTTTCTTCTGGTGATTCTGTTAGGGGTAGCAATAATAATTTTATTTTTATTCCTTTATTGGCGTAAATTTGTTCTGTGCTTTCTATTATTTTAAATATTTTTTCATTCCTTATATTTTTGGGCTGTTTTGCTTCTGTTTGAAAACTCTCATTGTTTATTTGCTCGCTTGCCATTTGTCGTGTCATGACTAAAACCTTGTTTTTTATTTCTGTAATATTTTTGTCTTTAGTGATGCGACTAAGTGCGTCAGCATTTGTATTGTTTTTCCCTGCTTTATACTTGATCGTGTATTCATATTCTGATAGAAGGATTCGCCATCTAGCCAATCTTGACATTGGATCTTTTTGCTTCATTAGCCATTCGAGCGGCTTGTGATCAGTGTAGATCGTGAACTTTTTACCATAAATATACGGTCGAAATTGTTTTACGGCGAAGACAATAGCTAGCAATTCTTTTTCCGTGGTGCTATAGCGTGTCTCTGCATCGTTCAATGTTCTACTTGCGAAGCATATTGGCTTGTCTTTTCCAATTATACCTTGGGATAAGACTGCGCCAAGTCCTGCATCACTCGCATCTGTTGTGATTATAAATTCTTCACTGAAATTTGGATAGGCTAAAATGGGGGGACTTATTAGTTTATCTTTTAATTTTGTAAATGCTTCATCGCAGAATGCATCCCAACTGAATTTTACATCTTTTTTCAGCAATTTTGTGAGTGGTTTGGCTATACTGGAAAAGTTTTCTATAAATCTTCTATAATATCCCGTGAATCCAAGGAATGATTTAATTCCTTTCGTATTTTTTGGAGTTGGATAAGTCAGAAATGATATGTCCTAAATAATTGAGCTCTTGTTTAAGAAAAATTACATTTATCGGGTTGGAGTTTGAGATTATGATGACGCAATCGGTCAAATATTTTAATTAACTTTTGGTTGTGGTCTTTTAAGTCGTAGCCGTACACAACAATGTCATCTACATAAACAAAGCATTCAAAGCCTTGTAAGCCCATGAGTGCGTTATTCATTAATCTTTGAAAAGTAGCGGGGGCGTTTTTCAACCCAAATGGCATCCTATTATATTCGTAGTGTCCAAAAGGTGTGCTAAAAGCTGTTTTACATTTGTCAGATTCTTTAACGGGAATCTGGTGAAATCCTTTGGCTAAATCTAATGTGCTAAAATATTTTGCTCTTCCCAACTGGTCAAGTATGTCAGTTATGTTGGGCAAAGGGTATGCGTCCCCAACGGTTAGGTCGTTTAATTTTCTAAAGTCTACTACGACTCTCCAGCGTTTGTGACCTTCGGAGTCTGCCTTCTTTGGAACAAGTAATAGTGGCGAGTTCCATGGGCTTGAGCTTGGTCGAATGACGTTGTCTTCTAGCATTTCATTAACCTGTTTATGAATTTCATTTCTTTGGCTTTCAGGAAGTCTGTATGGCCTAACAAATAAAGGAGGTTTGTTTGCTTCTGTAATAATTTCATGGTCTGCTGTCTCAGTACAAGTAAGGTGGTCTCCCTCAAAATAAAATAAATCGTTGTAGTTTCTACAAATCTCTAAAATTGATTTCTTTTCTTCTTTATTACAATGCGTTAGGTCTATATTTGTTTCTACTTTGTTTAATCTACCCTTCACTAAATCTTTTGTTTTATCTAGTTTGATTTCGTTGATGTTTTCTATTTTTTCCCACTCATATTGAATTTTATTTAAATTGATTTTTTGATTTCTTCTGTTGTGTTCATAAAAATAACTTTTACTTTATTTTTTATTGGGCGTACCAGGGTTTCCGCCAAATATACTCCTGGGTTTATTTGTTTCTTGTGGATCACTGCGTCTTTTGTATAAGCAAAAGGGATCTCGACAAGTTGTTTGCATCGAGGTTGCAAGGTTATGGATTGTAGCCCGTAGACATCAGGTTGAGTTGACTCAATCCTGTTTTTACAAATCCTTTCATTATCCAAAAATAATGCCTTGGTTTCCTCTTTATTTGCCTTCACTTTATTTGTAATGATTTTATTATCACTTTGAGGTGACAATGTGATGGATTGCGGCCCGTAGACATTAGGTTGAGGATTCTCAATATGACTTATGCCATTCGGCGCATACTCCTGATCCTGTTTCCTATTTTCACAATTCCCTTTGTTACCCGTAGGCAACACATTGTTTTCCTTTTCAGTGTTTTTATAATCATTTTGAATATGTGGTTTTATAATTTTATTTTTACTTACTGCCGCGTTTGAGCAGTCTACTGGTATTTCCAGTTGTTTATTCTTGAAATCAATTTTACAGTTAAAAGTGGTAAGAAAGTCGCTTCCTAAGATTCCGTCGTAGGTTAAGTTAATATTTTTATTTAAAATATGAAAGTTGTGACTCAGTGTTATTATTTGGTCATAAAAAGGGACATTAATCGTTTTTATTTGCTCCCCTAGAGTTTGCATTGCATTGCCTGAAATGGTTGAGACCGTATGTTTACTTTTTTTATAAATTGTGCGCTGTGGTTCAGTGTCTTTTAATAGGCTAATTTGTGCGCCCGTGTCTACTAATAATGAATTTATATTTTTATCTGAAGGTTCTAGTTTAATGCAAAGCACTGGCTCTTCGTATTCTTTGCAAAAAGGTATTTTTATAGAGTAATTTAATTTCGTGCTTGGTGCACATCGGCTTTTACTTGCATCCGGGGAGAAGTGCCGCTGGTTTCTTCCCGAGCTATTCCGTTTCCCGATGAGTTGTTAGTATGATGCGTTTGATTGAGATGGCTGTATTCGCCTCTGAAAGGGTTGTAATATGCGTTTGGGTCATCATTAACTCTTCGGTTCTGAAAATTTTCGGCGCTTCGCAGTCGAGATCTACACTCTTGGTACGTGTGATTTGGCCGTTTGCAGTATGTACAGAATATTGATTGTACTTCTTTTTTTATATTTGGCTGTCTGTTTTAATTGTTATTAAAGCGGGTGGAAAAATTATTATTGTTTTTCTGATAGCATGTCTCTTGAGTATGCCCTAATTTCTTACAGTATTGGCATGTAGATTTAAACGTTGAGGTTTGGTATTGCGACGTTTTTTCAAGCCGTACTGAATGTTCTTCAGCATATGCAATGGCTTTCTTCAAGTCTCGCTCATTGTGAGCTTTAAGAATTAATCTTAAATTATGATTCCGCAAACCATCCTCGAATACCTGTAGTGCCAATGGATCATTTTCTTGTTTTAAATAAGCCCTAACTGATTCGTCGCTAGTGCTTGAAAATGTAGCAGAATTTAACAAATGTAATAATTTTCCTACTCGTTCACCAAATTCTTTTATTTTTTCTTGTGATTGTTGCTTAGCAGTTAAGAGTTCATTCTGGGCGGAAGTTCTCGACTTTTCCTCCTTGAACTGAACTCCGTCTCCAAATCTCGTACCAAATCATTCCATTTAGTAAAAGATTTGAATTGGATGAGTTCAAAGGCCGAACCCTCCAATCGAGTCTTCACTACCTCTAGAATAAAAGTGTGTTCCGCTTCAGTTTTAGCAGATGAAAACAGAATATTGCCGCAAGCTATAAATTTATTGAGTTCGGCTGGATTGCCGTTAAATACCGGTACGATATTATAAATATCGTTTAAAGTAAATTTCAGATCCATTTCAAGATCGTTATCTTCAATGGTTTCAAGACAAAACGAGTTTTCGAAAAATGGTAGATTAGCAAAGAGCTGAACTATCTCAGCTGCGCGCTGACGAGTACGAATTTTGAAGAAAATGTATGCAAAAACTTTCAAGTATTACTAAAAATATATTGTGTTTTTTTTTTTTTTTTTATAAATAAATTTCTCTTATAAATTTTCTTCTCTTTTGAATGCTTACTAAGTTGTAAAATTTGTGTGTTGCTAACTCTCTTTTTTTTTTTTAGATTTGGTGGTAAAAATAGTGTAGATAATATAAAAATAATATAATGTTTTTGCTTACTGAAAAAAAAATGTGTGTTTTCTTTCTGCTCATTGCTGGATGTTGAAGCCGATGTTGTTGAAACTTATATAGTTGCCGATATTCAGTCGATGATACTGTTGATCAATTGTTTCGTCTTTCTTGTTAAATTTAGTTTGATGTGGTTGTTGTCGTGTTTCTTGTTGAATTTAGTTTGCTGTTGAAGTATTTTGTTACTGATGTTCTTGTTGTTGAAGGTGCGGTTGAAGCTGTTCTTGATGTTGTCGATGTTGTTGTTGTTGTTGTTGTTGTTGTTGTTGTTGTTGTTGCCAGGAGGCTCTAGGCCCTAAAGCTGGTTATCCTGGGCTTCTTGATGGGCCAGGAGACTTCACGTCTTAAAGCTGGTTAATGGGCTTATTATTATTTTTTTTTTTACACTGTTCCGATGTTATAGCCTCGGGACGCTTTTTTTTCACTAACTTTTTTTTTCACTTTTCACTATTAAATTTTCACTGCCGCTGTTTAGCCTTGGCACGCTTTTTCACTTTTAAGCTGTTATATTTTTTTTTTTTTTAACCCGATGTCGAAGCCTCGGTACGCTTCAAAAATTTTTGTTTTTAAAATTTTATTTGTTAAAGATTTTTTTTTTTTTCTGTTATTAAAGGATGGTTTTTCCTTTTTGTTGGTTTAAGGGATGTAGCGTATCCCACCGCTGCCACCAAATGTTATGTTTAACGTCCGTGGCCTCCGTGCTTTCCGCAAGGAGAAGAGAGACCAGAGACGGGAGAGCGAGTAAACGATATTTAGTTTAATTTTGTTGTTAATTTTATTTATTTTGCAACATAGGCCCGCTGTCTAGGCGTGGCTGCGACCAATGTTGTGTTTTACTTAAGTTATTATTAATATTTTATTTTAACTAAAAGGCCCGCTGTCTAGGCGAGGCTGCGACCTTATTAGTTGTTTATTCTTATGACTCTTAAAACTCTCTGTCCGTTTCTGCGCCGGCGACGGGTTTATAAAGGAAAATCCTCACTTTCCAAAGAGGTTCCTTTCTTCCAGAAACTCCCACAATTCCCATAATTTCCAATAAGTGGAAATTATGTATCGATTCTACCCAATCAAAACATTACATGTCATACATAAAATCTTTGGATTTATTTACATATTACTTCCCCTTTCGCGATACGTGATCACGTACGTCTTACATGTTGCGTAGCTGCAGGCATTGCACTTTGCGAGCAGCGCAGCAACTAGGGTAGGTAGTCGGAAACACTTGACAACTAAAAACAAGCAATGGTTTTGTTTATTTTGGTAATTTTAAGCGTGCGCTAAAATTAGGTCAGTTTTTCATGAACGTCAGCAATTCGAGTCACTGCACTTGAATTGGGTCTTGGTCGTTCATGGAAATAATAGTCATAAATTTTGCCAGCAAATGCCGAGGCAATATTTATTGATATTTATGTATTAGTTTTAAAGAGAATCGATTGAAGATTCTGGCTTTGTGTGAGGTCGGGCTGTACAAAGTGTACAGGGTAATGTTGTGCGGGTCACCACAACATCCCTCCCCCCTTATAAAAGAAAATTTTTCTCCTTGAAGAGGTTGAACAATTTTCTGTCGCGTTACTGACCGGTTGAGCAGAAATGAGCATAGAGTATTTACATTTTTTGTAAAACTTAAATACATGTACATTATTAATTTTCTAATGTGATATATATAGTTTATGCATTGTAAATGAATATTTTACTATTTTACAGCGTTAAAAATTATACGTAATATTTAGTAGCTTAAAAGGAAATTGAATTAAAATTTATTATATGAATTTAATAAATAAAAATATTTTATAGAACTTATTATTATTATTTTTTTTTTCTTTTTTTTTTTTTTGAATTACATACTTTATATATATATTTTTCTTTTTGTTGAACTTTTTGTTTCGTTTGTTATTGAAATGTTTTAAAGAATTAAAAAAAAATTTAATTTTTTTTTTATTCATATTTGAAAGCTTTTGCGATAGAAAGATTTTTATATTTATTTTTTTTTTTCATACATAAAAAATAGCTGAAAGTTCTTTTGAGAGAAGAGAAAAATTGTCGTAGTTTTATTGCTTAAAATCGTTTGGCCATATTTCGTTCTATCTACCAAAATTTGAGGGAGAACGGCAAAGTCTGCGTTACGCCGCGGAAAATTATGCGGAAAATATGGCTATATTTTTTTTCCCCTAATCTTTAAAAAATGGCTAGTCAGAAACTCCTGTACGTTACTGGAAGAGGACCGACTATGTCTAATGCTACTCGTTCGAAAGGTGAAGAGCTCGTTGTTGTAATTTTCATTGGTACTTTTGGTGATTTGTTGAGTTTATTCTTTTGACATGATTCGCACTTTTGAATAAAATTTTGTACATCTTTTTTCATTGTAGACCAGTAATAATTTGTTTTTAATCTTTTCAAGGTTCGATTTATACCCTGGTGTCCTCCGAATGGTGACTTATGGTATTGTGCTAGAACTGTTTCGATTTCGTTCGTGTTTTCCAAGATTGTTCTATTGTTTATATGTAAATTAATTTCCATGTTAAAAAATATTTCCTTAAGCATTGTCTTGAATTCTTCTTTAAATTGGGAGTTAAATTTGGGAATTGCTATTGCGATGGATTTTTGATCCTGTGTACAATTCTCGTTTTTGATTTTTTGTAGTATTTCTTTTGCCATTTCTCGGTCTTTAGTAGTTCTGAAGGGTAAAGGTAAAGTTGTTACGTATAATTTACAATAATTTTCTAGCGTATATATTTTATTTTCTCCCATGAGAGGTTTGATAAATATTGGGATCTTTTTCTTTATAAGATTTTCTTCTGGTGATTCTGTTAGGGGTAGCAATAATAATTTTATTTTTCTATTATTTTAAATATTTTTTCATTCCTTATATTTTTGGGCTGTTTTGCTTCTGTTTGAAAACTCTCATTGTTTATTTGCTCGCTTGCCATTTGTCGTGTCATGACTAAAACCTTGTTTTTTATTTCTGTAATATTTTTGTCTTTAGTGATGCGACTAAGTGCGTCAGCATTTGTATTGTTTTTCCCTGCTTTATACTTGATCGTGTATTCATATTCTGATAGAAGGATTCGCCATCTAGCCAATCTTGACATTGGATCTTTTTGCTTCATTAATCATTCGAGCGGCTTGTGATCAGTGTAGATCGTGAACTTTTTACCATAAATATACGGTCGAAATTGTTTTACGGCGAAGACAATAGCTAGCAATTCTTTTTCCGTGGTGCTATAGCGTGTCTCTGCATCGTTCAATGTTCTACTTGCGAAGCATATTGGCTTGTCTTTTCCAATTATACCTTGGGATAAGACTGCGCCAAGTCCTGCATCACTCGCATCTGTTGTGATTATAAATTCTTCACTGAAATTTGGATAGGCTAAAATGGGGGGACTTATTAGTTTATCTTTTAATTTTGTAAATGCTTCATCGCAGAATGCATCCCAACTGAATTTTACATCTTTTTTCAGCAATTTTGTGAGTGGTTTGGCTATACTGGAAAAGTTTTCTATAAATCTTCTATAATATCCCGTGAATCCAAGGAATGATTTAATTCCTTTCGTATTTTTTGGAGTTGGATATGTTTTTACTACTTTAATTTTCTCAGGGTCAGGTTTTATACCGTTTTCAGAAATGATATGTCCTAAATAATTGAGCTCTTGTTTAAGAAAATTACATTTATCGGGTTGGAGTTTGAGATTATGATGACGCAATCGGTCAAATATTTTAATTAACTTTTGGTTGTGGTCTTTTAAGTCGTAGCCGTACACAACAATATCATCTACATAAACAAAGCATTCAAAGCCTTGTAAGCCCATGAGTGCGTTATTCATTAATCTTTGAAAAGTAGCGGGGGCGTTTTTCAACCCAAATGGCATCCTATTATATTCGTAGTGTCCAAAAGGTGTGCTAAAAGCTGTTTTACATTTGTCAGATTCTTTAACGGGAATCTGGTGAAATCCTTTGGCTAAATCTAATGTGCTAAAATATTTTGCTCTTCCCAACTGGTCAAGTATGTCAGTTATGTTGGGCAAAGGGTATGCGTCCCCAACGGTTAGGTCGTTTAATTTTCTAAAGTCTACTACGACTCTCCAGCGTTTGTGAACTTCGGAGTCTGCCTTCTTTGGAACAAGTAATAGTGGCGAGTTCCATGGGCTTGAGCTTGGTCGAATGACGTTGTCTTCTAGCATTTCATTAACCTGTTTATGAATTTCATTTCTTTGGCTTTCAGGAAGTCTGTATGGCCTAACAAATAAAGGAGGTTTGTTTGCTTCTGTAATAATTTCATGGTCTGCTGTCTCAGTACAAGTAAGGTGGTCTCCCTCAAAATAAAATAAATCGTTGTAGTTTCTACAAATCTCTAAAATTGATTTCTTTTCTTCTTTATTACAATGCGTTAGGTCTATATTTGTTTCTACTTTGTTTAATCTACCCTTCACTAAATCTTTTGTTTTATCTAGTTTGATTTCGTTGAAGTTTTCTATTTTTTCCCACTCATATTGAATTTTATTTAAATTGATTTTTTTGATTTCTTCTGTTGTGTTCATAAAAAGAACTTTTACTTTATTTTTTATTGGGCGTACCAGGGTTTCCGCCAAATATACTCCTGGGTTTATTTGTTTCTTGTGGATCACTGCGTCTTTTGTATAAGCAAAAGGGATCTCGACAAGTTGTTTGCATCGAGGTTGCAAGGTTATGGATTGTAGCCCGTAGACATCAGGTTGAGTTGACTCAATCCTGTTTTTACAAATCCTTTCATTATCCAAAAATAATGCCTTGGTTTCCTCTTTATTTGCCTTCACTTTATTTGTAATGATTTTATTATCACTTTGAGGTGACAATGTGATGGATTGCGGCCCGTAGACATTAGGTTGAGGATTCTCAATATGACTTATGCCATTCGGCGCATACTCCTGATCCTGTTTCCTATTTTCACAATTCCCTTTGTTACCCGTAGGCAACACATTGTTTTCCTTTTCAGTGTTTTTATAATCATTTTGAATATGTGGTTTTATAATTTTATTTTTACTTACTGCCGCGTTTGAGCAGTCTACTGGTATTTCCAGTTGTTTATTCTTGAAATCAATTTTACAGTTAAAAGTGGTAAGAAAGTCGCTTCCTAAGATTCCGTCGTAGGTTAAGTTAATATTTTTATTTAAAATATGAAAGTTGTGGCTCAGTGTTATTATTTGGTCATAAAAAGGGACATTAATCGTTTTTATTTGCTCCCCTAGAGTTTGCATTGCATTGCCTGAAATGGTTGAGACCGTATGTTTACTTTTTTTATAAATTGTGCGCTGTGGTTCAGTGTCTTTTAATAGGCTAATTTGTGCACCCGTGTCTACTAATAATGAATTTATATTTTTATCTGAAGGTTCTAGTTTAATGCAAAGCACTGGCTCTTCGTATTCTTTGCAAAAAGGTATTTTTATAGAGTAATTTAATTTCGTGCTTGGTGCACATCGGCTTTTACTTGCATCCGGGGAGAAGTGCCGCTGGTTTCTTCCCGAGCTATTCCGTTTCCCGATGAGTTGTTAGTATGATGCGTTTGATTGAGATGGCTGTATTCGCCTCTGAAAGGGTTGTAATATGCGTTTGGGTCATCATTAACTCTTCGGTTCTGAAAATTTTCGGCGCTTCGCAGTCGAGATCTACACTCTTGGTACGTGTGATTTGGCCGTTTGCAGTATGTACAGAATATTGATTGTACTTCTTTTTTTATATTTGGCTGTCTGTTTTAATTGTTATTAAAGCGGGTGGAAAAATTATTATTGTTTTTCTGATAGCATGTCTCTTGAGTATGCCCTAATTTCTTACAGTATTGGCATGTAGATTTAAACGTTGAGGTTTGGTATTGCGACGTTTTTTCAAGCCGTACTGAATGTTCTTCAGCATATGCAATGGCTTTCTTCAAGTCTCGCTCATTGTGAGCTTTAAGAATTAATCTTAAATTATGATTCCGCAAACCATCCTCGAATACCTGTAGTGCCAATGGATCATTTTCTTGTTTTAAATAAGCCCTAACTGATTCGTCGCTAGTGCTTGAAAATGTAGCAGAATTTAACAAATGTAATAATTTTCCTACTCGTTCACCAAATTCTTTTATTTTTTCTTGTGATTGTTGCTTAGCAGTTAAGAGTTCATTCTGGGCGGAAGTTCTCGACTTTTCCTCCTTGAACTGAACTCCGTCTCCAAATCTCGTACCAAATCATTCCATTTAGTAAAAGATTTGAATTGGATGAGTTCAAAGGCCGAACCCTCCAATCGAGTCTTCACTACCTCTAGAATAAAAGTGTGTTCCGCTTCAGTTTTAGCAGATGAAAACAGAATATTGCCGCAAGCTATAAATTTATTGAGTTCGGCTGGATTGCCGTTAAATACCGGTACGATATTATAAATATCGTTTAAAGTAAATTTCAGATCCATTTCAAGATCGTTATCTTCAATGGTTTCAAGACAAAACGAGTTTTCGAAAAATGGTAGATTAGCAAAGAGCTGAACTATCTCAGCTGCGCGCTGACGAGTACGAATTTTGAAGAAAATGTATGCAAAAACTTTCAAGTATTACTAAAAATATTATGTGTTTTTTTTTTTTTTTTTATAAATAAATTTCTCTTATAAATTTTCTTCTCTTTTGAATGCTTACTAAGTTGTAAAATTTGTGTGTTGCTAACTCTCTTTTTTTTTTTTTAGATTTGGTGGTAAAAATAGTGTAGATAATATAAAAATAATATAATGTTTTTGCTTACTGAAAAAAAAATGTGTGTTTTCTTTCTGCTCATTGCTGGATGTTGAAGCCGATGTTGTTGAAACTTATATAGTTGCCGATATTCAGTCGATGATACTGTTGATCAATTGTTTCGTCTTTCTTGTTAAATTTAGTTTGATGTGGTTGTTGTCGTGTTTCTTGTTGAATTTAGTTTGCTGTTGAAGTATTTTGTTACTGATGTTCTTGTTGTTGAAGGTGCGGTTGAAGCTGTTCTTGATGTTGTCGATGTTGTTGTTGTTGTTGTTGTTGTTGTTGTTGTTGTTGCCAGGAGGCTCTAGGCCCTAAAGCTGGTTATCCTGGGCTTCTTGATGGGCCAGGAGACTTCACGTCTTAAAGCTGGTTAATGGGCTTATTATTATTTTTTTTTTTACACTGTTCCGATGTTATAGCCTCGGGACGCTTTTTTTTTCACTAACTTTTTTTTTCACTTTTCACTATTAAATTTTCACTGCCGCTGTTTAGCCTTGGCACGCTTTTTCACTTTTAAGCTGTTATATTTTTTTTTTTTTTAACCCGATGTCGAAGCCTCGGTACGCTTCAAAAATTTTTGTTTTTAAAATTTTATTTGTTAAAGATTTTTTTTTTTTTTCTGTTATTAAAGGATGGTTTTTCCTTTTTGTTGGTTTAAGGGATGTAGCGTATCCCACCGCTGCCACCAAATGTTATGTTTAACGTCCGTGGCCTCCGTGCTTTCCGCAAGGAGAAGAGAGACCAGAGACGGGAGAGCGAGTAAACGATATTTAGTTTAATTTTGTTGTTAATTTTATTTATTTTGCAACATAGGCCCGCTGTCTAGGCGTGGCTGCGACCAATGTTGTGTTTTACTTAAGTTTTTATTAATATTTTATTTTAACTAAAAGGCCCGCTGTCTAGGCGAGGCTGCGACCTTATTAGTTGTTTATTCTTATGACTCTTAAAACTCTCTGTCCGTTTCTGCGCCGGCGACGGGTTTATAAAGGAAAATCCTCACTTTCCAAAGAGGTTCCTTTCTTCCAGAAACTCCCACAATTCCCATAATTTCCAATAAGTGGAAATTATGTATCGATTCTACCCAATCAAAACATTACATGTCATACATAAAATCTTTGGATTTATTTACATATTACTTCCCCTTTCGCGATACGTGATCACGTACGTCTTACATGTTGCGTAGCTGCAGGCATTGCACTTTGCGAGCAGCGCAGCAACTAGGGTAGGTAGTCGGAAACACTTGACAACTAAAAACAAGCAATGGTTTTGTTTATTTTGGTAATTTTAAGCGTGCGCTAAAATTAGGTCAGTTTTTCATGAACGTCAGCAATTCGAGTCACTGCACTTGAATTGGGTCTTGGTCGTTCATGGAAATAATAGTCATAAATTTTGCCAGCAAATGCCGAGGCAATATTTATTGAAATTTATGTATTAGTTTTAAAGAGAATCGATTGAAGATTCTGGCTTTGTGTGAGGTCGGGCTGTACAAAGTGTACAGGGTAATGTTGTGCGGGTCACAACATCCCTCCCCCCTTATAAAAGAAAATTTTTCTCCTTGAAGAGGTTGAACAATTTTCTGTCGCGTTACTGACCGGTTGAGCAGAAATGAGCATAGAGTATTTACATTTTTTGTAAAACTTAAATACATGTACATTATTAATTTTCTAATGTGATATATATAGTTTATGCATTGTAAATGAATATTTTACTATTTTACAGCGTTAAAAATTATACGTAATATTTAGTAGCTTAAAAGGAAATTGAATTAAAATTTATTATATGAATTTAATAAATAAAAATATTTTATAGAACTTATTATTATTATTTTTTTTTCTTTTTTTTTTTTTTGAATTACATACTTTATATATATATTTTTCTTTTTGTTGAACTTTTTGTTTCGTTTGTTATTGAAATGTTTTAAAGAATTAAAAAAAAATTTAATTTTTTTTTTATTCATATTTGAAAGCTTTTGCGATAGAAAGATTTTTATATTTATTTTTTTTTTTCATACATAAAAAATAGCTGAAAGTTCTTTTGAGAGAAGAGAAAAATTGTCGTAGTTTTATTGCTTAAAATCGTTTGGCCATATTTCGTTCTATCTACCAAAATTTGAGGGAGAACGGCAAAGTCTGCGTTACGCCGCGGAAAATTATGCGGAAAATATGGCTATATTTTTTTTCCCCTAATCTTTAAAAAATGGCTAGTCAGAAACTCCTGTACGTTACTGGAAGAGGACCGACTATGTCTAATGCTACTCGTTCGAAAGGTGAAGAGCTCGTTGTTGTAATTTTCATTGGTACTTTTGGTGATTTGTTGAGTTTATTCTTTTGACATGATTCGCACTTTTGAATAAAATTTTGTACATCTTTTTTCATTGTAGACCAGTAATAATTTGTTTTTAATCTTTTCAAGGTTCGATTTATACCCTGGTGTCCTCCGAATGGTGACTTATGGTATTGTGCTAGAACTGTTTCGATTTCGTTCGTGTTTTCCAAGATTGTTCTATTGTTTATATGTAAATTAATTTCCATGTTAAAAAATATTTCCTTAAGCATTGTCTTGAATTCTTCTTTAAATTGGGAGTTAAATTTGGGAATTGCTATTGCGATGGATTTTTGATCCTGTGTACAATTCTCGTTTTTGATTTTTTGTAGTATTTCTTTTGCCATTTCTCGGTCTTTAGTAGTTCTGAAGGGTAAAGGTAAAGTTGTTACGTATAATTTACAATAATTTTCTAGCGTATATATTTTATTTTCTCCCATGAGAGGTTTGATAAATATTGGGATCTTTTTCTTTATAAGATTTTCTTCTGGTGATTCTGTTAGGGGTAGCAATAATAATTTTATTTTTCTATTATTTTAAATATTTTTTCATTCCTTATATTTTTGGGCTGTTTTGCTTCTGTTTGAAAACACTCATTGTTTATTTGCTCGCTTGCCATTTGTCGTGTCATGACTAAAACCTTGTTTTTTATTTCTGTAATATTTTTGTCTTTAGTGATGCGACTAAGTGCGTCAGCATTTGTATTGTTTTTCCCTGCTTTATACTTGATCGTGTATTCATATTCTGATAGAAGGATTCGCCATCTAGCCAATCTTGACATTGGATCTTTTTGCTTCATTAGCCATTCGAGCGGCTTGTGATCAGTGTAGATCGTGAACTTATTACCATAAATATACGGTCGAAATTGTTTTACGGCGAAGACAATAGCTAGCAATTCTTTTTCCGTGGTGCTATAGCGTGTCTCTGCATCGTTCAATGTTCTACTTGCGAAGCATATTGGCTTGTCTTTTCCAATTATACCTTGGGATAAGACTGCGCCAAGTCCTGCATCACTCGCATCTGTTGTGATTATAAATTCTTCACTGAAATTTGGATAGGCTAAAATGGGGGGACTTATTAGTTTATCTTTTAATTTTGTAAATGCTCCATCGCAGAATGCATCCCAACTGAATTTTACATCTTTTTTCAGCAATTTTGTGAGTGGTTTGGCTATACTGGAAAAGTTTTCTATAAATCTTCTATAATATCCCGTGAATCCAAGGAATGATTTAATTCCTTTCGTATTTTTTGGAGTTGGATATGTTTTTACTACTTTAATTTTCTCAGGGTCAGGTTTTATACCGTTTTCAGAAATGATATGTCCTAAATAATTGAGCTCTTGTTTAAGAAAATTACATTTATCGGGTTGGAGTTTGAGATTATGATGACGCAATCGGTCAAATATTTTAATTAACTTTTGGTTGTGGTCTTTTAAGTCGTAGCCGTACACAACAATGTCATCTACATAAACAAAGCATTCAAAGCCTTGTAAGCCCATGAGTGCGTTATTCATTAATCTTTGAAAAGTAGCGGGGGCGTTTTTCAACCCAAATGGCATCCTATTATATTCGTAGTGTCCAAAAGGTGTGCTAAAAGCTGTTTTACATTTGTCAGATTCTTTAACGGGAATCTGGTGAAATCCTTTGGCTAAATCTAATGTGCTAAAATATTTTGCTCTTCCCAACTGGTCAAGTATGTCAGTTATGTTGGGCAAAGGGTATGCGTCCCCAACGGTTAGGTCGTTTAATTTTCTAAAGTCTACTACGACTCTCCAGCGTTTGTGACCTTCGGAGTCTGCCTTCTTTGGAACAAGTAATAGTGGCGAGTTCCATGGGCTTGAGCTTGGTCGAATGACGTTGTCTTCTAGCATTTCATTAACCTGTTTATGAATTTCATTTCTTTGGCTTTCAGGAAGTCTGTATGGCCTAACAAATAAAGGAGGTTTGTTTACTTCTGTAATAATTTCATGGTCTGCTGTCTCAGTACAAGTAAGGTGGTCTCCCTCAAAATAAAATAAATCGTTGTAGTTTCTACAAATCTCTAAAATTGATTTCTTTTCTTCTTTATTACAATGCGTTAGGTCTATATTTGTTTCTACTTTGTTTAATCTACCCTTCACTAAATCTTTTGTTTTGTCTAGTTTGATTTCGTTGAAGTTTTCTATTTTTTCCCACTCATATTGAATTTTATTTAAATTGATTTTTTTGATTTCTTCTGTTGTGTTCATAAAAATAACTTTTACTTTATTTTTTATTGGGCGTACCAGGGTTTCCGCCAAATATACTCCTGGGTTTACTTGTTTCTTGTGGATCACTGCGTCTTTTGTATAAGCAAAAGGGATCTCGACAAGTTGTTTGCATCGAGGTTGCAAGGTTATGGATTGTAGCCCGTAGACATCAGGTTGAGTTGACTCAATCCTGTTTTTACAAATCCTTTCATTATCCAAAAATAATGCCTTGGTTTCCTCTTTATTTGCCTTCACTTTATTTGTAATGATTTTATTATCACTTTGAGGTGACAATGTGATGGATTGCGGCCCGTAGACATTAGGTTGAGGATTCTCAATATGACTTATGCCATTCGGCGCATACTCCTGATCCTGTTTCCTATTTTCACAATTCCCTTTGTTACCCGTAGGCAACACATTGTTTTCCTTTTCAGTGTTTTTATAATCATTTTGAATATGTGGTTTTATAATTTTATTTTTACTTACTGCCGCGTTTGAGCAGTCTACTGGTATTTCCAGTTGTTTATTCTTGAAATCAATTTTACAGTTAAAAGTGGTAAGAAAGTCGCTTCCTAAGATTCCGTCGTAGGTTAAGTTAATATTTTTATTTAAAATATGAAAGTTGTGACTCAGTGTTATTATTTGGTCATAAAAAGGGACATTAATCGTTTTTATTTGCTCCCCTAGAGTTTGCATTGCATTGCCTGAAATGGTTGAGACCGTATGTTTACTTTTTTTATAAATTGTGCGCTGTGGTTCAGTGTCTTTTAATAGGCTAATTTGTGCACCCGTGTCTACTAATAATGAATTTATATTTTTATCTGAAGGTTCTAGTTTAATGCAAAGCACTGGCTCTTCGTATTCTTTGCAAAAAGGTATTTTTATAGAGTAATTTAATTTCGTGCTTGGTGCACATCGGCTTTTACTTGCATCCGGGGAGAAGTGCCGCTGGTTTCTTCCCGAGCTATTCCGTTTCCCGATGAGTTGTTAGTATGATGCGTTTGATTGAGATGGCTGTATTCGCCTCTGAAAGGGTTGTAATATGCGTTTGGGTCATCATTAACTCTTCGGTTCTGAAAATTTTCGGCGCTTCGCAGTCGAGATCTACACTCTTGGTACGTGTGATTTGGCCGTTTGCAGTATGTACAGAATATTGATTGTACTTCTTTTTTTATATTTGGCTGTCTGTTTTAATTGTTATTAAAGCGGGTGGAAAAATTATTATTGTTTTTCTGATAGCATGTCTCTTGAGTATGCCCTAATTTCTTACAGTATTGGCATGTAGATTTAAACGTTGAGGTTTGGTATTGCGACGTTTTTTCAAGCCGTACTGAATGTTCTTCAGCATATGCAATGGCTTTCTTCAAGTCTCGCTCATTCTGAGCTTTAAGAATTAATCTTAAATTATGATTCCGCAAACCATCCTCGAATACCTGTAGTGCCAATGGATAATTTTCTTGTTTTAAATAATCCCTAACTGATTCGTCGCTAGTGCTTGAAAATGTAGCAGAATTTAACAAATGTAATAATTTTCCTACTCGTTCACCAAATTCTTTTATTTTTTCTTGTGATTGTTGCTTAGCAGTTAAGAGTTCATTCTGGGCGGAAGTTCTCGACTTTTCCTCCTTGAACTGAACTCCGTCTCCAAATCTCGTACCAAATCATTCCATTTAGTAAAAGATTTGAATTGGATGAGTTCAAAGGCCGAACCCTCCAATCGAGTCTTCACTACCTCTAGAATAAAAGTGTGTTCCGCTTCAGTTTTAGCAGATGAAAACAGAATATTGCCGCAAGCTATAAATTTATTGAGTTCGGCTGGATTGCCGTTAAATACCGGTACGATATTATAAATATCGTTTAAAGTAAATTTCAGATCCATTTCAAGATCGTTATCTTCAATGGTTTCAAGACAAAACGAGTTTTCGAAAAATGGTAGATTAGCAAAGAGCTGAACTACCTCAGCTGCGCGCTGACGAGTACGAATTTTGAAGAAAATGTATGCAAAAACTTTCAAGTATTACTAAAAATATTATGTGTTTTTTTTTTTTTTTTTATAAATAAATTTCTCTTATAAATTTTCTTCTCTTTTGAATGCTTACTAAGTTGTAAAATTTGTGTGTTGCTAACTCTCTTTTTTTTTTTTTAGATTTGGTGGTAAAAATAGTGTAGGTTAGGTTAGGTTAGGTTGACGTGGCTGTCTCCTATGAGACACACTTAGGCCAGTTTGGCCCGTTGTGATACCAGGGGTTAATTATTTCCACCCTATTTGAACCAGTTGGAGCTATTTATGAAGCTTTGTATTCGGTAGACCGAAGTTTTTGAGAGTTCGTCTAGGTCACTGTAGAACCAGTTACCTAGGAAGAGATGGCGCTTTCTGGCCAGCGCTGGGCATGTGCAGAGAAGGTGTGTTGTGGATTCAACTTCCTCTTCATCTCTGCAGCTTCTGCAGAAGTCGTTATGGGGAGTATTCAGTCTTTGGGCGTGGTTTCCAATCAGGCAGTGTCCTGTTAGGACGCCTATTGTAATACTTATTTGGTCCCTTCTAAGGGATATTAGTTCTTTTGAGCGTCTTAAGTTTAGTGTTGGCCAAACTTGACGCGATATGCTGCATGTACTACCCGTTGACCACCTGATGTTGGTGTTTTCAAGGGATAGTTCATTTATTAGTAGCTTACATGTTGCGAGAGGTATTCCAATTTGTTCCTTATCTGTCGATAAGGGTTTGATGGTACCGTTTCTAGCGAGTTCGTCTGCTTTGCAGTTACCTTGGAAATCTCTATGTCCGGGGATCCAGCATAGGAATATATTGAGCTGCTCTGCCATCTCATTTAGAGATCTGCGGCAGCCTAGGACTGTTTTTGATGTTATTTCAACAGATTCCAGGGCTTTCAAAGCGGCTTGACTATCAGATAGAATACAAATATCTTTTGCTAATATTTCGTTCATCTGTAGCCAAGTAACGGCTTCATGTATGGCAGTGACCTCCGCTTGGAAGACACTGCAGTGGTCGGGGAGCCTAAAGGCATGGTTAATGTTTAGGGATTCAGAGTAGACTCCTCCCCCTACTTTGCCATCTAGTTTTGATCCATCAGTGTAGATTCTAGTGGCATTGTTTGGTGGAGGGCTTCCAATATCCCATTCGTATCTGGAGGGGATTGATACATCAAACTTTTTGTGAAATAAAAGTTTTTGAGTGATGTAGTCTATATTCTTGGGTATTTGAGGAGTGAGTTTCCTGGTGTCAGAGTGTCCTATTGTGCCCTCTTTCCATTGGGAAGTGGCTTCTAAACGGATTGCTGTGTTTGCAGCTATCCGTTTTGTTAGGATATCTAGTGGAGTTAGATGGAGCAAAGTATCGAGTGCGTCAGTAGGAGTGGTTCTCAGCGCTCCACTGATGCACAGCTCTGCTGACCGTTGAACTTTGCGAAGTATATTGAGGTGTGTTTGTTTGCTTAGTGCTGGCCACCAGACTATAGCACCGTATAACAATATTGGCCTAATAACAGCTGTATAAAGCCAGTGAGTTACCCTAGGTTGTAATCCCCATTTGCTACCCACTGCTTTTTTACATGTGTATAGGGCTATATTGGCTTTTTTGGCTCTCTTGAGCAGGTTGGGTTTCCAATTTAGTTTCCTATCTAAAATGAGACCCAGGTATTTTGCTTGTTCTGAGAAGTTTAGTCTTGTATTTCCCAGTTTTGGAGGACTAATAGTGGGCAAGTTGTGTTGTCTGGTAAAGATCACTAACTCGGTTTTATCGGGGTTAACGCTAAGTCCACAGCCGGTAACCCAGTTTACGAGAGTGTTAAGACAATTTTGCATAATATCTCTGAGGGTGGACACATATTTACCTGAGGTGACGATAGCAACATCGTCGGCGTAGGCTATCACCCTGCACCCCTCTTGTTCTAGTTTACCCAGTAGTTCATTCACCGCTAGGTTCCAGAGTAGAGGCGAGAGAACTCCTCCCTGAGGTGTTCCCCTTGGTACAGATCTTAGCGTGGATGCTGCTCCGAGACTCGCGCTTATAATCCTGCCTACTAGCATTTGATTTATAAGTGCTATCAGCTCAGAATCCACCCCAAGCTCCGTCAGCGCATTTGTGATAGCCTCCGCCTTGACGTTGTTAAAGGCACCCTCTATGTCAATGAAGGCTATCATTGTATATTCCTTCTGATGAAGGGACTTTTCAATGATAGATACTATGGAGTGGAGAGCCGTTTCCACAGATTTGCCTTTGGTGTAGGCGTGTTGTGCTGGTGAGATAGGATTTGCTTCTATTTTTTGTCTCAAGTAGATGTCTATTAGTCTCTCGAGAGTTTTAAGAAGAAAAGATGAGAGACTAATTGGTCGAAGGTCTTTTGGGTTTACGTGCGAGCTTCTTCCTGCCTTAGGTATAAAGACTACCTTCACGTGTCCCCATTGTTTTGGGATGTGATTTAGGTTAAGACAGCTTTGATAGATTATCATAAGCCACTGGCTTATGATGTCGTACGTTTTTTGAATTTCAATCGGGGCTATGCCGTCAAGTCCTGGACACTTAAACGGTTTGAAGCTTTCTATGGCCCATTTTAGCTTCGATTGTGTAATTATTTGTAGAGAGTTGTCAATGGATGGAAAATGCACCTCTTGTGTTGGAGCATTTCCTATCTTTGAACAGCCCGGGAAGTGAGTTTCTACCAAGATATTAAGAGATTCTTCACTGTTGGTGGTCCAGGTTCCGTCTTCTTTTTTCATGAAGCTCGGGTTAGGTGGACTAGATGCTAGAATTTTCCTAAGTCTCGACGCCTCGGAGGTTTGTGATATTTCTTCACAGAAATTTCTCCAGGATTGTCGTTGAGCTTTGCGTAATTCTTTTTTATACTCGTTTAGAGCCCTTTTGTAAATTGTCCACGCATCTGTGGATCTAGTGGCTTTTGCCTTATTGAAGAGTTTTCTGCTCTTCATTCGGAGCTCTTCTAGTTTAGTGCCCCACCAAGGTGGCTTTTTCCTTCCTTTTGGTGTTTTGAGCGGGCACGCAGTGTCAAGAGCTTTATTCATAGACGCAGTGAGTTTGTCTACTAAGTCATCTAAGGAGTTTTTACAAGTGGGGAGACAAGATGGTCCGTTAGGAAGTTCTGTCATTAGTGTTTCTGTATAGAGATCCCAGTTGACTTGCTTGAGATTACGATAACTACGTGATCTCGGGGAAAAGTCATCTATGTCAAAAAGAATATATCTGTGGTCAGAGAAAAAATAGTGTAGATAATATAAAAATAATATAATGTTTTTGCTTACTGAAAAAAAAATGTGTGTTTTCTTTCTGCTCATTGCTGGATGTTGAAGCCGATGTTGTTGAAACTTATATAGTTGCCGATATTCAGTCGATGATACTGTTGATCAATTGTTTCGTCTTTCTTGTTAAATTTAGTTTGATGTGGTTGTTGTCGTGTTTCTTGTTGAATTTAGTTTGCTGTTGAAGTATTTTGTTACTGATGTTCTTGTTGTTGAAGGTGCGGTTGAAGCTGTTCTTGATGTTGTCGATGTTGTTGTTGTTGTTGTTGCCAGGAGGCTCTAGGCCCTAAAGCTGGTTATCCTGGACTTCTTGATGGGCCAGGAGACTTCACGTCTTAAAGCTGGTTAACCTGGGCTTATTATTATTTTTTTTTTTTCCACTGTTCCGATGTTATAGCCTCGGGACGCTTTATTTTTTACTAACTTTTTTTTCACTCTTCACTATTAAATTTTCACTGCCTTGGCACGCTTTTTCACTTTTAAGCTGTTACATTTTTTTTTTTTTTAACCCGATGTCGAAGCCTCGGTACGCTTCAAAAATTTTTGTTTTTAAAATTTTATTTGTTAAAGATTTTTTTTTTCTGTTATTAAAGGATGGTTTTTCCTTTTTGTTGGTTTAAGGGATGTAGCGTATCCCACCGCTGCCACCAAATGTTATGTTTAACGTCCGTGGCCTCCGTGCTTTCCGCAAGGAGAAGAGAGACCAGAGACGGGAGAGCGAGTAAAAGATATTTATTTATTTATTTATTTACATTTAGTCAAATGAAAAAATTCTTAACTGACTAAGTATTAACTAAATAACATTTTTCAATATATTTTTAAAAGAAACCTTAGATATTGCAAAATCTAAGTCACAATTAGTTGACAAATTATTTAATTCATGCAATGATCTATTCATTGGCGAGTTCACAGCGTAATTCGTTCGGCAAGTGCCTAAATAAAACATATCTGAACGACGAAGAGATTTTTGAGGAACATTAAAATTTATTAACTTTAATAACGCTGGACAATCCACAGTTGCCACTACAATATCGTAAATAAATAATAACGACAGTAATGTCCTTCTATTACAAAGAGAATTTAAACCTAATAGTTTCCTTCTGGCATCATATGAAGGTCTAGGCTCATCAAAATTTATGTGCCGCAAAGCGAATCTTAAAAATGATTTTTGCACTCGCTCTAAACGTACTATATGCGATGCATAGTACGGCCTCCAAATAAACACAGCATATTCCAGTTTCGATCTGACGAAAGAAGTATATAAAGATTTAACCGTATAAGGGTCCCAAAAATTTCGACAATTTCTACGTATGAAAGCTAACATAGCATAAGCTTTAGGTATTATGAAGTCAAGATGTGCCGCAAACAAAAATTTTGAATCGAAGATCACTCCAAGATCCTTAATTTCATTAACCCGAGTAAGCGCAAAGTTATTAATGGCATAAGATGTTATTAGAGGATTTTCTGATTTAGAGAATGTTACAACTGCGCATTTATCAAGATTTAAAAAAAGTCTGTTTTGAATACACCATTCGTGAATTGAATTTATATCTACTTGCAGCAGATCAGAATCAGAGTGACTTACTATTCTTTTAAAGATTTTTACGTCATCAGCAAACAGGAGACACTCTGAGTACTTAATTACGCTAGTTATATCATTTATAAATAACAAAAAGAGAATCGGCCCAAGGATACTACCTTGAGGTACACCAGAAGATGCTATAAATGAAAAAGATACAACATTTTCGATCTTTACATAAGCCACTCTATTTTTAAGATAAGATCGAAACCAACTCAAGATACTAGAGTGAAAACCTGATTTATAAAGCTTATTAATTAAAATAGAATGAGAGACTTTATCGAAAGCCTTAGAAAAGTCAGTATAAATAGCATCCACTTGATTACCTCTATTAAATGCTGTAATACAAAAATCTGAGAATAGGGCAAGATTTGTAACAGTGGAGCGACCGGATAAAAAACCATGCTGTTGCGGTGATATTATACTTTTTATTGAGAAAATAATCTTATTTTTAACAACGCTTTCAAACAACTTACTCACTGCCGACAGCTTAGTGATAGGTCTGTAATTACCAATATTATTCTTGTTTCCTGATTTAAAAATTGGTGTTATAAAAGACACCTTCCAATCATTGATAAAAACACCAGTTTGAAGCGATTTATTAAATATTATCGATAGCGGTTTCACTATAGAAATTAAACACTTCTTTAACAAAGTAGCGGATAAGCCATCAGAATCACTTTTATTGGATTCTTTTAGATTTAAAATACCTACACTAACGTCGTCATCATTCAAGTACAAAGACCCATTATTAAGGGGACTTGATGCCATGCCTTCATTGTCGAAATAATCAGATTCACCTTCAAAGTTAGACTTAAAGAATTCAGCAAATAAATTTGCAGTTTCCGAGACTGTATTAGATTTTTTTCCATTTAAAGACATTGAAACTGGAATAAATGCGCTCGATTTTTTTGAGTTGATATAACGCCAGAATTCTTTAGGATTAGATTTAATTTTTCTTTCAAACTTTGATATATAATTTAAGTAGAGATATTTATTAAGGAAATTGAACTCCCTCATATAATGCCTATATTTAGTGAAATTAACATTATTATTAGACGATATATACAGTTTGTAGAACTTATTTCTCAAATTCTTCAATTTTTGAAGTCCTGGTGTAAACCAAGGAATTTTATAATTCTTGTTTTTAAAGCATGGAATATGCTTAATGCAAATCTTCCTTAAAATATTTTTAAACAGATTAAAACAGAAATCAACACTTGGAGAATCTAATTCCAGTTTCCAATCAATATTATCTATCAAATTATTTATTAAAATAAAATCACCAGAAGTATAATTAAAATTTAAATCAATACTTTTAGACTGATTACAAGATTGAAACAAATAAAATTCAAGTTCAATTACTAAAGGAATGTGGTGAATATCTGAATTAGATATAGATAGAATGGACTCTGAAACATTAAAGCTTAAATTATTGCTTACAAAAACTAAATCAAGTAGCCTATTCAATTTATTAAAACATCTATTAACTTGTTGCAACTCAATTTCAAACATGCTATCTACTACATATAGTTCAGAATCGTTTCGCATATTCGAAGGATTTAAGAACAATTCATCGGATACACATTTCCAAACTACTCTGCATAAGTTAAAATCACCGAGCACACAAAAATGGTTTTCCTCCAACTGTTCATTTGATAAATTGACGATGTTATCAACATGAGACTTATACACATCATAACTGCTATTCGGAGGTATATACGATGCACACACAAATAAAACACCTGATGCTCCAGAAACCTTAACAAACAGTTGATCCAAGATCGTATCAGAATTCGCCGGGGTAATAGCCATGGAGTTAAAACTACGTTTAATTGCAATTAAAACTCCACCTCCACGTTTTAATCCAGTTTTTATAGGATCACGATCTTTACGAAACACCTGATATAAGTTTAGGTCAAAAAACTCCTCATCGTAAAAATACTCGTTTAACCAAGTCTCTGTAATAACGATGACATCAAAATCAGCTTGAGCGGTAGCAGCAAAAACAATATCCGATTTAGTGCGCAATCCAGATGCATTTTGGTAGAATATTTTGCATATATGTTTCTCATTAGCATGCTCGGCAACTATGTTGCTGACTGCATATCTCTCTTTGTTGGAAAAAAATCAAAAGGTCGAACTCTGACGTCAGCTGGCCAGAGAGATGAGGTGAATACATCATTGTAAACTGCAGATGAAACTCCTAATTTAAACGTGACTCTTTTAAGAGTATTTAAATCAACGCCCCTCCTTACTAGCTTAGAGCATAATAATTGGTGCTTTTGAGCTCGAGAATGTTTAGCCACAAATTCAATAATATTATCCTCTGTTACTGTCGGCAAGAATGAAGACAAATGCAGCCAGTGCATAGAATCAGCAACATCAAGCTCTGAATTTTGACTTTGCCCAACAATCACATTTTTATTTCTTCCATTAACCTGACTCCAAACATGCTCCCTTAGGTTAAGAGACCCGTTCACATTATGCCGATTAACAACGTCAGCATTAACATACGAAGAGGGACTTGCAGAGAGATGATTAGCAGCAACAGCAGCATACGATGGATGATCCACAACCACAGATGAAGAAGAAGAGGCAACGTTAGCAACATCATGAGCAGAAACATCAGCAGAAACAAGAGAATTAGGAACAGCAACTGGGCAAATATTATTAGGTGATGCTAGAGCGCGCGCGCGGGCACGAGTGCACCTCCCGCTATCCATGGGAAGGAGAGACGATGCATTAGAAATTTGTTTTGTTTTTTTACGTATCGGCGAAACAATAACCGGCAACTGATCATTAACACTCTGTTTATTATCAACTGAGATTTCTTCTACTTTAGCTTTTAGCTCATTTACATCAGAACTCAATTTTAAGAGAATACTAAAAATAGAGCCACTGGCCTCAACACAATTTGAGCATTTGTAGCCAATATTTACACAATCAATAAGTTTTTGCAATAACAATTCATCATCTATTTCGATGCAATTAATATGATACATTTTAGCACAAAATATACACGCAATTGATTTATCACGATCAATTATCTGCGAACACTTATCGCAATTTGAATCGAGAGCCATATTCACGTCTATTCTTAGAGAAGAATGCAACTGAACTGAATTCAGTAAATATTTAGTTTAATTTTGTTGTTAATTTTATTTATTTTGCAACATAGGCCCGCTGTCTAGGCGTAGCTGCGACCAATGTTGTGTTTTACTTAAGTTTTTATTAATATTTTATTTTAACTAAAAGGCCCGCTGTCTAGGCGAGGCTGCGACCTTATTAGTTGTTTATTTTTATGATTCTAAAAACTCTCTGTCCGTTTCTGCGCCGGCGACGGGTTTATAAAGGAAAATCCTCACTTTCCAAAGAGGTTCCTTTCTTCCAGAAACTCCCACAATTCCCATAATTTCCAATAAGTGGAAATTATGTATCGATTCTACCCAATCAAAACATTACATGTCATACATAAAATCTTTGGATTTATTTACATATTACTTCCCCTTTCGTGATACGTGATCACGTACGTCTTACATGTTGCGTAGCTGCAGGCATTGCACTTTGCGAGCAGCGCAGCAACTAGGGTAGGTAGTCGGAAACACTTGACAGCTAAAAACAAGCAATGGTTTTGTTTATTTTGGTAATTTTAAGCGTGCGCTAAAATTAGGTCAGTTTTTCATGAACGCCAGCAATTCGAGTCACTGCACTTGAATTGGGTCTTGGTCGTTCATGGAAATAATAGTCATAAATTTAGCCAGCAAATGCCGAGGCAATATTTATTGATATTTATGTATTAGTTTTAAAGAGAATCGATTGAAGATTCTGGCTTTGTGTGAGGTCGGGCTGTACAAAGTGTACAGGGTAATGTTGTGCGGGTCACAACATCCCTCCCCCCTTATAAAAGAAAATTTTTCTCCTTGAAGAGGTTGAACAATTTTCTGTCGCGTTACTGACCGGTTGAGCAGAAATGAGCATAGAGTATTTACATTTTTTGTAAAACTTAAATACATGTACATTATTAATTTTCTAATGTGATATATATAGTTTATGCATTGTAAATGAATATTTTACTATTTTACAGCGTTAAAAATTATACGTAATATTTAGTAGCTTAAAAGGAAATTGAATTAAAATTTATTATATGAATTTAATAAATAAAAATATTTTATAGAACTTATTATTATTATTTTTTTTTTCTTTTTTTTTTTTAATTACATACTTTATATATATATTTTTCTTTTTGTTGAACTTTTTGTTTCGTTTGTTATTAAAATGTTTTAAAGAATTAAAAAAAAATTTAATTTGTTTTTTTGATTCATATTTGAAAGTTTTTGCGATAGAAAGATTTTTATATTTATTTTTTTTTTTATACATAAAAAATAGCTGAAAGTTCTTTTGAGAGAAGAGAAAAATTGTCGTAGTTTTATTGCTTAAAATCGTTTGGCAATATTTCGTTCTATCTACCAAAATTTGAGGGAGAACGGCAAAGTCTGCGTTACGCCGCGGAAAATTATGCGGAAAATATGGCTATATTTTTTTTTCCCCTAATCTTTAAAAAATGGCTAGTCAGAAACTCCAGCAAGCTAACTAAAAATTTGTAAAAATTATAATGGGTGTATTGATTTAAGGTCTTTGCTGTGTTTTAATTTATGCTAAATTGTTTTATGTGTGTGTGTTATTTTAATCTGAAAATTGTTTGAGATTGTTATTGTGTATGATTTTAATTTTATTACGAATTTTTATGGCCGTGTTTTCCGGTGATATTATTTTTAGAACTTCATATGGACCTTCCCATAGTGATGAGAATTTGTTTTTCCTTGTTTGGTTTTTAATTAAAACCTTTTCACCTACGTTAAATGTTTTTGGTTTCGCACCTTTGTCATAGTATTCCTTAGACTTTTCCTTTTTCTCTTTTAAAGTTTGTCCAGCAATTTTAAATCCATGTTGCAATCGTGCTTTTAATTCGTAAGCGTAATTTTCATAGTTATAATTTATGGATGGATATTTTTGTAAGTTGGAAGGAATCTTGGCCGGAAATCCGTAAAGTAATTCGTGAGGGGTGTAGTTTGTACTACTGTGTGGTGTGTTATTGAAAACAAATATTGCATAGGGAATCCAGTCGTCCCAAGTGAGTGGATCATTATTTACATAATGTCGAAGGTATTCCGCTAGCGTGCGGTGGCTTCGCTCAAGTGCTCCATTTGTTTGTGGGTGGTATGGTGTAGTTTGTAGTTTTTTGATCTTTAATAACTTACATACTTCTTTAAACAATTCACTGAGAAAATTAGTGCCTTGATCGGTTAATAGTGAGTCTGGAAATCCGAATCGACAGAGTATTTGTTCTACAAAAGCTCTTGCAACTGTGATTGCTTCTGCATTTTCCAAAGGTATAGCTTCAGTGAATTTTGTAAGATCATCTTGAAAAGTTAAAATATATTTGTTATTTTTGTACGTTACTGGAAGAGGACCGACTATGTCTAATGCTACTCGTTCGAAAGGTGAAGAGCTCGTTGTTGTAATTTTCATTGGTACTTTTGGTGATTTGTTGAGTTTATTCTTTTGACATGATTCGCACTTTTGAATAAAATTTTGTACATCTTTTTTCATTGTAGACAAGTAATAATTTGTTTTTAATCTTTTCAAGGTTCGATTTATACCCTGGTGTCCTCCGAATGGTGACTTATGGTATTGTGCTAGAACTGTTTCGATTTCGTTCGTGTTTTCCAAGATTGTTCTATTGTTTATATGTAAATTAATTTCCATGTTAAAAAATATTTCCTTAAGCATTGTCTTGAATTCTTCTTTAAATTGGGAGTTAAATTTGGGAATTGCTATTGCGATGGATTTTTGATCCTGTGTACAATTCTCGTTTTTGGTTTTTTGTAGTATTTCTTTTGCCATTTCTCGGTCTTTAGTAGTTCTGAAGGGTAAAGGTAAAGTTGTTACGTATAATTTACAATAATTTTCTAGCGTATATATTTTATTTTCTCCCATGAGAGGTTTGATAAATATTGGGATCTTTTTCTTTATAAGATTTTCTTCTGGTGATTCTGTTAGGGGTAGCAATAATAATTTTATTTTTATTCCTTTATTGGCGTAAATTTGTTCTGTGCTTTCTATTATTTTAAATATTTTTTCATTCCTTATATTTTTGGGCTGTTTTGCTTCTGTTTGAAAACTCTCATTGTTTATTTGCTCGCTTGCCATTTGTCGTGTCATGACTAAAACCTTGTTTTTTATTTCTGTAATATTTTTGTCTTTAGTGATGCGACTAAGTGCGTCAGCATTTGTATTGTTTTTCCCTGCTTTATACTTGATCGTGTATTCATATTCTGATAGAAGGATTCGCCATCTAGCCAATCTTGACATTGGATCTTTTTGCTTCATTAGCCATTCGAGCGGCTTGTGATCAGTGTAGATCGTGAACTTTTTACCATAAATATACGGTCGAAATTGTTTTACGGCGAAGACAATAGCTAGCAATTCTTTTTCCGTGGTGCTATAGCGTGTCTCTGCATCGTTCAATGTTCTACTTGCGAAGCATATTGGCTTGTCTTTTCCAATTATACCTTGGGATAAGACTGCGCCAAGTCCTGCATCACTCGCATCTGTTGTGATTATAAATTCTTCACTGAAATTTGGATAGGCTAAAATGGGGGGACTTATTAGTTTATCTTTTAATTTTGTAAATGCTTCATCGCAGAATGCATCCCAACTGAATTTTACATCTTTTTTCAGCAATTTTGTGAGTGGTTTGACTCAATCCTGTTTTTACAAATCCTTTCATTATCCAAAAATAATGCCTTGGTTTCCTCTTTATTTGCCTTCACTTTATTTGTAATGATTTTATTATCACTTTGAGGTGACAATGTGATGGATTGCGGCCCGTAGACATTAGGTTGAGGATTCTCAATATGACTTATGCCATTCGGCGCATACTCCTGATCCTGTTTCCTATTTTCACAATTCCCTTTGTTACCCGTAGGCAATACATTGTTTTCCTTTTCAGTGTTTTTATAGTCATTTTGAATATGTGGTTTTATAATTTTATTTTTACTTACTGCCGCGTTTGAGCAGTCTACTGGTATTTCCAGTTGTTTATTCTTGAAATCAATTTTACAGTTAAAAGTGGTAAGAAAGTCGCTTCCTAAGATTCCGTCGTAGGTTAAGTTAATATTTTTATTTAAAATATGAAAGTTGTGGCTCAGTGTTATTATTTGGTCATAAAAAGGGACATTAATCGTTTTTATTTGCTCCCCTAGAGTTTGCATTGCATTGCCTGAAATGGTTGAGACCGTATGTTTACTTTTTTTATAAATTGTGCGCTGTGGTTCAGTGTCTTTTAATAGGCTAATTTGTGCGCCCGTGTCTACTAATAATGAATTTATATTTTTATCTGAAGGTTCTAGTTTAATGCAAAGCACTGGCTCTTCGTATTCTTTGCAAAAAGGTATTTTTATAGAGTAATTTAATTTCGTGCTTGGTGCACATCGGCTTTTACTTGCATCCGGGGAGAAGTGCCGCTGGTTTCTTCCCGAGCTATTCCGTTTCCCGATGAGTTGTTAGTATGATGCGTTTGATTGAGATGGCTGTATTCGCCTCTGAAAGGGTTGTAATATGCGTTTGGGTCATCATTAACTCTTCGGTTCTGAAAATTTTCGGCGCTTCGCAGTCGAGATCTACACTCTTGGTACGTGTGATTTGGCCGTTTGCAGTATGTACAGAATATTGATTGTACTTCTTTTTTTATATTTGGCTGTCTGTTTTAATTGTTATTAAAGCGGGTGGAAAAATTATTATTGTTTTTCTGATAGCATGTCTCTTGAGTATGCCCTAATTTCTTACAGTATTGGCATGTAGATTTAAACGTTGAGGTTTGGTATTGCGACGTTTTTTCAAGCCGTACTGAATGTTCTTCAGCATATGCAATGGCTTTCTTCAAGTCTCGCTCATTGTGAGCTTTAAGAATTAATCTTAAATTATGATTTCGCAAACCATCCTCGAATACCTGTAGTGCCAATGGATAATTTTCTTGTTTTAAATAAGCCCTAACTGATTCGTCGCTAGTGCTTGAAAATGTAGCAGAATTTAACAAATGTAATAATTTTCCTACTCGTTCACCAAATTCTTTTATTTTTTCTTGTGATTGTTGCTTAGCAGTTAAGAGTTCATTCTGGGCGGAAGTTCTCGACTTTTCCTCCTTGAACTGAACTCCGTCTCCAAATCTCGTACCAAATCATTCCATTTAGTAAAAGATTTGAATTGGATGAGTTCAAAGGCCGAACCCTCCAATCGAGTCTTCACTACCTCTAGAATAAAAGTGTGTTCCGCTTCAGTTTTAGCAGATGAAAACAGAATATTGCCGCAAGCTATAAATTTATTGAGTTCGGCTGGATTGCCGTTAAATACCGGTACGATATTATAAATATCGTTTAAAGTAAATTTCAGATCCATTTCAAGATCGTTATCTTCAATGGTTTCAAGACAAAACGAGTTTTCGAAAAATGGTAGATTAGCAAAGAGCTGAACTATCTCAGCTGCGCGCTGACGAGTACGAATTTTGAAGAAAATGTATGCAAAAACTTTCAAGTATTACTAAAAATATTATGTGTTTTTTTTTTTTTTTTTATAAATAAATTTCTCTTATAAATTTTCTTCTCTTTTGAATGCTTACTAAGTTGTAAAATTTGTGTGTTGCTAACTCTCTTTTTTTTTTTTAGA
Organism: Pherbina coryleti; assembly: GCA_943735915.1. Taxonomy (NCBI): domain Eukaryota; kingdom Metazoa; phylum Arthropoda; class Insecta; order Diptera; family Sciomyzidae; genus Pherbina; species Pherbina coryleti. The sequence goes on from OX030950.1 coordinate 83,751,158, forward strand.
TTTGGTGGTAAAAATAGTGTAGATAATATAAAAATAATATAATGTTTTTGCTTACTGAAAAAAAAATGTGTGTTTTCTTTCTGCTCATTGCTGGATGTTGAAGCCGATGTTGTTGAAACTTATATAGTTGCCGATATTCAGTCGATGATACTGTTGATCAATTGTTTCGTCTTTCTTGTTAAATTTAGTTTGATGTGGTTGTTGTCGTGTTTCTTGTTGAATTTAGTTTGCTGTTGAAGTATTTTGTTACTGATGTTCTTGTTGTTGAAGGTGCGGTTGAAGCTGTTCTTGATGTTGTCGATGTTGTTGTTGTTGTTGTTGTTGTTGTTGTTGTTGTTGTTGTTGTTGTTGTTGTTGTTGTTGTTGTTGTTGCCAGGAGGCTCTAGGCCCTAAAGCTGGTTATCCTGGACTTCTTGATGGGCCAGGAGACTTCACGTCTTAAAGCTGGTTAATGGGCTTATTATTATTTTTTTTTTACACTGTTCCGATGTTATAGCCTCGGGACGCTTTTTTTTCACTAACTTTTTTTTTCACTTTTCACTATTAAATTTTCACTGCCGCTGTTTAGCCTTGGCACGCTTTTTCACTTTTAAGCTGTTATATTTTTTTTTTTTTTTAACCCGATGTCGAAGCCTCGGTACGCTTCAAAAATTTTTGTTTTTAAAATTTTATTTGTTAAAGATTTTTTTTTTTTCTGTTATTAAAGGATGGTTTTTCCTTTTTGTTGGTTTAAGGGATGTAGCGTATCCCACCGCTGCCACCAAATGTTATGTTTAACGTCCGTGGCCTCCGTGCTTTCCGCAAGGAGAAGAGAGACCAGAGACGGGAGAGCGAGTAAACGATATTTAGTTTAATTTTGTTGTTAATTTTATTTATTTTGCAACATAGGCCCGCTGTCTAGGCGTGGCTGCGACCAATGTTGTGTTTTACTTAAGTTTTTATTAATATTTTATTTTAACTAAAAGGCCCGCTGTCTAGGCGAGGCTGCGACCTTATTAGTTGTTTATTCTTATGACTCTTAAAACTCTCTGTCCGTTTCTGCGCCGGCGACGGGTTTATAAAGGAAAATCCTCACTTTCCAAAGAGGTTCCTTTCTTCCAGAAACTCCCACAATTCCCATAATTTCCAATAAGTGGAAATTATGTATCGATTCTACCCAATCAAAACATTACATGTCATACATAAAATCTTTGGATTTATTTACATATTACTTCCCCTTTCGCGATACGTGATCACGTACGTCTTACATGTTGCGTAGCTGCAGGCATTGCACTTTGCGAGCAGCGCAGCAACTAGGGTAGGTAGTCGGAAACACTTGACAGCTAAAAACAAGCAATGGTTTTGTTTATTTTGGTAATTTTAAGCGTGCGCTAAAATTAGGTCAGTTTTTCATGAACGCCAGCAATTCGAGTCACTGCACTTGAATTGGGTCTTGGTCGTTCATGGAAATAATAGTCATAAATTTTGCCAGCAAATGCCGAGGCAATATTTATTGATATTTATGTATTAGTTTTAAAGAGAATCGATTGAAGATTCTGGCTTTGTGTGAGGTCGGGCTGTACAAAGTGTACAGGGTAATGTTGTGCGGGTCACAACATCCCTCCCCCCTTATAAAAGAAAATTTTTCTCCTTGAAGAGGTTGAACAATTTTCTGTCGCGTTACTGACCGGTTGAGCAGAAATGAGCATAGAGTATTTACATTTTTTGTAAAACTTAAATACATGTACATTATTAATTTTCTAATGTGATATATATAGTTTATGCATTGTAAATGAATATTTTACTATTTTACAGCGTTAAAAATTATACGTAATATTTAGTAGCTTAAAAGGAAATTGAATTAAAATTTATTATATGAATTTAATAAATAAAAATATTTTATAGAACTTATTATTATTATTTTTTTTTCTTTTTTTTTTTTAATTACATACTTTATATATATATTTTTCTTTTTGTTGAACTTTTTGTTTCGTTTGTTATTGAAATGTTTTAAAGAATTAAAAAAAAATTTAATTTGTTTTTTTGATTCATATTTGAAAGCTTTTGCGATAGAAAGATTTTTATATTTATTTTTTTTTTTATACATAAAAAATAGCTGAAAGTTCTTTTGAGAGAAGAGAAAAATTGTCGTAGTTTTATTGCTTAAAATCGTTTGGCAATATTTCGTTCTATCTACCAAAATTTGAGGGAGAACGGCAAAGTCTGCGTTACGCCGCGGAAAATTATGCGGAAAATATGGCTATATTTTTTTTCCCCTAATCTTTAAAAAATGGCTAGTCAGAAACTCCAACAAGCTAACTAAAAATTTGTAAAAATTATAATGGGTGTATTGATTTAAGGTCTTTGCTGTGTTTTAATTTATGCTAAATTGTTTTATGTGTGTGTGTTATTTTAATCTGAAAATTGTTTGAGATTGTTATTGTGTATGATTTTAATTTTATTACGAATTTTTATGGCCGTGTTTTCCGGTGATATTATTTTTAGAACTTCATATGGACCTTCCCATAGTGATGAGAATTTGTTTTTCCTTGTTTGGTTTTTAATTAAAACCTTTTCACCTACGTTAAATGTTTTTGGTTTCGCACCTTTGTCATAGTATTCCTTAGACTTTTCCTTTTTCTCTTTTAAAGTTTGTCCAGCAATTTTAAATCCATGTTGCAATCGTGCTTTTAATTCGTAAGCGTAATTTTCATAGTTATAATTTATGGATGGATATTTTTGTAAGTTGGAAGGAATCTTGGCCGGAAATCCGTAAAGTAATTCGTGAGGGGTGTAGTTTGTACTACTGTGTGGTGTGTTATTGAAAACAAATATTGCATAGGGAATCCAGTCGTCCCAAGTGAGTGGATCATTATTTACATAATGTCGAAGGTATTCCGCTAGCGTGCGGTGGCTTCGCTCAAGTGCTCCATTTGTTTGTGGGTGGTATGGTGTAGTTTGTAGTTTTTTGATCTTTAATAACTTACATACTTCTTTAAACAATTCACTGAGAAAATTAGTGCCTTGATCGGTTAATAGTGAGTCTGGAAATCCGAATCGACAGAGTATTTGTTCTACAAAAGCTCTTGCAACTGTGATTGCTTCTGCATTTTCCAAAGGTATAGCTTCAGTGAATTTTGTAAGATCATCTTGAAAAGTTAAAATATATTTGTTATTTTTGTACGTTACTGGAAGAGGACCGACTATGTCTAATGCTACTCGTTCGAAAGGTGAAGAGCTCGTTGTTGTAATTTTCATTGGTACTTTTGGTGATTTGTTGAGTTTATTCTTTTGACATGATTCGCACTTTTGAATAAAATTTTGTACATCTTTTTTCATTGTAGACAAGTAATAATTTGTTTTTAATCTTTTCAAGGTTCGATTTATACCCTGGTGTCCTCCGAATGGTGACTTATGGTATTGTGCTAGAACTGTTTCGATTTCGTTCGTGTTTTCCAAGATTGTTCTATTGTTTATATGTAAATTAATTTCCATGTTAAAAAATATTTCCTTAAGCATTGTCTTGAATTCTTCTTTAAATTGGGAGTTAAATTTGGGAATTGCTATTGCGATGGATTTTTGATCCTGTGTACAATTCTCGTTTTTGGTTTTTTGTAGTATTTCTTTTGCCATTTCTCGGTCTTTAGTAGTTCTGAAGGGTAAAGGTAAAGTTGTTACGTATAATTTACAATAATTTTCTAGCGTATATATTTTATTTTCTCCCATGAGAGGTTTGATAAATATTGGGATCTTTTTCTTTATAAGATTTTCTTCTGGTGATTCTGTTAGGGGTAGCAATAATAATTTTATTTTTATTCCTTTATTGGCGTAAATTTGTTCTGTGCTTTCTATTATTTTAAATATTTTTTCATTCCTTATATTTTTGGGCTGTTTTGCTTCTGTTTGAAAACTCTCATTGTTTATTTGCTCGCTTGCCATTTGTCGTGTCATGACTAAAACCTTGTTTTTTATTTCTGTAATATTTTTGTCTTTAGTGATGCGACTAAGTGCGTCAGCATTTGTATTGTTTTTCCCTGCTTTATACTTGATCGTGTATTCATATTCTGATAGAAGGATTCGCCATCTAGCCAATCTTGACATTGGATCTTTTTGCTTCATTAGCCATTCGAGCGGCTTGTGATCAGTGTAGATCGTGAACTTTTTACCATAAATATACGGTCGAAATTGTTTTACGGCGAAGACAATAGCTAGCAATTCTTTTTCCGTGGTGCTATAGCGTGTCTCTGCATCGTTCAATGTTCTACTTGCGAAGCATATTGGCTTGTCTTTTCCAATTATACCTTGGGATAAGACTGCGCCAAGTCCTGCATCACTCGCATCTGTTGTGATTATAAATTCTTCACTGAAATTTGGATAGGCTAAAATGGGGGGACTTATTAGTTTATCTTTTAATTTTGTAAATGCTTCATCGCAGAATGCATCCCAACTGAATTTTACATCTTTTTTCAGCAATTTTGTGAGTGGTTTGGCTATACTGGAAAAGTTTTCTATAAATCTTCTATAATATCCCGTGAATCCAAGGAATGATTTAATTCCTTTCGTATTTTTTGGAGTTGGATAAGTCAGAAATGATATGTCCTAAATAATTGAGCTCTTGTTTAAGAAAAATTACATTTATCGGGTTGGAGTTTGAGATTATGATGACGCAATCGGTCAAATATTTTAATTAACTTTTGGTTGTGGTCTTTTAAGTCGTAGCCGTACACAACAATGTCATCTACATAAACAAAGCATTCAAAGCCTTGTAAGCCCATGAGTGCGTTATTCATTAATCTTTGAAAAGTAGCGGGGGCGTTTTTCAACCCAAATGGCATCCTATTATATTCGTAGTGTCCAAAAGGTGTGCTAAAAGCTGTTTTACATTTGTCAGATTCTTTAACGGGAATCTGGTGAAATCCTTTGGCTAAATCTAATGTGCTAAAATATTTTGCTCTTCCCAACTGGTCAAGTATGTCAGTTATGTTGGGCAAAGGGTATGCGTCCCCAACGGTTAGGTCGTTTAATTTTCTAAAGTCTACTACGACTCTCCAGCGTTTGTGACCTTCGGAGTCTGCCTTCTTTGGAACAAGTAATAGTGGCGAGTTCCATGGGCTTGAGCTTGGTCGAATGACGTTGTCTTCTAGCATTTCATTAACCTGTTTATGAATTTCATTTCTTTGGCTTTCAGGAAGTCTGTATGGCCTAACAAATAAAGGAGGTTTGTTTGCTTCTGTAATAATTTCATGGTCTGCTGTCTCAGTACAAGTAAGGTGGTCTCCCTCAAAATAAAATAAATCGTTGTAGTTTCTACATATCTCTAAAATTGATTTCTTTTCTTCTTTATTACAATGCGTTAGGTCTATATTTGTTTCTACTTTGTTTAATCTACCCTTCACTAAATCTTTTGTTTTATCTAGTTTGATTTCGTTGAAGTTTTCTATTTTTTCCCACTCATATTGAATTTTATTTAAATTGATTTTTTGATTTCTTCTGTTGTGTTCATAAAAATAACTTTTACTTTATTTTTTATTGGGCGTACCAGGGTTTCCGCCAAATATACTCCTGGGTTTATTTGTTTCTTGTGGATCACTGCGTCTTTTGTATAAGCAAAAGGGATCTCGACAAGTTGTTTGCATCGAGGTTGCAAGGTTATGGATTGTAGCCCGTAGACATCAGGTTGAGTTGACTCAATCCTGTTTTTACAAATCCTTTCATTATCCAAAAATAATGCCTTGGTTTCCTCTTTATTTGCCTTCACTTTATTTGTAATGATTTTATTATCACTTTGAGGTGACAATGTGATGGATTGCGGCCCGTAGACATTAGGTTGAGGATTCTCAATATGACTTATGCCATTCGGCGCATACTCCTGATCCTGTTTCCTATTTTCACAATTCCCTTTGTTACCCGTAGGCAACACATTGTTTTCCTTTTCAGTGTTTTTATAATCATTTTGAATATGTGGTTTTATAATTTTATTTTTACTTACTGCCGCGTTTGAGCAGTCTACTGGTATTTCCAGTTGTTTATTCTTGAAATCAATTTTACAGTTAAAAGTGGTAAGAAAGTCGCTTCCTAAGATTCCGTCGTAGGTTAAGTTAATATTTTTATTTAAAATATGAAAGTTGTGACTCAGTGTTATTATTTGGTCATAAAAAGGGACATTAATCGTTTTTATTTGCTCCCCTAGAGTTTGCATTGCATTGCCTGAAATGGTTGAGACCGTATGTTTACTTTTTTTATAAATTGTGCGCTGTGGTTCAGTGTCTTTTAATAGGCTAATTTGTGCGCCCGTGTCTACTAATAATGAAGTTATATTTTTATCTGAAGGTTCTAGTTTAATGCAAAGCACTGGCTCTTCGTATTCTTTGCAAAAAGGTATTTTTATAGAGTAATTTAATTTCGTGCTTGGTGCACATCGGCTTTTACTTGCATCCGGGGAGAAGTGCCGCTGGTTTCTTCCCGAGCTATTCCGTTTCCCGATGAGTTGTTAGTATGATGCGTTTGATTGAGATGGCTGTATTCGCCTCTGAAAGGGTTGTAATATGCGTTTGGGTCATCATTAACTCTTCGGTTCTGAAAATTTTCGGCGCTTCGCAGTCGAGATCTACACTCTTGGTACGTGTGATTTGGCCGTTTGCAGTATGTACAGAATATTGATTGTACTTCTTTTTTTATATTTGGCTGTCTGTTTTAATTGTTATTAAAGCGGGTGGAAAAATTATTATTGTTTTTCTGATAGCATGTCTCTTGAGTATGCCCTAATTTCTTACAGTATTGGCATGTAGATTTAAACGTTGAGGTTTGGTATTGCGACGTTTTTTGAAGCCGTACTGAATGTTCTTCAGCATATGCAATGGCTTTCTTCAAGTCTCGCTCATTGTGAGCTTTAAGAATTAATCTTAAATTATGATTCCGCAAACCATCCTCGAACACCTGTAGTGCCAATCGATCATTTTCTTGTTTTAAATAAGCCCTAACTGATTCGTCGCTAGTGCTTGAAAATGTAGCAGAATTTAACGAATGTAATAATTTTCCTACTCGTTCACCAAATTCTTTTATTTTTTCTTGTGATTGTTGCTTAGCAGTTAAAAGTTCATTCTGGGCGGAAGTTCTCGACTTTTCCTCCTTGAACTGAACTCCGTCTCCAAATCTCGTACCAAATCATTCCATTTAGTAAAAGATTTGAATTGGATGAGTTCAAAGGCCGAACCCTCCAATCGAGTCTTCACTACCTCTAGAATAAAAGTGTGTTCCGCTTCAGTTTTAGCAGATGAAAACAGAATATTGCCGCAAGCTATAAATTTATTGAGTTCGGCTGGATTGCCGTTAAATACCGGTACGATATTATAAATATCGTTTAAAGTAAATTTCAGATCCATTTCAAGATCGTTATCTTCAATGGTTTCAAGATAAAACGAGTTTTCGAAAAATGGTAGATTAGCAAAGAGCTGAACTACCTCAGCTGCGCGCTGACGAGTACGAATTTTGAAGAAAATGTATGCAAAAACTTTCAAGTATTACTAAAAATATTATGTGTTTTTTTTTTTTTTTTATAAATAAATTTCTCTTATAAATTTTCTTCTCTTTTGAATGCTTACTAAGTTGTAAAATTTGTGTGTTGCTAACTCTCTTTTTTTTTTTCGATTTGGTGGTAAAAATAGTGTAGATAATATAAAAATAATATAATGTTTTTGCTTACTGAAAAAAAATGTGTGTTTTCTTTCTGCTCATTGCTGGATGTTGAAGCCGATGTTGTTGTAACTTATATAGTTGCCGATATTCAGTCGATGATACTGTTGATCAATTGTTTCGTCTTTCTTGTTGAATTTAGTTTGATGTAGTTGTTGTCGTGTTTCTTGTTGAATTTAGTTTGCTGTTGAAGTATTTTGTTACTGATGTTCTTGTTGTTGAAGGTGCGGTTGAAGCTGTTCTTGATGTTGTCGATGTTGTTGTTGTTGTTGTTGTTGTTGTTGTTGCCAGGAGGCTCTAGGCCCTAAAGCTGGCTATCCTGGGCTTCTTGATGGGCCAGGAGACTTCACGTCTTAAAGCTGGTTAACCTGGGCTTATTATTATTTTTTTTTTTTTACACTGTTCCGATGTTATAGCCTCGGGACGCTTTTTTTTCACTAACTTTTTTTCACTTTTCACTATTAAATTTTCACTGCCGCTGTTTAGCCTTGGCACGCTTTTTCACTTTTAAGCTGTTATATTTTTTTTTTTTTTTAACCCGATGTCGAAGCCTCGGTACGCTTCAAAAATTTTTGTTTTTAAAATTTTATTTGTTAAAGATTTTTTTTTTTTTTCTGTTATTAAAGGATGGTTTTTCCTTTTTGTTGGTTTAAGGGATGTAGCGTATCCCACCGCTGCCACCAAATGTTATGTTTAACGTCCGTGGCCTCCGTGCTTTCCGCAAGGAGAAGAGAGACCAGAGACATGAGAGCGAGTAAAAGATATTTAGTTTAATTTTGTTGTTAATTTTATTTATTTTGCAACATAGGCCCGCTGTCTAGGCGTGGCTGCGACCAATGTTGTGTTTTACTTAAGTTTTTATTAATATTTTATTTTAACTAAAAGGCCCGCTGTCTAGGCGAGGCTGCGACCTTATTAGTTGTTTATTCTTATAACTCTAAAAACTCTCTGTCCGTTTCTGCGCCGGCGACGGGTTTATAAAGGAAAATCCTCACTTTCCAAAGAGGTTCCTTTCTTCCAGAAACTCCCACAATTCCCATAATTTCCAATAAGTGGAAATTATGTATCGATTCTACCCAATCAAAACATTACATGTCATACATAAAATCTTTGGATTTATTTACATATTACTTCCCCTTTCGCGATACGTGATCACGTACGTCTTACATGTTGCGTAGCTGCAGGCATTGCACTTTCCGAGCAGCGCAGCAACTAGGGTAGGTAGTCGGAAACACTTGACAACTAAAAACAAGCAATGGTTTTGTTTATTTTGGTAATTTTAAGCGTGCGCTAAAATTAGGTCAGTTTTTCATGAACGCCAACAATTCGAGTCACTGCACTTGAATTGGGTCTTGGTCGTTCATGGAAATAATAGTCATAAATTCTGCCAGCAAATGCCGAGGCAATATTTATTGATATTTATGTATGAGTTTTAAAGAGAATCGATTGAAGATTCTGGCTTTGTGTGAGGTCGGGCTGTACAAAGTGTACAGGGTAATGTTGTGCGGGTCACAACAAAATTCTTTAGAAAAAAAAAACTAAAAGGTGGCAAATGTATTGAACGTCACTTTTAAGATATGTCACACCACCGGCTGAAGTATTCATTTTGTATTTCGTTTTTGTATATTTAAGAGTAAAATAGCAAAATTAACGCCTGCTGAAAGAGCACGAAGATATCGGGAAAAAATAAAGCTAGATAAGGAACGAAATGAAGAATATAAACGAAAGCATGGTACCTATGTTTGACTTTGATCTGATTTTTATTTTTACTAACTGATATCGCCCATTTCACATTGAAGTGATGAGTTGCGCTGATCATCTCCGATTTGGCTCAAACATTGTTCTTGTATTGGTTTATTGATTTGAAAACCAAATTCGGAGTTATAAATGCTTAGAAAAATTTTTCGCGGCCAAAATAGGGTCTATTTACCTATTCTATATAGGTAAAACGTGAAGTCTTAATAAATTTTCAATACAAATTCAGCTAGCTATTGACTTTTTTAATTTTTTGTAAAAAAATTAAGAAAAAAAAAATTGCATGAAAATTTGATGTAAAGCTGAATTTTATACTTTATATTTACTTTTTATTTTTCTTTTTTTGTAAAAGAATAAACCTGTTTTTTGTTAAACTCCCAATTTTATTTACATTATTTTGTTAAGCGCAACAAAATGTATTGAACGTCACAAAATGTATTGAACGTTACCCTGTTATTTTTTCTGAAATTGCTTATTATTTAACACTTTTCTATTATTCATTGCTGCAAGTCTACTACTTTGAAAATAACCTCTACGTTGATGTCTTTTTGATGAAAAATTTTAAGTTTTTCCCGTTAAAATTGTAAAAGAGGTAGGTATTTTTGGTAAAAAATTATTATTTCTGTAAGGAACAATAAAATAAACTCTTTTCAATTATCCTTGTCAAAATAACTGAACGTAATAAAATGGTTATCAAGCTTCAAATTTAACTACACCACTAATACTCTTAATCATATCAGTAATTTACTATTTATTAAAACCAAAAATCTTCACGGACTTTTTCTCTACGGTTATGCAACGAAATCTGTTTTTAAATAAAATTTAAATTCTTAACACCTCACTAGATTCTCAGTGCTTTCGAACTACTCCGACCAATAATTTGCTATTCGAAACGAACACCAAAAGATTTGAAAATAGAGGGGAATTTATCAACACATAACTCTTCAAATTCCATGTTCTAGCTGGGAAAGCTCCGCTAGCCTAACGGATACAGTTAAGGTTAAAAAAGAATCAAAAGTGATCTCTGCTGATCTCTCTGATCTACCATCTTAATATACCATTCGAACTTTAATTATCATCCTTCGATTAGTTTTGGCTGTTCAATTATGTCAAACTTTTTATTTTAAGCTCTATTTACTCGTGTCACTTGTACTTGTAAAGGCTATATGGTCCATAATTAATCAATTATTTATTTCATTACAGTAATCTTGGTAATGTATTCAAAGAGCGAGGACAATTGCAGGAAGCTTTGGAAAATTACCGTCGCGCTGTTCGGTTAAAACCTGATTTCATTGACGGTTATATTAATTTAGCAGCTGCGTTGGTCGCAGCTCGAGATATGGAATCTGCAGTTCAAGCATATGTAACAGCTCTGCAATATAATCCTGTAAATATTTATTAAATATCCTTAATTTGTGAATGATGTGCTTTAAGATAATTTTTAGGATTTGTATTGTGTTCGCAGTGATTTGGGCAATCTATTGAAAGCACTTGGTAGACTGGAGGAAGCAAAAGTAAGTTTAAAATAAAAAAGTAACTTTTTCTCGCCCACAATAACGTAGATTAAGTTTGCGTACTGTGGTAAAGAGGGGAAATGTGATATAGTGCCTATTCTCCAATGTATTTTGCGGCCACTCCGTATCTTATCTTCGGGCTTCTAGTTCCCCGACAGGAGAAAAATGAACATTACCACGAAACGGTTTGTTAGAAATAAAAAAACCGTTGTATTTATTAAACAATTTAAGTACGGTTTCTCCACTAAGTGATATGTTTTTGGATTGTGTTTATCTAGAGAGTTTTGGTGGAATGATGAGAAAATTGTTCTTGAAATTATTAGATGTTAGAAGTAACGTAATTTTTTAAATTTATCGTTTTACAAGAGAGGCGTTAGTAAAAAATTTATCCCCTGTAATTTTAACGAGTATAAGTACTATATTGATGCACAAGGTGTGTTTTATGAGGGCAAGGTGAAAAGTCCCTGAAAAATGAAACAGATAGCCCCACAATCGCAAAAACCCCTATGACAATTGTGAAAAACCATCTTTATCTAGAACGCATTAAAATTTTTAGACCGATATGTCGATTCAGTTTTGACACCCATCGAAAGCAAAAACCCTTAATATTTTTGTAAACATGGAAAAAGTGCATTTCGAAAAAACTCATCATCGATTGGAACAATTCAATTTGCTGATTTTTGCTTTGGGCATATAGGACGCCGAACGTTTTGGTTGTCCGCTTAAAGTTGCAACGCCGGAAAACGCCGATAAAATCCATGATATGATATTGGTTTTGTCATAGGTATGGAACATTTTGTATACATTTTTGGTTATGAGAAAGCTATCTGCTAGATTAGTACTGCATTTGCTTTTTGTTGAATATTGTTTTTTTACTCTCAAAAGTACTTACTTACTTACTTATCTGGCGCTTACAACCGTAAGTCGGTTTTGGCCTCGTATAAGAAATTGCGCCAGCCATTTCTGTTCTGCGCTTGCTGGCGCCAGTTGGAAACACCAAGCGTGGTCAGGTTATCCAACACCTGATCCTTCCAACGAAGATGTGGGCGTCCTCTTCTGCGTTGACCACCACCGGGCACCGAATCGAATATTTTTTTCGCTGGAGCGTCGTTTTCCATTCGCTCAACATGACCTAGCCAGCGGAGCCGCTCGATTTTAATGCGCTTAACTATGTCGATGTCAGCGTACAGCTCGTGGTTCCATCGAATTCGGTACTCGCCATTGACGCAGATTGGACCGAAGATTTTACGAAGGATCTTTCTCTCGAAGGCTCCCAGAGTCTTTTCATCAGAACTGCTCAACGTCCAGGTTTGTGCTGCATATAATAGGACGGGCATGATTAGTGACTTACAGAGCGTGAGTTTTGTTCGTCGAAAGAGGGCTCTGCTTCTCAATTGCCTACTTAGCCCAAAGTAACACCTGTTGGCACGAGTTATCCTTCGTTTTATCTCAATACTAACATCGTTGAAAGAGTTAATGCTGAATCCCAGGTAGACGAAGTCCTTAACAACCTCGAAGGAGATGTTGTCAACAGTGACGTGGTTTGCAAGACGCTGGGACTGTTTATTTGTTGACACTAGGTATTTCGTCTTATCTGCGTTCACTGAAGGACCCATTCGACTTGAATCTTTCGCTAATCTGGAGAATGCTGCACTGACTTCGCGCGTATTATGGCCAATGATATCGATATCATCAGCATACGCCAGCAGCATAATACTTTTGTAGAATATCGTGCCACTGCGTCTCAAATCAGCAGCTCGGATGATCTTCTCCATCATCAGGTTGAAAAAGTCGCACGATAAGGAATCACCTTGTCTGAAACCTCGTTTGGTATCGAACGGAGGAGTGAGATCCTTCCCGATCTTAACTGTGCTGCTGGTGTTGCTCAGTGTCATTCTGCAAAGACGGATGAGCTTTGCAGGAATACCAAATTCAGACATGGTGGAGTATAGATAATTCCTTATAGGACTGTCGAAGGCGGCTTTATAATCGACAAAAAGATGGTGTGTGTCGATCTGTTTTTCTAGGGTCTTCTCCAAGATTTGTCGTAGCGTAAATATCTGGTCTATGGTGGATTTACCAGGTCTGAAGCCACACTGATAAGGTCCAATCAGCTGGTTTACGATGGGCTTTAGTCTTTCACATAGTACGCTCGACAGGACCTTATATGCGATATTAAGAAGGCTTATCCCACGGTAGTTGGCGCAAATTGTGGGATCGCCTTTCTTGTGGATTGGGCAGAGCACACTGAGGTTCCAATCGTTTGGAATGCATTCTTCCGACCATATTCTGCATAGAAGCTCATGAATGCATTTAAATAAAGCTTCGCCTCCATTCTTGAAGAGCTCAGCGGGTAAGCCATCAGCTCCTGCGGCTTTGTTGTTTTTAAGCCGAGCTATAGCTTTCAAGACTTCACTATGGCCGGGCTGCGGAATTTCAACGCTGTCGTCCACAATTGGGATTTCCGGGATATCATCTCTATTGACCGGATTGTTGTCGTCGTCACCATTCAGAAGCCTAGAGAAGTGTTCCCTCCACATCATCAGTGTACTCTGGATATCTGTCACTAGATTCCCATTTTAATCCTTGCAGGAAGAGGCCCCGGTCTTGAAACCATCGGCCAGGCGTCTTATTTTTTCGAAAAATTTTCGGACCTCATTCCTGTCACCATGCATCTCAATTTTCTCGCACTCACGCATTTCCGCTTCCCCTTTTCTTTCGCCTGAAAATGCGTCTCTTTTCCCTCCTCTTCTCTTTGTATCGCTCTTTAGCAGCACGCGTTACAACCGACTGCAGGGTGGCTTTGTAGGCAGCGTCGTTTTCTGCAGTGGCGTCGCGACACTCTTGGTCGTGCCACTGGTTTCGGCGAGGGCGGTGATAGCGTATCACCTCTTCGGCAGCCGTACGCATAGAGTGGGAAATGTGATTCCACTGCGCGCATATATCGTCGATCGGAGGAGTGCTTTCTTGAAGCAGGAGTGAGAGTCGAGTAGCGAAGTCTTCGGCTGTTTGTTTTGATTGCAGCTTTTCGACGTCTAGCTTTCTCTGTGCTGGATTGCGCGCATTCTTCGTTGCGCACAAGCGTGTACGGATCTTGGCTACGACAAGATAATGATCCGAGTCTATATTGGCACCACGGATCGTGCGTACATCTAAAACACTGGAAGAGTACCTTCCGTCAATCAAAACGTGATCAATTTGGTTACGCGTCTTTTGATCAGGAGACAGCCAAGTTGCTTTATGAATATCGAGATGCTTGAATCTAGTGCTACTAACGACCATGTTTCGCGCTGCGGCAAAGTCAATCAGCCTCATTCCGTTATCGGAGGTATTGTCGTGGAGGCTGAACTTTCCGACTGTTGGACCAAAGATATTTTCTTTTCCCACCTTGGCGTTGAAGTCACCAAGCACGATTTTTATGTCGTGGCGTGGGCTGCGCTCATAGGCCTCTTCAAGGCGCTCGTAGAAGCTGTCTTTGGTCTCATCGTCCTTCTCTTCTGTCGGAGCGTGCGCACAAATCAGGCTTATATTGAAGAATCTTGCCTTGACACGGATTATGGCAAGTCGTTCGTTCACAGGTGTGAATCGCAGAACATGATGCCGTAGTCGCTTGCCAACCACGAATCCGCATCCAAATTCGTGCTTCTCCGCATGGCTGCTGTAGTAGATATCACAGGATGCTTGCCGTAAGCAACCCTGACCCTTCCATCGCATTTCTTGGATTGCACTGATATCAGCTTTGTATCTTTCTAAGATATCTATCAGTTGGATTTAGGCACCATCCCAATTAAGGGTTCGGACGTTCCAGGTGCATATCCGTAAATCATTGTCAGTTTTTCGTTTGCGGTAGTCGTCATCAGATTTGGGGATCATTTTTGTCTTATTTCTTATGCGTTTCATTGAAATTTTGTTTTTACGTGGTGGGCTTCAAACCCAACGCACAACCCTTTAAAGGCAGGGGGAGCCCGCCGCTCAGATTAGCCGTCAAACTAACGGTTGCCAGTTTGCCGTTTCTAGAGGACACCACGCAGAGGTTTGAGTCGACTTGAGACGAGTTCGACATGGATATTGCTGGCCTCACCAGGTTGAGGCAGTCAGACACGTTGCCATGTGAAGATCGCCCCTTGACCCTCACGCGTTGCCTTGTGAGGATCGTCCTCTCAAAAGTACCGTTAGTGAAATATGAAGTCGAGTTGAGGGGAATAGTTCTCTCTCAATTAAGTGTTAATTTGAGTAAAACATTATAATACCCTACAGCCAGTCCTTTAGGAAATATCAACAAATCTTGGGTGGTTTTATAAATATGATACAAACCTTATCGATTTGACGCTGAACCATATTTTCTAAAATATAGTTTATTGCGAATGTGAAAACTATTTTCTTTGAGTGCAATGATAACATATGGTCGAGGGCTCTATTCTAAGTGCATAATTTTTAAAAGTTTAGAGGGAAAGCCCCGTTGTATAAAAAAGTATGAAAAAATGTGCGACTAAATGATAGGACTTTTTTGAAAAAATTTTTTTAGTGTGTTCTTAATTCGCGCAAGAGCAACATCATCTGCTTTGTTTGATTCTTTAAGTATTAATTTCAATTATAAAAATAAATTGGATTGAAATGGGTCGTGGAAAATGGTTAAGTAATACAGAAATCGAAGTGGCTTTGAGTTTAAAAAAAAAAATATGAAAGTGAGTGAAATCGCGAAATATTTCAAAAAAAGGCAGCACGTTATCAAAAATTTATTAAAAGATCCCGAGAACTATGGAAAATCTTTTAGGAGTGGGCGAAAAAGGGTTGTAACGCGGCGAGATGAGCGCGCTATTTTGAGGGCAGCTTCCAATTTGAAGTTTGCTAAAAATCACCTTAAATGGGAAAAACGCTGGGGTCGGGTGCTATTTACGGATGAGAAGAAGTTTAATTTAGACGGGCCGGATGGTTGGTCTTACTATTATCATGACCTTAGAAAGGAGGATCGCCTTCTAAGCCGACAACAACATGGAGGTGGATTGTTATAATATGAACCGGAATTGGATATTGTGGAAGACCCGAAATAAAGTTTGTTCAATCAAGAATGAAAAGTCAAGATTACTTGAATTTATTTGGCAACGAAGTTGTTAACCATGGCCATCGATTAACACAGGATGAAATGATATTTTAACAAGATAATGCCGCAATCCACACAACAAAATTGGTTAAGACATTTTTCAGAGAAAATGAAGTTAATGTTTTGGAATGGCCCGCACGATCTCCGGACCTTAATATAATTGAAAACTGTTGGGGATACCTAGCAAGACAAGTTTATGCTGAAAACCGGCAATACAATACAGTTAATGAACCGAAAAGCAGCATCATTTCCAACTGGGAGACAATTCCAAAAAAATATATTAAAAAACTATTTAAATCCCTTCCAAATCGTGTAACTGAAGTTTTGAAGAAACAAGGAGGAAACACTCATTACTAATAATCTTTATTCGTTGGAATTTATTGATAATTTCCTTTGAGTTACATTTTTTTTATTTACCTTCTATCTTTTTATCGTACAACAAATAATGTTTTTTGTATTGTAGAGAACAATTAACAGACTAATTGAACATCCCTTTTTATTTTCATTGCATCTTTCATGTGTATTTTCTAAAATCTAATTACTTGTATTTTTTACTTCATTCATTAAATAAAAAATTAAATATATTTCAATTGGCTATCTTTTTGTCGCGGAGTGTATATTGAGCTATAATGAGATTTAATTCAGAAATAAAAAAAGTTCTGACAAATTCATTTATTTTTCGTTTAATTTTTCAAGCACTCTTCACCTTTCCTCGTACTTTATTACTTTTTCTGTAGTTTAGCATAAAAAAAGTACTACCGAGTTTGTTGAGTTCTTATATGCCCTCCCTTTCTTTGTTTGAGTTTATCGCTGTTCATATTGAATATAAAAATGTTATTTTCTTTTTCTCTTATTAACCCCTCTCTATGTTAAGTTCTCTCATTGAAACTCAGTTGTAATAAAGCAGTTGTTAAGTATAACACGAACGCGTTTCTTCTATAAATTCGAGCTATCGAATCATTGCAAATTAAAAGCAACATATTTTGGTCCTTCGTCCGCCGGATACTGAAGATTCGCGAAATTAAATAGTTTTTGGTATTCCGTAAAAAATCTGAATTAATTTAATTATTTTTTCCGCTTTCAATCGCCGCTTTAAAAAGTAAAGATAAGTCCGCATCGTGCCCATATCGCGCGCTTGTGTCACAAACTATAATCGTCGAAATTGCTGCAGCAACCAATTTAGCTGAAATCGCCGAAATTCGCAGTTCATAAATTCCAATAAAGTTCCGAGACTTTTTAAAGCCTCGAGGTGCTCCACATCGTCTCTAACCCCACTTTCGTGCACCCCATTCATTGCTGCAAGTTTAAAATAAAAGTAATACGAAGAAACAGTGGAACGTAAAAAGTGGTTGTTGTACCTACTTAAGCGATTGTCAACAAGTGCATAGCAAATAAAAGTTGACATTTCTATTTGTTGCTTTTTGTTTTGATTCGCTCATACTAATATTCAAAATGACAAATGCAAGCGTAAAAGTTCGCGATTCTGCACATAATGCAATTAAAAGATATTTACAGGCAAGTAAGACTGATTCCTTCAAGATAGAAATTGAAAAAATTGAAAGTTTTAAGCTGCTGCTCCAGGAGTAATGGATTCGGTTCAGCAAAGCACAAGAGGAGTTGGAAATTTCGTGCGGACCTGAAGAGATCGGAATCGAGGAAGCTGTACGTGTGCAAGCTGAAACATGGTACATGGATGCCATGGCAAACTTTAACCGGCTGTCCAAAGAAATACTGCAACCAGTTTCTCTTGCAAACACAGTGCCTTCACCCGCTCCTGCTCCAGCGCCAGCTCCAGTTGCTGCTGCCATCCATCTTCCAAAAATGGAGCTGCCTACATTCTCCGGCGATCCAACAACTTGGATGAGCTTCCATGACGCGTTTTTTTCGTTAGTTGACAAGCACGCAAATTTGTCCGATGGTCAAAAAATGCACTATTTACGCAGCTGCTTACGAGGTGACGCATTGCAAGTCATAAGCAATTTCGAAATTTGCGACGCAAACTACATTGAAGCCTGGAAGCTACTTAAGGCGCGTTATAAAGTACTACGTGTCATCGTTGAACACCATTTGCTAGCAATATTTTCAATTAGCAAGGCAAGTAGCGACTCAGCAAGTGGAATAAAACAAGTGCTCGATACAACATTGCAGCATACAAGGGCGCTCACTGCGCTGAGACGGCCAACCGAGTTCTGGGACGATTGGTTAGTTCATGTGGTCGTTTCAAAGCTGGCTTTCGAAACAAGGAAGCAGTGGGAGCTCTCCCTCGTCGATGATGAGCTGCCAACATTCGAACAACTGCAGAATTTTCTGCAAACTCGCTGCCGCTCGCTCGAGATGCTGTCACACACATCTACCGCCGCGCAAAACAATAAATCGAACTTCAAAAGGCCACAAAACTACTCTACAAATGTTTTACACGCTGTTGAGAATCGCTCTCACCCCCACACAACTCAAGCCGCTGAAAATTTAAGCAAATGCTGGTTTTGCAATGCCGAGCTTAAAATATACGCCTGCAATAAATTCAGCAATCTTGACGCTGCTGCTAAAACGCACGCTATTAACAACAAAAACGCTTGCTTGAACTGCCTTAGCACGGGGCACCAAGGGTCAAACTGTCGCAGTTGGTCTACATGCCGCATTTGTCGACAGCGCCATCACACATCCCTTTACACCGCCTTTTCAACCGCAGGCGCCGCCACAACAACTGCTCATACCGCTTCAACCAGTTTGTCAATCGATGCAATCGACTTCGCTCCCACTTCTACACCGCTCACCGCTGCACGTCAACTGGGTGCTACTCGCTATCGCGCTACTACCCGCTACACCGCTGATGCCAACATCTCAACCGCTGCTCATGATAGCATAACATCGCACTATGTATCCGCTGAAAAGGCTATCCTTTTGGCCACCGCAATCATCAATATCAGAGATAGCACTGGACGTTGGCAACCTGCCCGCGCATTATTTGATAATGGTTCACACGCGTCTTTTGTCACAGAAGCCTGTGTGCAAAGACTTTGAAGTCGGCTTCGATTTGCGTTCTAGGAATTGGATCTGCACACGGTGGTAGATCAAAAGGAGAAGCTGTTCTCACGCTTTCACCGCGCTTCTCAGAGAAGCACTTCAAAATCAACACGCTTATTTTGTCAAAAATTACGAACGATCTACCAACCGCTACCATCAAAACATCGTCATGGGCACACATCGAAAACTTACCGTTGGCTGATCCGACTTTTTCCACACCTGGCTCTATCGACATTTTGATCGGAATGGATGAGATGGAGCAGTTTTTAACACACGAATTCCGTAAGGGACCACCAGGCACCCCCATGGCGCAAAATACTGCCTTTGGGTGGGTGCTGTTCGGCCGCGCAGATGGTTCAACATGCGCCAATAATTCTGTACAAACTCTTCACTGCGACGTTCAACTTGTGAGAGCTGTCAGCCGGTTTTGGGAGATGGAGGAGCAACCGCAGAAAAAGTATCTGACGTCAGAAGAAGCCTTTTGTTTGCGAAGAACATTTCGCTGCAACACATCGTCGCTCGCCTGAGGGGCGCTTCATCGTTGAGCTGCCGTTCAAAAAGGATGTACCTTTAGGTGAGTCAAGAAATATTGCAATTCGCAGCTTTAATCGCTTGGAGAGGCGCCTTTCAACGAATGAAGACTTGTGCCTCCGATACAGCACCTTCATAAAGGAGCTAATCGAGATGGGGCATATGGAACCGGTTTTTGATGTTCCACGTGACAACTTTTATATGCCACATCATCCAGTTTTGAAGGATACAAGCTCCACGACCAAGCTGAGAGTAGTTTTCAACGCGTCTATGAAAACTAGCTCTGGCTACTCTCTCAATGACGCTTTGATGGTAGGTCCTCAGCTCCAACAGGACTTGTTTTCAGTTTTATTGCGATTCAGAGCTCATCGTTATGCCATGTCTGCTGACGTGGCGAAGATGTACCGCCAGGTGCTGGTTTCTGAAGATTTCGTTGATTACCAGCGCATTGTGTGGCGTGAACGCCCTGATGACCCGCTTCAAGACTACCGGTTGCTACGCGTCACATATGGCACAGCTTCTGCGTTACATCTAGCTGTTCGATCGCTACAACAAACAGCTAGAGATAATTTTGAACGCTACGAGGAAGCAGCCACTATCATTCTTCGAGATTTCTACATGGACGATCTCTTAACGGGATCTACATCCGCTGAAACGCTTATTCAGCTCCAAAAGGACATCTCTCAGATTTTCCTCACTGGTGGCTTCGAGCTAAGAAAATGGGCAACAAACTGCAAGCAGTTAACTGCCAGCATACCTGATGCATCGAAACAAGTTTCTCATTTTCTGGCTTATGATCAGGAAGTTCGAGCACTAGGAATCATCTGGAATACTGAAGATGATTTTTTGACGTTTTCAGTGCATTTGAAAGATTCCCCTGCCTTTCTCTCCAAAAGAGCATTTCTTTCGGACGCCAGTATGCTTTTCGACCCACTGGGGCTTATAGCACCCTGCACAATAAAATCAAAAATTTGGTTCCAACAGATCTGGAGAGCAGATGTTGACTGGGATGAGCCAGTCCCGCTTAGCATAGCCAAACAATGGCTCGCACACCGCAAGGACCTTGCAATGCTGTCCTCCCTAAAACTCAATCGATGGCTCGGCTTAGCACAGAGTGCGGCAGTTACCGAGTTGCACGTATTCGCCGACGCATCTGAACGCGCCTACGCCGCAGTCCTATACGCACGCTCGATACGTCTGGATGGCTCAATAACGATCGCTTTGATTGCCGCGCGATCTAAAGTTGCCCCGCTTAAGCCTACCACGCTACCACGATTAGAGTTAAACGCCGCTCATCTCGCTGCAAAGCTTACAAAACAGGTTTTATCAAGTCTACAAATCGATCAATATCAACTCTATGCATGGACGGATTCCACTGTCACGCTCGCATGGTTGCAAGGCCAACCTAGTAGATGGTCGACATACGTTGCTAACCGTGTGGCGGACATCCAAGATGTGCTGCCTCCCGAATGCTGGGCACATGTACGCTCTGAGCACAATCCTGCTGATTGTGCATCCAGAGGTGTTAGCCCAGAAGAGCTGCTTGAACATCACCTATGGTGGCAGGGCCCGCCATGGTTGCAAGAAACAGACAACAGTTGGAAACGCACATCTGTCATGCAGCACACAACGGATTTGGAGCTTAAGGCGTCTAAAACGGCAGCACACACTGTGCAGCCTCTTGAACATTGGGAGTTGTTGATTAAGTATTCCTCTTTTTCGAAGCTGAAACGAATCACAGCTTATGTGCTGCGTTTTATTAACAACGTGCGCCGAATCGACCAGAAGAGAGTTGAAATGATTACCTGCAACGAAATAAACAATGCTGAACTCGCTTTGATTAAGTATCAACAATTTTATTTTTTTTCTAATGAAATATCTCTTTGCAGGGACAACAAACAAGTGCCCCTTCGAAGTAGCTTAGCGCGTCTACAGCCTTTTCTGGATGAAAATGGAGTTCTTCGTGTGGGTGGTCGCATCACAAATGCGCAGATACCCATCGATATGAAGCATCCGATAGTTCTCCCAAAGAACTCACCGCTAGCGACGCTCATCGTGACCGAGATTCACAAATTGACGCTACACGCAGGACCACAAATTATGCAGACAATTCTTAGTCGAAAATTTTGGGTCATTGGTTCCCGAAATCTAGTTCGCAAGGTCTACCGCAGCTGTGCGAAGTGCAAACGCTTCAATCGCATGCCATTGCAGCAGTCGATGGCAGATCTACCGCTCAGTCGCACTTCATACTCACAATGTTTTCTCCGAAGCGCAGTGGATTTTGCTGGCCCGTACTCATACAAGTTTTCTGCCGGAAGAGGTGCTAAATCTGTAAAGGGTTATATCTGTTCATTTATCTGCATGAGTACGGGGGCTATGCATCTCGAGCTCGTTGGAGACCTGACGTCAACCGCTTTCATCAACGCATTCAAGCGCTTCATCAGTCGACGTGGCTATTGTCGTGATATGTACTCAGACAATGGCACTAATTTTGTTGCAGCTGACAAAGAACTTCGTGTGACGCTGCAGAAGTGCCTGGCTGATGACATGGTCCGATCCTACTTCGTCGACTCAAGCATCACTTGGCATTTCAACCCTCCAAGTGCTCCGCACAGGGCGGTTACTGGGAGACTGGTATAAAGCGTATCAAATACCATCTCAAACGAAGTATTGGCGAGACGTTACTAACTTTCGAGGAGTTCAGCACGCTGCTCGCTAAAATTGAAGCATGCGTCAACTCCAGACCGCTCTGCTCAAATGCAAAAGACGTAAATGATCTCGAAGTCTTGACGCCAGGGCATTTCATACTCGGAGAACCGCTGAAAGCCCTTCCCGATCTAGTAGCGCAAGATTTCAATGGCACGCTGCATCAACGTTGGCACGTTATATCCGCGATGCGCCAACACTTCTGGCGCCGGTGGCGTGACGAGTATCTAACAGGCCTACAAGGACGTGCAAAGTGGTATCGACCATCGCCTAACGTTAAGGAGAACGATGTCGTCATTGTTTTCGATCATCGCACCCCGCCTAGCAAGTGGAAGCTTGGCAGAATTTTGAAATGCCACTCCGGAGCAGATGAACGTGTACGAGTCGTTACTATAAAAACCGCTGATGGCATTTGTCTGCGACCAATAACTAAACTTTGTTTGCTGCCAACAAGTAACGATATTTTTCAAAATTATTCTTAAGCTCTTTTCATATTTTTTGGTTACGTATTTTATCATCGTTTCAAACAATGTTTAATGTAATACTTATATATAATTTTTCATTTCACACATAATTAAATAGATTTTGAACTATTCTTAATCATATAGTTCAAGGCGGGCGGAATGTTGAGTTCTTATATGCCCTCCCTTTCTTTGTTTGAGTTTATCGCTGTTCATATTGAATATAAAAATGTTATTTTCTTTTTCTCTTATTAACCCCTCTCTATGTTAAGTTCTCTCATTGAAACTCAGTTGTAATAAAGCAGTTGTCAAGTATAACACGAACACGTTTCTTCTATAAATTCGAGCTATCGAATCGTTGCAAATTAAAAGCAACATAGTCATCATATTTTAGTGGAACTTTATGGCGGCCATGGTTTAGCTGAACAAACGTGTACGAAGTTGTTTGTGCACTTTAAAGAAATAAGAATTATAGAATTATTTATGACTTTTATTATCTTCGGACTAATTTAACTGTTATTTTTTAACTTTTTTTTTCAGTCAAAAATAAATATCAGTTTCGGACTTTTATTTCTTCTGTCATTCCCGGACTTTTTTTTCTGTTGGAAATAATAATTATTTTTGTGTAATTTTAGTTTAGTTTTTAGTTTAATTTAGTTTAGTTTAGTTTAGTTTAGTTTAGTTTAGTTTAGTTTAGTTTAGTTTAGTTTAGTTTAGTTTATTTCAGTCTTTGGACAAATTCCTTACAGACTAGACATAACAATAAAATATAAGGTTAATAGATTATAACTAAAATACAAATAAGGTATTTACATGGTTTTAAAAGCATCTTTGGAAATAGTGAAATCAAAATAAGTATTTACCTCTAAATCATTAAATAATGACAAAGCTCTTGATAATGGCTCAATTTTTGCATAGTTTGTTCTATGATTTTTTATGAAAAATATTTTAAAATGCCGCAACTGTCTTGAAGGAACATCAAACTTAATAAGTACCAGTAAAGACGAACAATCAATATTACCCGAAATAATATCATATATAAAATTCATAGACTGAATCTTCCTTCTAGTTTCTTAGGATTTAAGGCCTAACAGCAAGCAGCGTGCATTATACGAGGGCATAAAGTCTACAAAATTTAGGCCACGTAATATATGTTCTGATAAAAATTTTTGAATTGTTTCTAAACGAAACGAATGCGTTGCATAGCACGGGTTCCAGATTATCGACGCATACTCTAGCCTTGACCTAACAAACGAGTTATATAAACATTTCACAGTTTGAGGGTCAGAAAACTCAGAGCTATTCCTACGAATGAACACCAGAAGCGAGTAAGCTTTAGGAACAATGAAATTTATGTGATCGATGAAGGTTAACTTCGCATCAAAGAACACACCCAGATCGCGAATGGAATCAACCAATTAAATGGGTGAATCCAAAAGATTATAACTAGAAATAACAACATTAGTTGTTTTTGCAATGCTGAGATGAAAACATTTCTTTAGGTTTAAAGGTAAACCATTAATAAGGCACCAATTAAAAACATTTTGCAGATCTGATCACAGTAGAGCAACATCTGTAAGACTGCAAACATGTTTATATAATTTCAGGTCATCGGCATATAGCAGAAAATTTGAATTGTTAAAACATTTACTTATATCGTTTATAAATAATATAAAAAATAACGGTCCAAGAATGCTTCCCTGCGGAACACCGGAAGTAGCAATGAACTTATAAGAAGCAACATTATTTATTGTGACAAGGGACGGTCGCGTATTTAAATACAATTTAATCCATTTTAAAAAGTTCGAATGGCACCTCATTTTGGCAAGTTTAGCAACTAAGACCTTATGGGATACTTTGTCAAAGGCCTTGGCAAAGTCAGTGTATAGTACATCAACTTTATTACCTACCGAAATAGATGAGATGCAGTACTCCAAAAACAGAGCTAGGTTTGTCACCGTTGAACGACCTGCAACAATATATAATTTCTGAAATATTGTAGTTGAATTAATTTTTTTTATTCCGAAAACCTCAAAAGATTTTATACAGAATGCACAGCCACAAACCCATTTTTTCTTATGCTGACTTTATATAACTGTAAGGTGTTAATTTGCATGTGTGTAAGCGTTTATATTACTCATATTGCATATTTAATTTATGTAATTAATATACAATACAACTGTGCTCATATGGAACAGTAGCTTAATTAGTAGTAGCATGGCATTATGTCGCCATGTCTACACAGAGAGTTTAGTTTGAGCTTCCAGAACAAAGTTGAGTTTTGCCATTGAACGCAAAATAAACTCTTGAGTTCTCCAGTACAATTTTGCAAGAAGAAACTCAACTAAACTTAACTTTGTTTCTGTGTTTATCAAAACTCAATTTGAGAAATGCCTAAAAGTATGCTAATGTTCTTATAAAAAGGCACATTCAGATGCAACTTTTTATTTTTGTGGTAAGAAATATCAAAAACAGCTGTTAAAATTGTGCAACTTAATTTGTAAAAAATGAACAAAAAAGAGAAAAAAGGATTTGTGCAAGTGCAGAAGATGAGGTTTTCATATCAGTATGGGCCGATAAAATTTCCAATTTGAGCAGCGCAAGGAAGAACTCTCATTTGTACACAGAGGTAGCTTCAGCCTTGTCTTTAAGTGTAATAGCTGTCACGGTGGTGAATGTGCCGAAAAAATATGAGAACACAAAAGTAAACAAAGAAATGTCACGCTAAACACAATTTTGCCGACACAGCTCTGTGTGAACAGCTATGGTTGTACTCAAACTAAACTCTCTGTGTAGACTGTAACGAAATTGCATTTTCCGGAATTAGAGCTGGAATATACTCGCCGGATTCCAGCGTTCGTTGCAGAAAATTTATATTTTAAAATTACCCTTTCGCTTGTAAGATGGTAATTATTTATTGACATTTCAAGATTCGGCTTAATCCTAGTGGCTTATATACAAATCCTATGAGTATACACACGATGACCTTGACGGGCGGTACTAAGTGATGTCTTGGAGGCTCTGTGGCGAAGTTGAAGCGTAGATCACGGACGCTTTTGACGTTAATGGATATACGATGACGTCAGTGTGCTTGCTGAGGCTGGGGCGTGCACGCGGGGTTGCTTTGATTGACTTGAGCGGTGCTTACGCTTGTCGAGAGCGCTCTCTGGGTTTGTGTGACTTTGTTTTGAAACTATCACTGCTACTTAAGAAGTGTGATAAAATAACTTTCTCTGCGGATTACAATATTGGGGAAGGACACTTATCCACCAATACGTAATCGCGGCACCCTGTGAGTGGAAACTAAATATAACTGGGGAAGGAAACTTAACCACCGGAAATATGTCTACATAAATCGAGAAAACTATTCTAAATCCTGACCAAGAAGTTTGATCACGATATTGGGTAAGGAAACTTAACCACCGGAAATATGTCTACATAAATCGAGAAAACTGTTCTAAATCCTCCTAAAGAAGTTTGATTACGATATTGAGGAAGGAAACTTAACCACCAATACGTAATCGCGGCACCCTGTGATTGGAAACTAAATATAACCAGGGAAGGAAACTTAACCACCGGAAATATGTCTACATAAATCGAAAAGAACTCTGACTCCACAAGGTTACACGCACCACTTTTGCGCTTCCGAACGTCCGATCACTTTGCCTACGATAAATAAGAGACCGCTTCGATGCTGTGACTGGTATTTTAATGCCTTCGCTTGTGGTTGCCACGGCGCTCTCATGTTTGTTTTGAAATAAGACTGCTTTCATGAATTTGTAGAATTGTACAAGGTTATCAGTATCAATAGGCAATGATCGAGCTGGCCGAAGATGACCACTAATGGAATTGATTGTATTCCGTAGTTGTTCGGGCGTGAGTAGCAATGGACTAATTTTTCCGTGGTGTGTGTCATTCAGGACATTAAGTATTTCTGAATGAATTGTTTGTAGATAGGCGGCCATTAACGTCATTTGGGCTGTTAATGGTGTTATAAATTGAACAAGTCTAATTTGTTCCGAATCATTGCTTACCTTGTTGATTAAAACATCTAATTTTCCTTGTAATTCCTTTAATTTGCCCTTTTGTGGCTAATTCATCCTGTTTAATTATATTAAGCGTAGAATCGATGATTGACGTATGATTTTGAAGAAATCGTAGAATATTATCCTTGTTTGCCTTAACGTGGCTGATTGTCCCTGACATTTCTTCCGCATAATCAGAGTCCATAACACCAAATAAAGTACGAGCAACGTTTCCAACGATGTTAAATGCTGCAAACAGCTGTTCGTGATTCGATGCTTTTGTTTTAAGTTCTGTGTACATTCATTTTGCACAAAAAAATGAATTAAAAGCAATATTATAAATTGAAATTAGCAAGGAAATCATGGAAAAGGTAATTAATTAAGTATTTTTATATTCAAATACTAACCTTATAATTTTACAGCACAACTTCCCAACAAAACATTTTTTCATCTGTCAAAATCAAGTGAGCGCAAACCGCTCAATCGAGGTAGCATAAAATATTTTCGCTACCTAAAATGGCGACCGCTCAGGCAACATGTTGTGTGAGCGCTTTATGCTACATACCATTCAGCCGGAAAGTTGAGCAACAGTTGCGTAGAAAGTATCGGCCAGAATGCGACCATTATCCAACAGTTTTAGGGGGTCGCTGATTTCGAATCTGAAGTCAGAATGTTAAAATTCAAGATGGCTAATAGGGTTGCCACCTAATTTTTTTTTTTATTTTTACGAATTCGATGTTGGGGCGAACACTAGGTAAAAATGGGTCGCTGAATCCGAATCCGTTGTCAGAATTTCAAAATTGTGAAATTTTTAACCCTTTAGGGTTGCCACCTAAATATGTGCTTTTTTAAGAGTTTTAAACATTAACCAACAGTTTTAGGGGGTCGCTGATTTCGAATCGAAAAAAAAAATTTCTCATGATGACTCTTTAAACGGAGTTTGAGTTCAATGCCTTTTTCATACCAATGATCATTAATGAAACGTTTGATTTGGTTTCGTTTTCTATACTGACACGATACCAAAAATTATAAAAATTACGTTTAGTTCTGTCTTCCACCAAAACTTTCGTGTATCGGTAGCCCTCACGAATGAAACGAATGAAAAATAAAGGTTTTGTATCACCCTCTGAGCGATCGGTTCGGATATCGTTTAGTTTATTTGCGTTCTCTGGTTGCAAGTAGTTGATTGCAGTGTACTTGAACATAATTTTCGAAGTGCTGCTATTCCAGATGAAAATGTGCTGATCTCTGTCCGAAACGGAGCCAAATCGTAATATACTATCATTTTCCATTCTGCTGTTATTGTTCTTGTTGTCCCGATACCTTCAAAGTATACTCCTGGATCAGAGCCAAATCCATTAACTTGAATTGTGGTTCCAAGTACTGCACGAAGAAGTAACAAGTAGATAAGAATTGTCAGAAACAATGGATTGGTTGTTGATTTTCTTTTCTTTGTAGGTATGTTGTTTGATTCCTCGTCACTTGATGGCCTGATTCTTGAATTCACTGGTTCTACCTGTGTTGGAGAGTCATTGATGATTTCATCTTCATTGAATAATGGTGCCAATCTGTGAACTGGACGTTTCGATTAACCTGATGCTGTTTTTACATCAACTACTCTGACCATTCCGTCGTTTCCCTTGTAGATTCTTTCTATTCTGCCGAGTGGCCATTGCAAAACAGGCAAGTTGTCTTTCTTGATGATGACCATCTGCCGTTAATGGACGTTCGGTGATTGGTTATTCCATTTATACCTTTGTTGTAGTTGATTGAGGTATTCT
This sequence comes from Pherbina coryleti, assembly GCA_943735915.1. Taxonomy (NCBI): domain Eukaryota; kingdom Metazoa; phylum Arthropoda; class Insecta; order Diptera; family Sciomyzidae; genus Pherbina; species Pherbina coryleti. The sequence continues at coordinate 83,779,727 of OX030950.1, forward strand.
CGGGACCAACGATTCCAGAATTCGTACTTGAGTTGCGTGACCAATTTCCATCTAGTCGATAAGGTGGTTTTAGTATTTGGTGTATTCCTATCGATTTGTGCAGTCAGAGGTTCGCCGATTAAAAAATGTCCTGGTGTTAGTGGTGTTAGTTAGTTTGGGTCCAATGACAATGGAGTTAACGGTCGTGAATTTAAAATTTCTTGAATTTCGATGACAATAGTTTCAAGCTCCTCATGAGTCAAAGATGCTGTGGAAACGATGCGCAACATTAAATGTTTGGCTGATTTTACCGCGGCTTCCCAAAGGCCTCCAAAATGTGGAGCTCTTGGGGGAATGAACTTGAAATTTATTCCACGGTCGCTACATGTTTTGATGATTCGTTCCTTTGAAGCAGTTTCAAAGATTGCTTCTTTTAATTTTTCTAGTTTATTCCTTGCCCCTACAAAATTGGTTGCGTTGTCACAGTATATGGTATCACAAAGACCACGCCGCGAAACAAAGCGCTTGAGTGATCCAAGAAAAGCTTCGGTTCGAAGCAAAGCAACAGTATACGGCAATATAAACCTTATTCACACGGATCTTATAATGTACCCAGAATGGGCAGCAGAAGTCCACACCACTGTGCATAAATGGTCAAGACGGTGTAACACGGGATGCAGCTAAGTTTTCCATTATCTGATGGAATAGTTTTGGTTTCGCCTTGGTACATCGAACGCAGTGTTGTACAACGCTTCTTGTCATGATTTTTCCCTTAATTATCGAAATTTTTGTCGTGAAGCTGCTAACAGGTTCTGTGGACCACAGTGAGAATTATCAATATGTAGCTTGACTAATATCAATTCGGATATTGGATCGTTATATGGCAGTAACAGGGGTTGCCTAGAGTCATGCGATAATGTAGATTCTGCCAATCGCCCTACAACTCTTAGAATGCCTTTGTCGTCAATAAAGAGTGATAAGCATTTTAGTGGGCTGGAACTGTCGATTCTATTGTGGCCCTTAATCTTCTTTGTCGAAATCAGAGATTTGTACCGCTGACACGATTACTGTAAGTGCCGAATTCAACTCCTCAACGCTTAATGATTTTTGTGCTTGCCGTGCTCTTCTACTTATGTTGCGGTTTTTGATGAATCTAAATACATATGCTATTACTCTTTGTAGTACCTTGGAGAGGAAATCCTATGATTCACGTTGTACACGATATTTTCTAGCCCAGTGGATGTGGTTGCAACTAAACTCTGCACCTTTCGTTCTATATCTGTTGTAATATAATCATCATTAGAAAATGGTTTAGGTCAATGTGATGAGTTGCCATAAAACCATAATTTGCACGTCATTAGTTTAGTAGGCTGGAGTCCACGTGAAATGATGTTTGAACTTATGGCTTTTTCAAAAATTTTAAATACTTTTATGTAATTTTTCTTTGTGTGTTAATTTCTTGGGCACACAGTGGCTCTCAATATCAATCACGCTTGCTCTGCAGTAACAGCAACAGTATGTATTAGAAAATTGTGTTGTTGTGGTTTTTTTAATGGTGCGCTTTCGCTCACTTGAGTTAGAGCTGAGCTTAATATGTTTATGTTTATGTTTATGTTTATTTAACAAAAATTGTTGACATATAAGAATAAATATTTTGCATGCCGCTTGAGAATGGATATAGCAACATCAGAAATAGAAAGATAAAATTAAAAACTATTACATATGATGAAATAAAAATGACTCAAATTTACACAATGATTAATTATAAATTATTACTAGATATTATTAAAGGAAAGATAAGATTACAGTAAGAGTAAGAAGAAAAGAGGAAGTTAGGAAAAGTATTCGAGGATTAAATGCTTAAAGTTGTGCTTATTGGAAACAATTTTGATACTATTAGGTAGTGAATTCCACGACCTTATAACGCTAACGAAAAACAATCTACTAGAGTTAACGAAATGATATCTAGGCATCACGAGGTTCAAGCTTCTATTTGATCTGCAAAATTTTAGCTTTTCAAAAAGATACGGAGGACTTTGAGTGTAAATAATCCGGTGAAGAAAAATACAATGCCTCGCTTCGAGGTATTTAAGTAGGCAACAGCCAAGCAAATTTTTGCCATAGGTGGAGATATGATCGAACTTCCTTAGCCCAAATACATAGCGGGCTGCATTGTTAAAGGCGACCAGGAACTTATGAGACGACCTTGAATCGAGATTGCAATATACAACTTCAGAGTAAGTTATTATCGGTACCAACAGCTGCAATACCAGTTTTCTCCTAGTGTCAACAGGAACAAAACTCGATGTCATTCGAAGATTACGAAGCGCATACTTTTTTTATGCCAGAATTGATCTGATCACAGCATGATACAGATCAGTTTATTCGAAAACCAAGGTTGGTGACCGTGCTAACCATTTTCAGCTGCACGTTATTCAGAAAAATTGGAGGCAAATCCTCATGATAAAATTATTTTTTAGATATTGGTAAAACAAATGATTTCAGAGGGTTCAACAATAGCATGTTTTCTTCCGGCCATGAAGATATTACAGTTAGGTCCTCATTGATTCTGGCACATAGATCTTCAACTAGGCCCAAGGGCCTGGACAGGTACAATTGGAGGTCGTCAGCATACGCATAGTGACATGGTGGCATTTGCTGATATGCCGAGAAAGTTACCCGGAGCTTGAGTGAATTTCTCGGCATATTGGCAGTATATGTAGAACCTAAGTAGCTTGAGTGGATCACAGTGTAAAGTCATACAAAGGCTACTGATGAGTTGATGTAGCGGCCAATGTGTAATGTGTAATGGCTTGTAGGCCCGCCTGTTAAGCCGAGACACAGACGTGCCAGACCCGGAGGCATAAGGGCCACCAAATTAAAAATACAAATATATAAATTCATATATCTTACATTGTATTAAAGATAAAGGCCAAACATTTAATAAAGAACATTTGTTAAAGAAAACCACAGTGTAATTTCTTGTAAGAACCCTGGAAACCCGCTGGGTTTACCCCAGCAAAACAAAAGAACCAGCGGAGGTTCGTTCCAAGTGGCGCCCGAGCAGGGACTATTCACAGGAATAGATACGGAAAACGACAGAAAAAGCAACTCACGAAAGAATCATGGTACGAACAGCCTGGATACACGCACTGCGAAGAGACGACTTGTTGGCCTACGCGAGAGAGTTTCATTTCAGCGGCGAAGGTACCGTTGAAGAACTCAGGAAAAGATTTGCTGCGTTTGCGCAAGAGTCAGACCAAAAACCGAAGGTGCAACAACGCCTCATCGAACTGGAAGCAAAGAACGCAAGATGTCCTTCCCCTGGTCAGCTTGTCAATCCCCAACAAATACCGATGCCCACCGCAGAACCAGCCGGATCGGCGTATACCCATGTAGCTACGCCGACGTATAACGGAGTAATGCCCGAAGTACAACCACAGGTGGCTCAGTACAACCACAGGTGGCTCAGTACAACCACAATCCGTACGCTACTGTGATTGACCAAGTGAGAAAGTGGTCTGTGAAGTACGACGGTGTCCGAGACCCACTTGCGTTCATTGAGCGTGTAGAAGAACTGGCGGAAGTGTATGGCCTCGGAAAAGATCATCTTCCCCGAACGATGCCCGAATTATTAAGAGACCGAGCTTTGACGTGGTTTCGAAATAATAATCGGATGTGGCGCAAATGGAGAAGCTTTAAAGAAGACTTCTTGCATTTCTTTCTGCCCGTGAGATATTTCGAAAGATTGGACGACGACATAAGGCAGAGGCATCAGCAACATTTTGAATCTTTTAAGGATTACGTCCTGGCGCTACAGAGATTGATGCGACATTCAAGCTACAGCGAACAGCAAAAACTCGAAAGAACGTTCAGGAACAGTCGGCAAGAGTACCAGCTCTATATAAAAAGGAAAGATATTGTTAGTCTGGAAGAGCTCATGGCGTTGGCCGAAGATTTCGAATGCATACATGCAGACGCGGCACCCATTCGTGCACCGGTTCAAAGACCCAGTGAGGAACGTCATCGCATGGTTACTCAAGCTCCGGAGGCACCCATAAATCCACGAACAGCGTGCAGACGATGTGGAAGAGATGGCCACAAGCGCCACGAATGCCGGAATCCATGGATAATATTCTGTTGGGAGTGTGGGAAACGAGGCGTAAAAGCGATGGAATGTTGTCGTTGGCAGTCGGGAAACGGACGGAACACCCGATAGACGCGAGGCCTATCGGGGATAGCACACACGGTCCCTCGCATTCCGTAGAAAGCCTAAAACACGACGCAGCCTACATTTTTGCATTTGTTACCTTCGGAAAGGAAGTTCGAAAGGCCACTTTTGATACAGAAGTCACCAGGAATTTTGTGAGTCAGCAGTTAGCTGAAAGATTAGCTAACACAGGAGAGAAGAGAAAGGAAGACATCATCGTACGAATGGCTAACAACTCTGTGCGATCCGTGAGTGAATTATTGGTCATGGACGTAAGAATGGGAAATGATGCTTGCCGGATCCCGTTACTCGTGCTACCCGATATAGTGGACGATGTAATTCTGGGTATGGACTTTCTAATAAGAATCCAGGCGACGCTTACATGCGGCGGCCACAACATAACGTTAAAAAGTAGCGAGGTAACAACGAGTGCTAACGTTTCCCCACTATGCACAGTAGTGCGAGAAGAGACAGTCACGGAGAAGCAGATGATAGATAATTTCTCAAAGGCGGAATTATCGGAGTTTGAGAAACTGAAGGGTCTATCCAATATTACTACACACAAAATTATTATGCAGGATGATAGACCGATAAAGCAGAGGTACTTCCCGAAAAACCCGGCAATGCAAGCGATCATTAATGAGGAGATCGACGATTTAATTGAAAAAGGGTGTATTGAGCCCTTACATAGCCCCCACAGTGCCCCAATAGTGCTTGTGAAAAAGAAGACAGGAAAATGGCGGCTCTGCGTAGATTATCGGCAATTGAATGCGAAATCCATACCAGACGCCTACCCAATACCACGAATTCATCATATTTTGGACCGTCTGCGTGACGCAAAATTTATTAGCAGTTTAGATTTGAAAAATGGTTATTGGCAAATTCCCATGGACGAAAATAGTAAGCAATTCAAAGCATTCACGGTACCAGGTCGAGGTCTTTTCCAATGGAGAGTGTAGTGTACTCTTAAATTGAGTGTAGTGTACAAATAAATATTGTTAAATTAACACAATTGTGTTTCAAACATTCTTTTTACTGTTAACAAATTTAAGGCAAAAACAATAAAATCAATATTATTTATAATCGAGTCAAAGATCCCAAAAATATTCATGAAAATTTAACGTAAACATTTTTACCATATTTACAAGCAATAGTATCAAATTCATAAATGCATTTTCTCACCCCTTCGCTTGTACAGCCAGACACCGCATAAGCGTGAAGCCAGCAGCGTTAGCATAACTGCAAGCATCACCTTACAATAGCTGTGTACAAATAAGTACAACAGCAACAAGCATTAGGCTGCACTCGTGCCAACAACACTTTCAATATCAAGGTTGAAACATATATTTATTAATTAATGCCAATGATTGAAAATTAAAAATATCTTTTTGAGGGGAAATGTGCATAATGATCAAATCAAAGAATTTGATTGGAGTATTGGAAATAGGGTTATTTTAGTTTTAAGAAAATACTGTTATCAATTATATATAAGGAAAATGAATTGAGCAATAAAAAGAGTTCTCTTTTGACAAAAAACTAACTCAAGCGGCTCTTTAGCCTTATAGTTTTTATTTTGAAGACTTAAACTGCGGCTCTCTAGCCTAAGTAAAAAAAAAATATTTATGAACACTGCGGCTCCTAAGCCATATCAATATTTGGCGTGACGCGCTTTTTAATATGTCGATATACACAATACTATAAATCCTTGCATGGCGATCCTGCAATACAATAAGTCCTTACATGGCGATCCTGCCCATTACCTAAAATCTTTTGATTTGCTTTTTCTGGAATTCAGTTCCATATTGGCGCATATGGACTACATTAAGAAATAGCCAATGCCGAAATCCATGGAAGTGTATTCTTCCAGTTTTAAAGACAATGAATACAATTTTGAATCTGCACCAAACAATGCCAAAAATGAAAAAACCAAGGACAAAAAGATACCAGATTTTGGTTCAAGGGAAGCATCAGCTGCAGAAGCTGCAGTTAAATCGAATGCGTCAAAAACGAATAAAACGTCTTAAATTGTCGTTGCTGGAGATAAACCATCCAACACAAATAAATATATGAGTCTTTATACAAAGTGTATAAAAATAATAATAAAAATACAATAATAATACCAATAATTATATTTTAGAGTCATATACAAATATTATTACTTTACATAAATAGTTAATAATGCACAAATTAGACATTGTTCTTTATTAATTTAAATTGTAAAAATGAAGATATACAAAAATGAAAAAAAAAATAAATTTTATATACAAATTGAGGCCATTAGAATTTGTAAACGTTCGTTATAAATTTTAAAACCTAGAGCAATTTAAATATGTTTAGATGACTTTCAATTAAATATTTTACTATAGAATAATCATGATTTAAAAAAATAAAAAAATTAATGTTTGCCATTTCATTATTTTTACTCTATATAGAATAAAAATAAATATATACTATATACTATATACTATTTAAAAACATGCAAAATAAAATGATAAAAAAAAGCAATAAAAATTTATATTAGTTAGCAAGTAACACTTTAAAAAACTAAAACGTTTGAATAAATTTTGTTTTTTAATATTCATTAACATAAATTTCTTCAAACCTGACCTATTAGGAAACAAATACAATGTAGTAACTGATCACAGTTCTTTAGTTTCAGTATTTAGTCACAAAAATCCATCATCAAAAATTACCAGAATCAGACTAGATTTATCTGACTATAATTTTACAATAGTATATAAACAAGGAAAAATAAATGCTAATGCCGATGCATTATCACGAATAAAGATAGATTCGGATATTTTAAAAAACATGATACCAACTGTCGAATCGAGCACAAAAAAACAAGCCATGGTAATAACAAGGGGTGATAAAAAGAGGCAAGAAAAACTTGCAGTGGATAAATGCACATCTCAACCGGAGTCTGATCAACTCTATATACATATGTGATTGCACATCCATTAGTGATATTAAGAACATACGTAAATTGAAATTCGAATTAAAAAATGATTATATAAATAACAATGATAATACTAGTATTGAAATTATTAATGATATTGTGCACGTGCGATGTAGCGATAGACCGGCGAATCCAGATTCGACCCCCATGAAGCCATCACCAAGAATAAATAAAGAAAATAAATATATGCATGCAAGATCTAATGATAATTCAGCGACTCTAGAGCCGATTCTGAAGAAATTAGTATCTAAAATAAATAAATTAAATATAAAAGAACTAGCGCTAGATGAAGAAGATAAGATATTTGAAATCATTTAATTTAAAAAAATGTATAATAAGCTGCAGCAAAAAGTTAATAAAAATTATAATGAATCACTAAAAATTTTAATATTCAAACCCCCGAAAAGAGAAAATAGTAAATCCATGCAAAACAAATTAATTAAAGAATTCCATGACTCACCGCAAGCAGGTCATATAGGTATTAGAAAAACAGTTCTGAAGTTAAAACAACGCTATGTTTGGAAAAATATGCGACAAATGGTAAAAAAATTATCAATAAATCAATCAAATGTGAATATTGCGCTCGAAACAAACAGACAAGACATATTAAAGAGAAAATGACCATAACACGCACACCGACAACTAGTTTTGAGAAAATTTCAATAGATACGGTAGGACCACTTAGAATTTCAAACGGTTACCGTTACATTTTAACAGTGCAAAGTGATCTTACGAAATTTATTATTGCACATCCTATTGAAACCAAAGACGCGAAGACTATCGCAAAAACATTAGTAGAACAATTGATTCTTAAATTTGGAAATTTCAAAACGTTGAAATCAGACAGAGGAACAGAGTTTACAAATGATCTTATGAAAAATGTATGCAACTTGTTGAAGATAGAACAAATTTTCTCAGCACCTTATCATCACGAAACAATAGGAGCACTTGAAAGAAACCATAGGGTTTTAAATGAGTACCTTCTTTCCTTCGCAGATGACGGGGAATGGGACAAATGGATTCCGAACTACACATTTGCATACAACACAACTCCACATGTAGACACCTGTTATTCTCCTTATGAACTGGTTTTTGGAAAATTACCAACTCTGCCAAATGATGTAACAAAGGATAACTCTAAAATTTATAACATAGACGAATATGCTAACGAATTAAAAATAAGATTAAAAATCTCTATTGAAAAAGCCAAAAATATGATAAATATAGCAAAACAAAAAAGAAAACTTAGTTATGATATAAATGTAAATATATCTGACTTACAAGAAGGCGATTTAGTCTTAATAAAATTAGAAAGTAGAAAGAAATTCCAAAGCCCATATCACGTACCTTATAAAATAGTAAAAAGAGAAGGCGTGAATTCAATTATAGAAATAAATAATACGAACAAGAAATTTAACAATAATATGCTAAAAAAATGTACAAACAATTAAACATATATGTATTTAATTAAATAGATTTAAGTTAAATAAAATAACAGTATAGAAGAAACATTAAATATAAATATACAGATAGGAAATAAAATAAATATTAATTTAAGTACACAACTAAGGAAAATGAATTGAGAAATAATGGAAGTTATCTTTTGACAAAAAACTAACTCAAGCGGCTCTTTAGCCTTATAGTTTTTTTTTTTTTTATTTAAACTGCGACTCTCTAGCCTAAGTCAAAAAAAATATTTATGAACACTGTGGCTCCTAAGCCATATCAATATTTGGCGTGACGCGCTTTCTTATATGTCGATATACACAATACTATAAATCCTTACATGGCGATCCTGCAATACAATAAGTCCTTACAAGAGTAATGCCGTTTTGATTACATTCAGCTCCAGCGACGTTTCAGAGAGCATTAGATCAAATGATTAGTCCTGAGATGGAACCACGTGCCTTTGCGTATTTAGACGACATAATTGTCACAGGGAATTCGTTCCAACAGCACATGACTAACCTGAAAGAGGTGTTCCGTAGACTCCGGGCGGCTAACCTTAAAATAAATGTCGAAAAGTGCGAATTCTTCCAACAAGAGATAAAATACTTAGGCCTTGTCGTAAGCAACCAGGGGATACATACAGATCCCGAGAAAATATCTGCGATCAAACTTTTACAGCGACTCACAAACACGAAGGAGCTACGACGAGTTTTAGGAATAGCTTCATGGTATCGACGTTTTGTTCCAGAGTTTTCAAAGATTGTCCACCCACTAACAACGTTGCTGGGAAAAGGAAAGCATTGGAAATGGAGTGAGATTGAAG
>OX030950.1:83794146-84128701 GCA_943735915.1 Pherbina coryleti
GCCAAACCCGGAGGAATAAGGCCTCCCAAATTAAAAATACAAATATATAAATTCATATATCTTACATTGTATTAAAGATAAAGGCCAAACATTTAATAAAGAACATTTGTTAAAAAAACCCGCAGTGTAATTTCTGGTAAGAAACCTGGAAACCCGCTGAGCTTACCCCAGCAAAACAAAATAACCAGCGGAGGTTCGTTACAATGCTATTGAACTCTTTGGCCCAGCGTTTTATAAATCCAAGCATTGAAGATACTTTTTTACAAATGTTATCAATATGGATGCTAAATGACAGCTTAGAATCTATGTATACACCAAGGTCTTTCACTACATGTACACGACTTAAGGCAGTATCTTTAATTTGATAATCAATAATTAAATTATTCCTTTTTCGCGAAAAGGTCATAATTTGGCATTTGTCTGGATTTAGAAACATGTTATTTTTAGAACTCCAAATCTAAAAAGAGTTCAGATCGGACTGGAGTAGGGCTGAATCGTCTTGAGAGTTTATTGTTCTGTATATTTTCATATCATTACAAAATTTAAAATCCAAGAATTTGGTTTTTCTTCAATTATTTCATCATAAGTTAAATTATTTTTAGAAATATTTCAGCTTTAGTCCTTATGAAAATGTAAGATACATCTGAAATACTTTTTGGTATTTGTGATATATAACAGGGTTGTTTTAAAGTGAATTACTTTTATGTCAGAGTTGTTAAAATTTTAGCAAGTGAGCAAATAATTTGTTGCTTACAATTATTATCTTAATTGTTTAGAATTCTAAAATTTTTTAATCCTACCTTAACTAATTGAATTAAAAATATATCAAGTTTGTATTCCGAAAAAAAAAGTGGCAAGGCTTGTATCAGAGTCTGCTTTGCGAAAATCGTAATGCTCTCAGTGGTACTCTCTTATTCGCTTCTTCTTTGCTCAATTTTTCTCTCTTTCACCCGAGTTATGGCAACTCCCCTATCTAGCACACTTAGCACGCAGTCAGCACGCTCTATGGCATATTGTGCCCAACTCTAATGTACACCACTATAAATTAATAATAAATAATTATAATAATAAATAATAATAATAATAAATAATAATAAAAATAAATAAAAATAATAATAAATAATAATAAATAATAAATAATAATAATAATAAATAATAATAATAATAAATAATAATAATAATAAATAATAATAATAATAAATAATAATTTAATCTTAATATTTGTATACGGCCTTTGCATTATTTATATTGAAAACAAATTTTTTGAGCTTTAGGCCAAGCATGTTGACAACAAGACAACATGAAGAACAAAGAAGGCAACAACCAACAACAACAACAACAACTGCTCTGTATAGAACAATTTACACAGCTTGACTATACAGACTGTTCGCTATACAGACTGGCCGCTACACCAACTCTACATATACTGCCAATATGCTGAGAAAGTTACCCGGAATTTATTTTTGGCAGAGAACGCTTGAATTTTGTGTTGTCTTGTTGTCAACATGCTTGGCCTAAAGCTCAAAAAATTTGTTTTCAATATCTATATATATAAAAAGAAGTGTACGTTTGGTTGAAATCGCATCACTTCAGAACGGCTGGACCGATTTGGATAATTTTTTTTTAAAATGTTCGTTTTAGTCCAAGTTCGGTTTTTAAGGAAAGAAAAATTGACCACGCCCACTTTTGCGCCCACTTTTTTTGATTTATCTAAAATCGGAAAACGGCTGGACCGATTTGGATAATTTTTTTTCAAATGTTCGTAGTAATCCAATTTAAGTTTTGTCGGAAAGAAAAATTTACCACGCCCACTTTTGCGCCCACTTTTTTCGATTTATCTAAAATCGGAAAACGGCTGGACCGATTTGGATAATTTTTTTTTCAAATGTTCGTAGTAATCCAATTTAAGTGTTTACTGAAAGAAAAATTGACCACGCCCACTTTTGCGCCCACTGTTTTGATATATATATCTAAAATCGCAGAACGCCTGCGATGATTTTTTTTTTAAATGTTTGTAATAGTCTACAAAAGTTTTTTACATAAAGAAAAATTGTCTACAATATCGATAATATCAATATTATCCATTATCGATATTAAATTTCATTTTCACACTTGACACTTTTGAAGTTTTCAAGATGTCACATATCAGAAGACACTTGCTTATTTTTTATTCACACCACCCAATGTACCCAGTGTGCTTTCTTTTTCATTTGGATTCCGACGTAAACAGACATAAATTTTGCCGAAGCAAATTCTTTTGGATAATTTTATTACTCATTGGTTAGTATTTACCAATTAAAAAAGTGATATTATTGTTTTTAAATTGATTTTAAAGTGTGCACATTAAAAAAAGTGTTTTGATTTATTTTCAATTCTATAGAATTTCAAATCATTTTGACAAGTGCATTGTGTTGTGCGTTTATCGTGTATTCATCAAATTCATTGTAAGTAAAAAAACACGTGTTTGTTGTTGTTTTCGTCATATGATTCAAAACAGCAATGTGCAATGGAAAATATTGATTTAATTTTTTTTTTCCATTTCTATTTGTTGTTATTGTTGTGAGTACTGCTGTTGTCCAAGAGTGTTGTGAGAGAGAAACAGTGTTTTTTAAATATGGAAAACATGGATAACGAAATTTCACACAATATTAGGCTATGAAGATAATTTTTTTATATCACCGGTTCAAATCCTGCCAGCCGCAGTCCGAATTTTTTTAATTTAAAATAATTCGTACTTGGCAAAAATAGAACCAAAAATAATCTTCATAGCCTAATATTGTGTGAAATTATCCTTAATTTAGATCTATTTGATTTGGATTTCAGTTCATTTAGAACAAAATGCCAACAAAAAGACGTTCGAATTTGGGTCGTCGAACGCGAAATTCTACGAATATTCGCAATTTTAGAAGAACTCAAAGTGTAGAGCAGCTTTCACAACTAAATCTATCTATATAAATAAGAATCAAATGTCGTTCGTTGGTAATTGCATCAGTTGAGAACGGCTGGACCGATTTGGATAATTTTTTTTTTAAATGTTCGTAATAGTCCAACTTAGGTTTTTACGAAAAGAAAAATTGATCACGCCCACTTTTACGCCCACTTTTACGACCACTTTTTTGATTTATCTAAAATCAGAAAACGGCTACACCGATTTGGCTAATTTATTTTAAAAATTGACCACGCCCATTTTTACGCCCACTTTTTGTATATAGGAGTTTTTGTGTGTAACTATGCAATAGATTCCTAAACTATTCATCCGATTGGCATGAAAATTTGTGTATAGAAGTTTTTTGGTACGGTACGTGTTTGTGGGCTATCAATTTTAATCCACCTTTATAATATGTTTTCATAGGTGTTTTAAATTCTATTACTATTGCATTAGTATTATACCGCGACTAATGCAATAGAAAGCCTTGGTTTGTAGAGCGAGGCTTTAAAACTCGGCAGACGAGCAATTAATGCCCTTTTTGAGTTCAGTAAAATGACAAGACAGGAAAGTTCTAGTATCAAACTGAGACTGATTTTTTATTTCAAATTTTCCAACTTATATACTAATTTACAAATTATCTGACACATCTTGCATTTCATTCGTATATCCAAAATGCCCAATGTAACATGGTGTTCAACCTTTTGTTCATGTTACAAATGCATTTAGTCATCAATTTTAAACAAATTGCATTTCCCCATTTATGATATTTGACATATCAAAAATAGAAAGAAATAAAAGAAATTTGATTTGCCATTGTCACCAATAAGTACGGTCAAGCACCTGAGCAATGAACTGCATGTGCAGCAAGTGAAATACTCATGTTTCACTTCGCTGTAGGTATTTGGGTATACGTATGAAATGTTAGCATTTCTTTACCATACGTGTGTGTCATAATGTTCATGTGTGTCATTGACATGAAAAACAATATTGGAAGAATTTCTTTTCTTGGTCATACATATTTTCGGTTATTTTTCTTACAAAAGTATTGTGTGATGTTTTTGTGGAAAAGTAAAATGATTGTACAATGAGTGTACACCACACCCTTACCCTTAAGATAAAATTTATGAGATTTTGAATAAATTTAAATCTGAATACAAATTAAGAGTATTGAATTTTTTTTTTTTTTTTTTTTTTTTTTTTTTTTTTGTATATAGTTAATGCATATAATATGTATTGTAAATGAGAATGTGTCTGATACGTTCTTATTTTATTTATATTAAGAATATATATATCTATTTTATTTTACAATTTTTTTTTTTTTATACAATTTTAATGAGTTATTATGGAATACTCTTTCTTTATTATTTATTTCTAATATTGAATTACAATTTTGTCTTTCCAGTATTCTATATGGACCAATGTAGGGACTCTGATTTTTCTTTCTACTTTCTAGTTTTACTAGTACTAAGTCTCCTATATCAAAAGAACTTTTTATAATATTTTTATCATATTCTAATTTCGATTTTTCTTTTGCTATATTTATTAAATTTTTAGCGTTATCTAATGCTCTCTTAATCCTAGTCCTAAGTTCGTTAGCATAATTTTCTAAATTATAAACTTTAGTATTAGTGCAAAGTGCGTCCGATGGCAGAGTTGGTAATTTGCCAAAAATCAACTGGTATGGAGAATAATTGTTGTTAACATGAGGTGTGGTATTATACGCAAATGTATAATAAGGTATCCACTTGTCCCATTCTAAATCTTCTGCAAAATTTAACATGTATTCATTTAGTACCCTGTGATTTCTTTCTAGCGTTCCTATAGATTGATGGTGATATGGTGCTGAGAATTTTTGATCTATATTTAATAATTTGCATACTTCATTCATTAAATCGTTTTTGAATTCAGTGCCTCTATCTGATTTTAATACTTTAAAACAACCATATTTCAAAATAAACTGTTCTACTAGAGTTTTAGCTATATTCTTTGCTTCCTTTGTTTCTATAGGGTATGCTACAACATATTTTGTTAGTTCGCACTGCATTGTTAATATATACCTATAATTGTTTGAAATTCTTAATGGTCCTACTGTATCTATTTCTATTATTTCAAAACTAGTACTTGGGGTTTCAGTGATATTCATTTCTTCCTTAATATGTTTCGTTTGCTTATTTCTTAAGCATTTATCGCAATTCACAACGTAATCTCTAACCATTTTTCTCATATTTTTCCAAACATATCTTTGTTTGAGTCTTAGTACAGTTTTTCGAATGCCTAAGTGTCCTGACAATGGTGAGCTATGGAATTCTTCGATCAATTTATTTTGTAATTTCTTACTTTTAATGTACTGCAAAGGTTTATACAAGATGATATTCAAGTTAAGGTTCTTATATTTTTTAGATTTTATCAATCTTTGGTATACCTCATCATAAATTCTTTTCATATATTCTATTGATATCAGTTTGAAAATTTCATCGTCGCTAGCTAATGCGAGATCTTTAATATTCTGCTTATGCATATAGATTATCAGCTTCTCTAGAAACAAAACGTATTTTGCAAGATCATCACTAATATTCATATGATAGCTATTATTTATACATTCAATGGTACCATTGCTTTTCTTATTTATACTGGTATTAATTATAAATTTCAATTTGTGCACATTTTTAATATCTTGTAATGAAGTACATTCCCATATATTCGTATATTTTTCGTTTTGAGATATGTCTTTCTTATCTGAGTTGTTTTCAGTTGTTTTACCCTTTGCATTCATTCCACGTGTAATTGCTAAGATTTTTGTTGGTTTGGTATAATAGTCTTCTATTGGAATCATGTTTTTCAGCATATCGGAATCTATCTTAATTCTAGACAATGCATCAGCATTTGTATTAATTTTTCCTTTTTTATATACAATTTCAAAGTCGTAGTCTGATAAATCAATCCGTACTCTAGTTAGTTTGGAAGAGGGGTTTTTATGTGTGAAGAGTGAAACGAGAGGTCTGTGGTCAGTTACTACTATAAATCTTCTACCATATAAATATGGTCTAAAGAATTCAATGCCCCAATGTATAGCAAGTAATTCTTTTTCTATTACGGGTTTATTAATTTCGTGTTTATTCAAAGTTCTGCTTGCATAGGTTATTGGCAAATCTGTTCCCATTTCCCCCTGTGATAAGATTGCACCTAAAGCATAATTTGAAGCATCTGTCGTTAAAATGAATGGTTTTTGAAAATCTGGATATTGCAATATTGGAGAACTAATTAATTTTTGTCTTAATATGTCAAAAGTTTGCTGACATTCGTCTGTCCATTCAAATATTTTCCCTTTTTTTGTTTGATCATTAAGACATTTTGTAATTTTAGCGAAATCTTTTATGAAACGTCTATAGTAATTACAGAAAGCTACAAATCGTTTTACTTCGTCCGAATCTTTAGGTATCGGATAATTTTGAATTGCTTTGTGTTTTGCTGGGTCCGTTTTAATACCCTCTTTTGTTATTAGATGACCTAAATAAACAACTTCTGACCTTAGAAATACACATTTTTTTGCGTTTAATTTTAAATTGAATTTTGATAAACGTTCAAAGACTTGTCTCAGATTGTCATTGTGATGTTTCAAACTACATCCAAAAATTATGATGTCATCTACATATAAAAATGCTTTACTATCGAGATCTGAAAGTGCTATTGTTAGCATACGTTGGAAACTATTTGATGAAATTTTTAGACCAAAAGGTAGTCGTTTAAACTGATAGTGACCGTTAGATGTAGAAAATGCTGTTGGTTTTCTTGATTCTTTATCTAAGTTAATTTGATGAAATGAGCTTGTCATGTCTAGAGTTGAAAAATATTTTGCTCTTCCTAATTTATCTAATACATCTTCAATTCTCGTTAGAGGAAATTTGTCATTGACTATTTTCTTATTTAATTGTCTAAAATCTACTACAAGTCGCCATTTATCTTTGTCTCCATCGTTTTTCTTAGGTACAACAAGTAATGGTGAGTTGTATGGACTGGTTGAATGTTCAATTATATCGTCATCAAGTAGTTTTTGAACTTGTTGATTGATTTCCTCTATTTGAGTTTGAGGAAGTCTATAGTTTTTAATGTAAACTGGTGTTTTATCGGTTAAATTAAGATGTTGTGTATAAAAGTTGTTTGCTGTTAAAACTTCGTCTTCTAGGTGAAATATGTCTTGATAGTCTTTAAAAATTTTTATCAACTCATCTGTTGCTCTAGTGTCATTATTGTCAATTTTGAACAATTGTAATAGTTTGCTAAATCGGTCTTTATTGTTTTGTTTATTGTGATTTTTCGATTTAGTGAGAAAAACGTAGTTCCTTAATGGTTCTATTTCAAAATTAATATTTTTTAATATTACATCTTTATCTGTTGTGTTTAGAAATTTAACATGACTAATGCCTTTTCCTGGAACTATTGTATTTCCTACAAAAATTCCTGGCTCCAATTCTTTACTTAGAATAATGCTATCTTCTGTTATATTTAATTGTATCGGATATATTAGCTCGGATCGTTTTTCTATTTTAATGTAGTAGTCTCTATGTATTTTAGATTTCATGGGAATTGTAATCTCTGTTTCTTGTAAAGTTAATGAGATCGTGAATGTTTCGTAATCAATTTTGCATAAAAATCTTGTGAAAAAATCTCTCCCTAAGATTCCGTCCGTTGGTATTGGAAAATTATCATTGACTATGTGAAAATTGTGTTTTGATTCGAATTCATATACATTAAAATTTAATTCTGCGATTCCAATAGATTTTACACTTTCATTTGTTATACCAGAAAATGAACACGATTGTTCTTTTTCAATAAAAAGGTCTTCATTTAATTCACCTAATTTACATAATGAAATATCAGCCCCTGTATCTATTAAAAATGTTAAGCTAGTTTTTGTGCCTATGTCTAATTGTATATAATTAGTAGTGTTTTTAGAAATAGAAAAAATTTTACTCAATTCTGCTCCGGAGGATGAAAGTTTTAAATTTGATTTTTCATCTCCGGGCCTTCGGAGTTTTCCTGAACTATATGTACGCTATTTCTATTATAATTATTATTGTTGTTATTACCATTTCGGTTTCGTCTACCATTATTATTGTTGTTTTGTCCATTGTTGTAACGGTTATTATTCTGGTAATTATCATTCCAGTTATTATTATTTCTATTATTATTATTTCTATGATTATTTCTGTTATTGTTATTGATATAATTCGAATTTCTATTATTGCGATTCGAAATGCTGTTTCTGTTATAATTATTATTTCTATAGTTATTGTTTTTATTATTGTTATTATTATTCCGCTTATTTGAATTGTTTCCATTACGAAAATATAATACTTGATTTTCATTACTAGCAAAGTCTTTTTCTAGTTCTATTGCAAGTTGTACGGCTTCATTCAAATCTTTAGGCTTAGACGCAAATATTGTGGGTTTAATGTCTGCATTAAGACCATTTTTAAATATGTTTAATGCATAGGTGTTATTGAGCGAAATTATGGTGTTTTTCTGTATCGCGTTGCATTGAGGAATTTCATTTATTTGCAACTCATTTAGTTCCGCGATTAATTCTAAGAGTTTTTCATTGTACGTTTGTACCTTCATATTCTTTTGTATGAATTTGCTCAATGTTAGCTGTACTTGAGCTATTGTTTTTGTGGGCTTGTATCTTGACTGTAGGGAATTTTTAAGAGCGTTGAAATCATTTGTTTCACTAGCACTTATTGCTGTTCTTACACTTGGTGATAATTTTACGTGAACAACAAAATCTATTAGCTGAGTTTTTGCATCAGATGTTAATGAGTTATATACTATTTCGACTATCTTTAAAAATGAAGTGAGATCTTTGAAATTTCCAGAAAATTCTGGTATACTTTTTAACGATAGCTCTAAGTTAAATGATGCCATTGTGACAGAATTAGGAGTTGATCTTGAAACTTGGGGAGTTGGGTTTGCGTTAGAATTTTCCGTCTCTGACATGCTGTGAGTTGGGATCGTTTCTAATGTGTCTAGTTTTTGCTGTAATAGTGTTTTCGCTTTTTCAAAATACTTATAAAATGTTTTTGTATGTCCTTCTTTTATTTCCCTGGTTATGCTAAATTCTATGAATTGTTTGTTGATGAGTTCTACTTCTTCTAATTTTAAAATTAGTGTTCTGCTAGTGTATCCTTTACTACCCGATTTTCTAAGATTCGTTATAATTTTGGCTAAACTATCTATTAGTTGGTCCATTTACAATTCATATTGATTTTTTTTTTCATTATTCAAGCAATAGTGTTATTCACTTTTTTATTGACATAATTTTTGTAATATGCGTTTAATTTTTTAATACCTATAATTAGGATTAGTAGGAAGATGATTATTATTAGTGTAGTCCAATATTCTCCTCTAATTTCTTTTGGTTTATTGGTGTTGGCGCCCACTTCGTATCCTGCAATCGCTATCAGAATTGCGTTGCTGACTTTGCTCCACCATCCCATTATAATATTATTTTTGTGTAGGTTTTTCTAATTCTTTTAGTTTTTCGAAAAATAGCTTCTTTTGCGGTCCGCTGCTGAGTCCTATTAGTCGTCTTAATTCGGCCTTTTCTCTGTTCAGGCGTTTCTTTTTTCCGCCTTTTGATTTCTTCTTGATGATTGCCGGTTTTGGTTCCACAGGACGTTGTAGTTTTCTTTTATTCCTCTCCAAGTATTGCTCTATTGTTATCGGCTTGGGTACGCAATGGTTTGGTGTAGGAACGTACGGTGGTGCTTGAATTTCTATACCTTCAGCGGGGTTATATTCCTCTTCTGCTATCTTGTCTACCAAGCTGTTAAAAATCTTGTGGAATTCCTTGTCCATTAAAAAGGTTTGTTAAAAATAAAAATTTTATTTTTCTTTAAAAACAGGAAGATTTCAGTTAAGTTATGGGGCAGGATCGCCATATAATATATTTTCATAGGTGTTTTAAATTCTATTACTATTGCATTAGTATTATACCGCGACTAATGCAATAGAAAGCCTTGGTTTGTAGAGCGAGGCTTTAAAACTCGGCAGACGAGCAATTAATGCCCTTTTTGAGTTCAGTAAAATGACAAGACAGGAAAGTTCTAGTATCAAACTGAGACTGATTTTTTATTTCAAATTTTCCAACTTATATACTAATTTACAAATTATCTGACACATCTTGCATTTCATTCGTATATCCAAAATGCCCAATGTAACATGGTGTTCAACCTTTTGTTCATGTTACAAATGCATTTAGTCATCAATTTTAAACAAATTGCATTTCCCCATTTATGATATTTGACATATCAAAAATAGAAAGAAATAAAAGAAATTTGATTTGCCATTGTCACCAATAAGTACGGTCAAGCACCTGAGCAATGAACTGCATGTGCAGCAAGTGAAATACTCATGTTTCACTTCGCTGTAGGTATTTGGGTATACGTATGAAATGTTAGCATTTCTTTACCATACGTGTGTGTCATAATGTTCATGTGTGTCATTGACATGAAAAACAATATTGGAAGAATTTCTTTTCTTGGTCATACATATTTTCGGTTATTTTTCTTACAAAAGTATTGTGTGATGTTTTTGTGGAAAAGTAAAATGATTGTACAATGAGTGTACACCACACCTTGAACACCAGAGGGCGCTGTAGTACAAATTTTTTACAAAACTGCCTGAAACTCACAAACCGCTTACGCGAATCGAATGAAAATCGGTATACAGTGGTTTGCATGTACGTTGAATGTTTTGCTGCTATCTTTTGTGACCCATCTTGAACACCAGAGGGCGCTGTAGTACAATTTTTTTGCAAAACCACCTAATACTTCCAAACCGTTCATGCGATTAGAATGAAAATTGGTAAACAATGGTTTTCAGGAACGGTGAGTTTTATAACACTATCTTCTTTGATCCACCTTGGACACCAGATAGCGCTGTAGAACAAATTTTTTACAATATCGCCCCAAACTACAATAGGCATATTTGCAGTTGTTTTTTTAGGTTACATATACAAATATATACAAAAAAAAATTTCTTAAATTTAGTAAAATTAAAAAATTTCCCTTATTTTCATACCAAAAATACTAACATATCTTCAATACTGCGAAAATTTTGATAATAATGAAATTTTAGAAGCGATATTCTTCCTCTTAGCAAAACCGGTGCACCAAGATTTGATGAATAAAGATTTTACGTTTAACATAAGAAAAATTCCGTCAATTTGACACCAAAATATGAACATATCTTGAAAATTTTTAGTACAACGATATATTTGTTGCATTAAGTTGCTCAAAAATGAGAAAAAAAACATTCCGAAATTTTATTTTGTGATGCTTTTATACATTTTGTTAAATTCTTTTTGTCTTAAAGCTTCATCAAAATACTATGAAAATCTTATTGCAAAAATACCGTTAGTTGAGTATATATATTTTAAGTACTTTTTTCAAAAAAGGTCTGAAATATTGGAGTTTTCCTCAAAAAAAGGCTCAAAAATTGTTTTTGTTGTATAAATAATTTAAATTCAAATTCGCAAATTTTTAACTCCATTTAAAAATGAGAACATTTATAGGAAAAAATTGTTTCAATAGTACGCAAAAATTAAAAACCATTTCTGTGATTCAAAAAGCATTGGAATTGGAAATTTTTTTTCCAATATTGTGTTTTTATATTTTTGAAAAAAATATACAAGCTAAATAATTTCAGTTGACTTCGTCTATTAGTCGGTGTTGGACGTATTTTATGTAATTAAAAGATTGCGTTTGTTTTTTTGTTAGTATCTAGTATTTCGTGAGTGTTTTTATAAATTACAATTTAAAAACGTGATTTTGGTAAAAGTTTAAGTTTTCTTTTATATGTATATTTAATAAATGTTATAACTTAATAATAATTTGTGCTAATAACATTCTTGTTTTAGTGTGTTTCGTCTGCATGCTTGCTTGCTAGCTTGCTTGCTTAGTGTGTTTTTGTTATTGTTTTAATTTTATTCTTCTTTGTGCTCTGTTTTGCTATTATCAAGCGTAGTGAGTGTTGTATTTGTTTTTTAACTGTGCGCTCACTGCATATATAGCAACAGAATTTTAACCCTTTAGGCACATTCAGCTCAATTTGTAACATGGATTATTTTTCTGTTGAAAATATTGCTGCTTGTTCCCTAAACGAGCTATGCAAAAGCCAGAATATTCTGAACCCAATGTTCAGTTGTTCTGGCCCATGTGAGCGAATGTTTCATTCGAGATGTGCGGGTATTTCCAAATCGTGCTTAGACGATTTAATGTCTGTCCGATCAGGTCTTCGTTGGTACTGTGCTTCGTGCAGGGCCCTTTCCCCAGATGAGCTTTATTCTAAAATAAAGCTATTTGGAGAAAGTCTAAACTCGTTAAATAACAATTTTAGGGAAATTGTAACATTCTTTAGTGAAGTAAGTGCCGCACCCAGTATTAGCGTATATGATGAATGTTCTTCACCGGTAAAAATTTCGCCTTCTTTGTCTCAGACAATCTCTTCCGGGACGCAAACAAACATTCAGTCTAAAGAAGACCAGAATATTTCTAAAAAGAAGAGGAAGAATAAAAATAAAAATAAAAATAATAAGCGTCGTAGGACGACTTCAAACCCTCCTCAGGCTAAGCAGCCCTCAGCTATGCCTTTAATACACAATAATACAATTGTATCTTCACCTCCTTCTTATACTCCTCCATTGGCTAATAGTCTTAATGTGTTTTCAACTGAGCCCAATAACCCAATAATTAATTTAAGGGCAGTGTCGAGGCGAAAACGCTTATTCATTTCACGTCTTCAGCCCGACACAACAACTGAAAATGTATTGACGTTTGTCAAACAAAATATTTTATTTAGTCAAAATGCATTCTGTTCATGCAAAAAAATTGGCAACAAGCCTTCCCACGCCTCCTTTATTCTAACGGTTGCAGCTGAAGAGTTTGCAACTGTTCTTAGCTCTAAAATGTGGGCCGATAATATCTTCGTTTCTGAGTTTACGCCTAAAAATAAGTCTAGAAGGACGAATAAAATCGCCCATCAGACACAAAAAAACTAAATAGATTATCCCTTTACTATCAAAATGTAAGGGGATTACGTTCTAAAACACGCGACATATTTTTGGCATCTCAGAATTTCTCTGAGGATATTATCGCGTTAACAGAAACATGGCTGAACGGAAGCATTATTGACTTGGAACTGTTCGACAATAGTTTTCAAGTTTTTAGAAGGGACAGACACACTGACAATATTTCTGCTGTTGGTGGTGGTGTCCTTTTAGCTGTAAGGAATTCCTTTGTCAGTTCCTTAATTGATATTCCCTGCTCTTCTAATATCGAACTTTTATGCGTTAAGGTGTTACATTGTAATTCCAATGTATATGTTATTAATGCATATCTTCCCCCAAAGAGCAGTGCAGAAGTCTATGCAAACCTTGCGGATTGCATAGAATACATAATTAATCTACTTGACGTTAATGACGACATTTTACTGTTGGGCGATTTCAATCTGCCTGACTTAAAATGGCATTCTTCCGACGATGATACATATTTTTGTGCATCAAATTCGAAGACTCGCCAAGAGCATATATTTGTTGACAATATATGTTCTGACTTACAACAAGTTAGTTGTATTTATAATAGTCTTGAAAGACTTCTTGACCTGGTCTTAACTACAGACAGTAACAATGTGATTGTTACGAGGGCCCTCCATGCTCTGACTATTGCAGATGAATACCATCCACCATTGAGCATTTGGTATAAATCGGACAGAGAGAGCATAGTTAATTCGAGTTCAATCGATAAGGTTTATGAATTCAATTTTAAAAAAGCTGACTTTTTAGGGTTGAATCATTTACTTCATAACAAACTAAATGTTATTTTAGAGTACTTAAATGGAAATAACCTTGATGATTCCATACATTTTTTTTATACGGAGCTCTTTACTGTGTTTTCTCAGTCCGTACCATATAGCCTCAAATTTGCGAAAAACTGTGCGTACCCTTGGTACACAAAGGATTTAAAAACTCTTCGCAACAACAGGAATAGGGCATGGAAGAAATATGTCTGTAGTTTAGACTCAAATGACCTGGAAACCTACAAACGTTTGTTTCTGGAATTTGAAAATAGCTCAGCTGCATTATATAATGAATATTTAGACAATATAAAGTTGAGAATACTGTCTGATCCAAAGAAGTTTTGGGGATTCATAAATACAAAGAAGAAATCCGATGGATTCCCTTCATCATTCAAAACTGTTGATGGAATTACTGACGATCCCGTCATTATTTGTAGTTTATTTGCAAATCTTTTTAAAGAGTCATTTTGTTCGGATTCCTTTGATCCTGATGAGGGGTATTTTGAATATATGAATTCTACACCCAGAGTTTCTTTGGACTCTTTATCCTTTACCTCAGAGGATATTTTAAAATATATTAGTTCGATCGATGAAGATTTTAGCGCTGGACCTGATGGAATTCCTGCCGCAGTGTTAACTCAATGCGGTTCAATTTTGTGTCAACCACTTTCTTTGTTATTTAATAAATCTATAAACGAAAGTTATTTTCCACTGTTTTGGAAAAAATCATTTATTAGTCCTATTTACAAAAAAGGTTGCAGGAATGATGTTATTAATTACAGGCCCATTGCTAAACTGTCATCGATTCCAAAACTTTTTGAGCGAATCGTGTATGATCGGGTAAAAATTCACTGCCGTGAAGTCATAACAACTCGTCAGCATGGTTTTGTTAATGGCAGATCTACGGTATCTAATCTACTCGATTTTACAACCTTTTGCTTAAACACCATTGAATCTGGTAGCCAGGTCGACTGTATCTACACTGACTTTAGCAAAGCATTTGATAAGTTACCACACAATCTAATTCTATTTAAACTTAAGTCCATTGGATTTCCACAATATTTTGTAAACTGGATTAAATCGTATTTGACAGAACGATCTTATCAAATACGGTTCCGAGGGGTTTTGTCTACTGAGTTTATTGCGTTATCAGGTGTTCCTCAAGGAAGTCACCTTGGTCCACTTCTGTTTATTTTAGCCATTAATGATGTGACCAATATCATTAAAAACTCTCATCTGCTTATTTATGCGGATGATATGAAAATATACAGAAAAATAAATTCTCAAGACAATTCAGCCCTACTCCAGTCCGATCTGAAATCTTTTGAAGTTTGGTGTTCTAAAAATAATATGTTTCTTAATCCAGATAAATGCCAAACTATGACCTTTTCGCGAAAAAGGAATAATTTAGTTTTTGATTATAAAATTAAAGATACTGCTTTATGTCGTGTGGATGTCGTCAAAGATCTGGGCATATATATGGATTCTAAGCTTTCATTTAGCATTCATATTGATAACATTTGTAAAAAAGCATCTTCTATGCTTGGATTTATTAAACGCTGGGCCAAAGAATTTAATAGCATGATTACGACTACAACGTTGTATTATGCAATAGTGCGTCCTCACTTGGAGTACGCAAGTCAAGTTTGGTCTCCAAGTTACAATGTGCATGTTGATAGAATAGAAAGAATCCAAAAATGCTTTGTTCGGTTTGCCCTAAGGGGCTTAAGTGGATTTGACATTTTTAACCTCCCTCCTTACGAGGATCGCTTAAAACTTTTAAAAATGCAATCATTGAGTGAGCGAAGGAAGTCTGCAGATATCGTCTATTTGCACCAACTCATCACCGGTGTATTCGATTCTCCAGAACTTCTTTCTCTTATAAATTTTAACTCTAATCGTAGAAGCAGTAGAAATGCTAACAATTTAATTTACTTACCATTTAGTAGAACAAATTATATGTTAACTGCTCCATTAAACCGTATGAGTAAATTAGTTAACAATTGTAGCTTTTTTGAAGTTAACTTGTCTAAAGGTCAACTCAAGAGTAGATTAAAAACTATTGTGTAATTGCATGGTTATGTTTTTGCATGGTTAGTCGTGATGTCTTGTGTTGTCCTTGAGCCCAACCATATTTTGGTGGGTAAATTTTTCTCACATTAACTTATTTTGAGCCACTAATATCAATATCGTTGAAAATTTCAAAGATTTTTGGGTTGTGACTTTGAATGCGTTAATGCTGAGAATGTGCGAAAAAGCTGTAGTAGCTAAACTCTATTGTTAATAATTAATTTCTTAGACAAAATTATCTTAGTATCTCTTACCAATCAAAAGTTATAGCCAATAATCTTTATCCAAAATATATATACAAAAAAGCTGTAAACTTCAAAATTACTGAGCCGATAGAGCTGAAATTTTGGCAGTTCATTTTTTTCAAGTACGAGATGGCTTAAATTTCTATCACCCCCGTTTACCGCCCACAAATCAATAAAAATGCTTTATTTCTTACGGTTTTCGTCGATTTGGCTACATTTTGATAATTAAGTTTGATGCTCACTGTCGGCAACTGTACTAAAACTGGTTAATGTCCATCTACTAGAAAACTGGGATGGGCATTATATAAGGGGGTGTAGCTCCGCCCATACAATTTGTATTATCGAATAGCTTTGAAAGTAAAAGTAGCAGTACTTATATACAAAGTTAAAATGGAGTTACTATTTGGTGATCTCCTGCTAATGGAAAACTGTAACGGTCAGTGGAAAATGACAATGGTGTCAAACTATGAGTTTTAGAAAAGCTTTGAATACACCTATTATGTTCCCATATAGTTGCAGGGTGCAGTAACGCGCGCCGGGAAAAAGCTATCTATATATATAAAAAGAAGTGTACGTTTGGTTGAAATCGTATCACTTCAGAACGGCTGGACCGATTTGGATAATATTTTTTTTAAAATGTTCGTTTTAGTCCAAGTTCGGTTTTTAAGGAAAGAAAAATTGACCACGCCCACTTTTGCGCCCACTTTTTTTGATTTATCTAAAATCGGAAAACGGCTGGACCGATTTGGATAATTTTTTTTCAAATGTTCGTAGTAATCCAATTTAAGTTTTGTCGGAAAGAAAAATTTACCACGCCCACTTTTGCGCCCACTTTTTTCGATTTATCTAAAATCGGAAAACGGCTGGACCGATTTGGATAATTTTTTTTTCAAATGTTCGTAGTAATCCAATTTAAGTGTTTACTGAAAGAAAAATTGACCACGCCCACTTTTGCGCCCACTGTTTTGATATATATATCTAAAATCGCAGAACGCCTGCGCTGATTTTTTTTTTTAAATGTTTGTAATAGTCTACAAAAGTTTTTTACATAAAGAAAAATTGTCTACAATATCGATAATATCAATATTATCCATTACACTGAGTTACAAAATGACACTTTATAAAAGGTGCAGAGTTCACGATAGTCAATCCCGAATGCATTTTGGCTGCTGATTTCAAATATGGACTCCGTTTTTCTTCATCAGCTCGAGTTTTTGAGTTATAGGCAAAAACATGAAAATCAGTTCTTTTTCTGATAATTTTGCTATATCTATTACACTGATCTACCGATTTGTATTACAATGACGAATTTCAATGAAGGAATATTAGACCTTTCAATTTTTGCACATAAAATTACAATATCTTTGACAGTTTTGAAAATATCGACGTTCAAAGTGGGAAAATTGTCACAATTTTAAGTAGGCTGCGCTTTTAAAACCTTGTATCTTTAATATTTTTCAACGGATTTGTAAAAACTTTTTTTACTTTTTTTACTTTTTTTACTTGATAGAAAATCTCTCCAATTTTAATAAACATCTTAGTTTTCTTTTATTATCTTAAATTTTTTCAAAGAAATTAAAAAAAAGGAAAATTTTTTAAAATTAAGTTTATTAAAATTTAAGTACAGTTGATAAGGTTTTTTGATAAGCAATTGATAAAGAAGAACCATGTTTTGCTTACATAAGTAGAAAAATGCCGGGAATAAGTTTAGAAAAGCTTAAAGCTGGTGTAATGGATGGTCCGCAGATAAGGCAGCTAATGAAAGACCCTAATTTTAAAAGCTCGATAACTTACCTTGAGCGAAAGGCATGGGTGTCATTTGAATAAATTGTCAAAAACTTTTTAGGCAATTGCAAAGCAAGTAATTTTGAGCACCTATTGACCAACATGCTAGACAGTTTAAGGGATCTTGTATGTAATATGAGCATCAAGATTCACTATCTACACAGCCATTTATTCCACTTCCCTGAGAATTTAGGAAACACTAGTGATGAACAAGGTGAGCGTTTCCATCAGGACATTAAAATAATGGAAGACCGCTACCAAGGAAGATGGGACAAACATATAATGGCAGACTATTGTTGGAGTCTTAAGCGAGATGGTCCTGATGCCTTTCATTCCAGAAAGTCACTGAAGAGAAGTTTTTGAAGTCGCAAATGATGCTCAAGGGTAGTCATCAAGGTTTTAAAATTAGGGTCTTTCATTAGCTGCCTTATCTGCGGACCATCCATTACACCAGCTTTAAGCTTTTCTAAACTTATTCCCGGCATTTTTCTACTTATGTAAGCAAAAAATGGTTCTTCTTTATCAATTGCTTATCAAAAAACCTTATCAAGTGTACTTGAATTTTAATAAACTTAATTTTAAAAAATTTTTCTTTTCCCTTAATTTCTTTGAAAAAATGTAAGATAATAAATGAAAACTAAAATGTTTATTAAAATTGGAGAGATTTTCTATCAAGCAAAAAAAGTTTTTTGCAAATCCGTTGAAAAATATTAAAGATACAAGGTTTCAAAAGAGCAGTCTACGTAAAATTGTGACATTTTTTCTACTTTGAAAGTCGATATCTTCAAAACTGTCAAAGATATTGTAATTTTATGTGCAAAAATTGAAAGGTCTAATATTTCTTCATTGAAATTCGTCATTGTAATACAAATCGGTAGATCAGTGTAATAGATATAGCAAAATTATCAGAAAAAGAACTGATTTTCATGTTTTTGCCTATAACTCAAAAACTCGAGCTGATGGAGAAAAACGGAGTACATATTTGAAATCAAGAAAGCAAACTAGTCTATAATCAGCTGAAAAATCTCCGGCACCAAAACGTCTGTCGGGCTGTGTTATCTATATATATAAAAATAAGTTGCATTGTGTATGAAATTGATGTTCTCTGTAATGCGTAAACCGATTTTGTTTCTGGTGATTTCCCATGAAAGATGACGTCAATGCGAAGGTTTTTTGTATAAATGGTCTTTGTATGTGTATTGGTTCATGAATTATAGGCATTTTAGTGAACTTATCAACAATACCGCTGTAAATAAATACCTGTAAAAAAATACAGGTGCGCACATGTAGTGTATATGGGGAAATATTTGCAAGGGTAATTGGAAAAAAATGGAATATTGGAATAATTTGACAAGTCTCACTTTCGTTTGCATTTGCGCGAAAAATATAGGCATAGTAAAAATTTTCCATACCCCTTTTTTCCCGCCTACAAATCAATAAAAATGCTATATTTAAGACGGGTTTGGACGTATTAGACTAAAATTTGGTAAACAAGTTCGTATGGTTACTGTCGGCAACTATACTAAAACTGGGCGTGGTCTAACTATATATACGCCCACTTTTTAGGAATCATTATTATTCCTGAGTTGAACATGTTTTGATAGTGAAACTTGATATGTAGATGCTATGGGCCCAAGATGCCATTATTATATATTTGAGCGAACATTAGACAAGGGGGAATTTGGTCACAAAGGCCAAATTTATGATATCGAATTGCTTTGGAACTAAATGTCGTATGTAACTATGCAATAGACTCCTAAACTACTCATCCGATTAGCATGAAAATTTGTGTATAGAAGTTTTTTGGTACGCTGCGTGTTTGTGGACTATCAATTTTTATCCACCTTGAACACCAGAGGGCGCTGTAGTACAAATTTTTTACAAAACTACCTAAAATTCACAAACCGCTTATGCGATTAGAATGAAAATTGGTATACAGTCGTTTTCATGTACGTTGAGTGTATTGCTGCAATCTTTTTTTACCTATCTTGAACACCAGAGGGCGCTGTAGTACAAATTTTTTGCAAAAGCACCTAAAACTCCCAAACCTCTCATGCGATTAGAATAAAAATTGGTATATAGTAGTTCTCAGACACGATGAGTGTTTTGGCAGTATCTTCTTTGAACCACCTTGGACACCAGATGGTGCTGTAGCACAAATCGCATATTTTTAGTTGTTACATATGCAAATATTTACAAAATATAAAATATTTCTTAAATTTAGTGAAATTAAAAAATTTCAGTTATTTTGACATCAAAAACATGAACATATCTTGAAAACTATGCAAAATTTTACTACAACGATATATTTAATGCAACATCGTGCTCAAAAATGAGAAAAACACAATCAGAAATATAATTTTGTGACTTTCGATTCAAATATCTCCGCTGCTTTTTTATACACTTTGTTGAATTTTTTTTGTCTTAAAGCTTCATCAAAGTACTACAAAAACCTTATTGCAAAAATATTTTAAATATTTTTTTCAAAAAAGGTCTGAAATTTTGGAGTTTTCCTCAAAAAAAGGCTCAATATTTATTTTTGTTGTAAAAATAATTTAAATTCAAATTCGTAAATTTTCAACTCTATTTTATAGCTTTAACATTTATAAGCAAAAGTTATTTCAATTTTACGCAAAAATTAAAAACCATTTTTGTGATTCAAAAAGCAAGGCCTATCCCTTGATTTTTTCGAACAAAATTTTTTTTTCCAATATTGTGTTTTTATATTTTTGAAAAAAATAAACAAGCTAAAAAATTAATTTTTTAGAAAAAATTATCTTAGTATCTCTTACCACTCAAAAGTTATAGCCAATAATCTTTATCCAAAATATATATACAAAAAGCAAAACGCTGTCTGTGTGATGGCTGGAAACTCAAAAATTACTGAGCCGATAGAGCTGAAATTTTGGTAGTTCATTTTTTTCAAGTACGAGATGGTTTAAATTTCTGTCACACCCCCTTTTACCGCCCACAAATCTATAAAAATGCTATAATTCCTACGGTTTTCGTCGATTTGGCTTCATTTTGATAATTTAGTTTATATGCTCCCTGTCGGCAACTGTACTAAAACTGGGTAATGTCCATCTACTAAAAAACTGGGATGGGCATTATATAAGTAGCTATGGCTCCGCCCATACACTTAAAATTTGTATTATCGAATAGCTTTGGAAGTAAAAGTAGCAGTACTTACATACAAACTCAAAATGGAGTTACTATTTGGTGATCTCCTGCTCCTGGGAAACTGTAACGGGCAGTGGAAAATGACAGTGGCGTTCAACTATGAGTCTAAGAAAAGTTTTGAATACACCTATTATTTTCCCATATAGTTGCAGGGTGCAGCAACGTGCGCCGGGAAAAGGCTAGTAAATAAATAATAATAATAATAAAAAAGAGTCCTTTTTAAACAATAAAACCTTCGAATAATGGATTTTGTTTTTTGGATTTTTTTATGTCTTAACCGCCATTGAATTAATTATAAAATACAATAAGAAATATTAATAAATAAAAATAGAAAATCGTAGAAACTTGACTGCAAATTTTTCAAGGAATGAAAATTTAAGTAAAAGTTAGTAGCAAATATCTAACTAATTCAGCATTATTAAAGTCAAAGGCTATAACTATCATAAAATATCGTACTTCTACCTTCTGTTTCTGTAAAAACCTGCTGCTTCTAGTTGCCACTAACAAGGAAAGGTCCCCAAGTGTCAGACGCTGATTAGAATGATTTTCGTATATGTGTTAGAGGATGAAATTTTGAGGTTGACGTATTTTTTTATATGTGCTCAATCGAATGTTTAGGGTTTCAAAATGGCGTTTCAAAATAAATAAATAAAAAATAAAAAAAGGTAACTTTTAAAATTGTTTGCGCTCAAACATAAATTAATATGGAATAATTGCGTCTACGTGCTACCCATGATATCGACTAAAAACTGTTGAAAATTGCAACAATTATTAGATCAACAAATTGGATACCATTATTTGCGTCTTTTTAATACCTTTCGTTTGATACCAAATGTGTATGTGTTTCTATGGTAAATAGCAGAGTTATGGTAAAAAAACCAAATTTTTTCTGATTTTGAAACGCCAGTTTGAAACTCTAAACATTCGATTGAACCTTAGAATTTCATCCTCTAACACATATCCGAAAATCATTCAAATCGGCGTCTGACACTTGGGGACCTTTCCTTGTAAGAAAAACCACTTCATTTGAAAAAAGTCTTAAAAATCAAATTTTGCCCTAAAACGCAATTGTTTTCAAGACAAGTTGTGTATTTAAACTTAAACAAGTAATATATACTTTATTGGCATAGTCCCGTATTCACGTTTTTTTTCGAAAAAAGTGTAACTAAATAAAACTCTTCTCATTTTGATCAAAATAAGAAATTAAAGCTACGGAGAAAGATTGTAAATAGAATATTATAAGGATATGAAAAGTCATTATTTTTGATTAAGTAATTAAATTGAACTCAAGAGTAGATTTAAGTATTGAGATTCAAAATTAATTATTGTTCTTATTATTGCAGAATTTTTTTAATGCTTTACTTAAACCAATTGCACCTCTTTGCAAGCATATTCTATTTTTATTATTCTAATTTTGTCATTCTGTTTGTAACACCCATAAGGAGGCGTGGTAGGTATAGAAAAGTGTATATATTCTTAATCAGCATCAACACCCGAGTCGATTTAGCCATGACCGACTGTCTGTCCGTCCGTGAGTCTGTCTGTGAACGCGATTACAGCCGTAATTTTCAAGCTATCATCACTAAATTAAGCTTGATATTTAAGCTTGTATATAAAAAAAAAAATATAAAGTTCAAAATTGAGCCAAACCAGATGATAACCACGCTTGCCTCCCATACAAAGTGACTTTTTGAAAACGGTAAAATCTCTTAGAATTCCACAAAAATTAATATATGGACTTGAAATTTTGCAAATAAGCTTTAATATGCTCTCTGAGTATGAAACCACGCCTAACTACCATACAAAGTGACTTAGTCAAAAGCGAATATTTTCCTTTAAAGCTAGGACAAAGATGTTTTTACAGATTAACATTTTATTGGCTGCTTAAGACTTTGAATATACTTTGGTTCGGCCGTGGGGGTATTCTTAGTATTCTATGCTTCGGCCCAATCGAAGATAATTTAATATTTATTTATTTATTTATTTATTTACTTAATATTAATATTAGTCATTGTACAAATAAGAATTCTCTTTTAAACATGTAGAAACACACTTTGGTATAATTATTATAATATTTCATAAAAACTAAAAATTAAAATTAAAAATTAAAACAAAAAAGTAAAAAATTAAAAATTAAAACAATGTGAGCGACATAATCCACAATTTTAAAAGTTATTAAAGTTATCTAATATGATCTAGATTCGAGACAGAGTGAAATTATATATTGAAAGACAGGACAGGAAAGAAAATAAAAAGAAATAATACAATTCTCATTTATTGAGTTTCAATAAGATGTTGCAAGAGTTTTTGTTTAAAAGTGTCAGTGCTTAATGTTCGTTTTAAGTCCGTGGGTAACGAATTCCACAAATTTATCGCATACACAAAGAAATGCCGTGAGGTAGTTAGATATTCAAACCGTGGTAAAATGAGCTGCATTGTTCTTTGTGTCCTAGCGAATCTTAAAATATCAAAGAGATAATCTGGTTGCTTAGTTTGAATTATATTCTGCAAAGAAATCATTGTACGAAACTTAAATAAATTGTTTAAGGAACAACCAGCGATTTGATTAGAAAAGCCGGAAATGTGGGTTGAAAATAAATCTTGCGCAACTATTGTAGGCTACAGTAAGCTTTCTGTTAGACTCTTGATCTAGGTTGGAGAATACTTTGCAGCTGTAAACAATGATGGGTAACATAAAAGACTTCACAAGTTTAAATTTAACTTCGGTTGATAAGAACTTAGAGGCTGGACTTAGTCCACGTAGAGCACCATATACCTTAGTGTCAACTCGGTTGATATGGACATTCCATGTGAACTTACTACTAATATATACTCCGAGGT
The DNA here is from genome assembly GCA_943735915.1 of Pherbina coryleti. Lineage (NCBI taxonomy): Eukaryota > Metazoa > Arthropoda > Insecta > Diptera > Sciomyzidae > Pherbina > Pherbina coryleti. Next base: position 83,818,051 of record OX030950.1, read on the forward strand.
TTTTAAAAGTGTCTACATATTCTATCGGTGAATTGTTAAGAAAAAGTGGAGTATGTACTGCGGTGTTTTTGCGTCTGTCGATGAGCATGGCTTTGGTTTTGAGGGGATTAAGGCTAAGTCCGTTTGTGACTGACCATTGGGCCACTTTGCTTAACTCGGCGTTGACCTCATTGGTGGCAATATTTTGATTCGTTTTAGAGAAAACTCTATATACTTGTATATCATCAGCGTATATGTGATGTTCGCAAGTGGAGAAGCATTCAGCAATATCATTTATAATAGTTGTGAACAACAGTGGGCCTAATACCGAACCCTGAGGGACACCAGATAACACTTTCAGACTGGACGAGCATTTGTTGTTTAAGTATACATATTGCGAACGATCACCGAGGTAAGACGCTATGAGTTTGCACAATGTTATATCGAAAAAAAATTGTGTGCTTAGTTTTTGAACCAGGAGGCTGTGATTTATGCAATCAAACGCTTTTGAAAAATCGAGAAATACTTTTCAGTATTCTGGAATATATTGGTGTTCTTTGGCTATACCAACTTGTCGAATGTTTTTCCAGAATGTTTGACTTGACCTACTCGAACTAAATTTGCTGTCATAATGACTCTTTTTGTTCCTACCAATAAGAGCAGTAACTGAATTACGGACACGTTTAAACTCTAAATATATTTGTGAGCATTTATATCTTTGTCATCTATCATATAGTTTATCTCTTTTCAAGATCAGACACTTAACTTCCTCCGTAAGCCAAGGGTGACTGTAAGGTTTGATTCGTTTGCTCCTCACTGGGACGTGCTTAATATACAGGTTCTTTATATTATAATTAAATAGTTTAATTTGTATACTTGTATCGTTCGTGGCGTAAATTGGGGTCCAATCTAATCTGTGACAGTCTAAAAACAATTGATTAAGGTTTATGTGCGAAAAATCTGTAATATTTAACAAGGTTTCCTCAGATGTGTCTGGATATATGGCTAACGAGAGAAAAATTAGCTCGTGGTTGGAAAAAGCTGGTACGGAAAATTGGTCATAGTGCAAAAACAATTTTAAATCAGAAACTAAAAAAAACAAAGTAAAGATGGTATGCAGTTTGGCTTAAAATGTGTTGGAAACAGAGTTTGAAGTTGAATATATCAATAATTTCAGTGAAATTTGCATTCCTGTTGCCTAATATATTAAGATTGAGATCTCCACAAATGACAGCATCCAAAAAAAGATGACCCAATTCGTCAAATTGGTCTCTTATTAATGTTGGGTTTGCAATACCAGGAGCCATGTAAATACACCCAATTAAAATTTTTCCTGAACTATGCAAAACTTCAATAAGAACATATTCAGTTAAATCATTGATGCTGGATTTTTTTACTATGTGAAATTTTAAGCTATTCTTTATGTAAATACAAACCCCACCACCCATTTTATCCTGTCTACCCGCCCGAACCAGTGTATACTTGTTTAGTTTAAATAGACTATTACACATTTCCGTCTTCAACCATGATTCAGACAAGCAAACGATATCCACCATGCTATTATTTACCAGCAAGCGCAGATCATCAATTTTGTTTTTCAAACTCTGAGCGTTTAAATGGCAGATATTTAACCCAGATAATGGCAGATATTTGTATTTGCATAAAATGTTAAGTAGGGTATGCGACAAATCGATGGAGCTACCCCAAGGTTGTACTATTTCATCCATAGGGAATACAATTAAGAAATACAGAACATACATACAGAACATGAAGCACAAACACTTTGCCGAGGTACTCAAAAAATAAAAAAAAATAGTTTTCTTATTTATCTTTTTTATTATATATTATTTATTATATATTAAATATTATATATAATATATTATTATATATCTTGTCGCTAAGTATTTTGATGGGGTTTCCACTCTTGTGTGTCGTAACCAAAACAGAACCATTTCTTGTGAACACAGAAAACAGCTGCTTATGGCGCTTCATACGGACAGCGTGTTGTAAAAGAGAACGATTTCTTTGGCTTAGGCTCTCGTTCATATATATGTATTTATCGGAGTCCATTCCACCATTGCGAAGACAGAGTTGCCTGTTCTGCGTTTTACGGAAGTTTCCAATACATTTAAGGACCAGGTTTCTGTCTTGAGGTGATTTAAATTTTAAAATTATTGGTGTGTCAGACTATTGATTTCGTGGACGGAGACGAAAAATGGATTGCATTTCAGGTGGTTTGCATTCGATGGTGTTGCAAAGATGAAGGAAACTCATAGTTAAGTTCTCATCACTTGTGGCATTCCAAAAAGAACTGCATCTGCAACGTGATTATTCTGAAGTTTTTAAAGTTGCTTCCACCTCAGTTTTCTCCACTCGCGACTGGAGGTTATTAAGTGATATCTCAAATTGAGAGAAACGTTGCTCAATTTGAGATATCTGTTGCTTTACCTCGCTTTTTAATAGTTTTAACTCAGCGGTCATGCGACATGCGTGGTCTTTGACCGACCATGCTTATTTTCAAAACTAAACAACGTATTGACAAAAGTAATATACACACCAAGTTTCATTCCCTTAGATTTCTCTGCTTGTCCGTAATCGTAATTTTAGCACAGACGGAAACGGCTAAATCGACACAGGAGGTGAAGTTGATCAAGAATATATACATACATGTTTGTACCGGAGATGTCTTTTTATCTACGTTATACATGGAAGAATGCATACTTCCCATACAAAAAGGCCTTGTATAGGAAGAGAGCGTGATAGTTGACCTGTAATTTTAATTGTTGGTCAATTTACTTTCTTTGGCATAGAGAATATTGGTACAGAATTTTATGATTCTAGCTTTTATAGTTTTTGAGATAATTGCAAATTTCATCCTAAAATTGAAAAAAGCGCACTGTGGGCCGTGATTAAACTGTTTGGCCCACTCACACCGTCAACCACATAAAAATTGTCGCGTAGTACCTTGGCAGCAGTCCCAGCGTCTTGGAAACCACGTCACTGTTGACAACATCTCCTTCGAGGTTGTTAAGGACTTCGTCTACCTGCGATCCAGCATTAACTCTTTCAACGATATCAGTATTGAGATAAAACGAAGGTTAACTCTTGCCAACAGGTGTTACTTTGGGCTAAGTAGGCAATTGAGAAGCAGAGCCCTCTCTCGACGAACAAAACTCACGCTCTATAAGTCACTAATCATGCCCGTCCTATTATATGCATCACAAACCTGGACGTTAAGCAGTTCTAATGAAAAGACTTTGGGAGCCTTCGAGAGAAAGATCCTTCGTAAAATCTTCGGTCCAATCTGCGTCAATGGCGAGTACCGAATTCGATGGAACCACGAGCTGTATGAGCTGTACGCTGACATCGACATAGTTAAGCGCATTAAAATCGAGTGGCTCCGCTGGCTAGGTCATTTTGAGCGAATGGAAATGACGCTCCAGCGAAAAAAATATTCGATTCGGTACCCGGTGGTGGTCAACGCAAAAGAGGACGCCCACATCTTCGTTGAAAGGATCAGGTGTTGGATAACCAGACCACGCTTGGTGTTTCCAACTGGCGCCAGCAAGCGCAGAACAGAAATGGCTGGCGCAATTTCTTATACGAGGCCAAAACCGACGTACGGTTGTAAGCACCAGATAAGTAAGTAAGTAAGTAAGTAAGTACCTTGGCGCCTAGTGGAAACCGCTCGAAGTTTTTCTCTGCTAACTGTTGTAGACACTTTGTTGCTAAGTAGGGTGCTGAGGATGTTCCATAAGTTACTGTGTTGGACCATTTACATTTTCTCTCCACATAATTAGTTGTAGTTTGCGGACGACTGTGTCCACTAAGATTTTTCTGTAAATCTTTTCAATGTCTGTTGTGAAAACAAATCTTGGTAGTCGAAAACGCAAAAGTATTGAAAATAAGTCGTTTTGAACTGTTGGACCAGTGTGCATAATTTCATTGAGCGATAATCCTGATGAAGTTTTAGCAGATACATCAAAGACAACTCTTAACTTTGTAGTTGTGCTTGAAAGTTTCACAACGCTGTGATGAGGGATAAAGTAGTGAGAATGTTGGATATCATTGAAACTGAGTTCACTCATTTGTCTTACTTCTATATATTGTTTCATGAACTCGACGTATTGCGTTTTAAGTTTTGAAGCTTTTTTCATACATCTCTCTATCGCCAAAAATCCATTGAATGCGAGTGACCTCGATTTCCCTAAGCTGCTTGGGTGATTGGAGAGTGGTAATTTCACGACAAATCGGCCCTCGCTGTTTCTAATTGTATTTTGGTAAAAATGAGTCTCACAGTGCTTGTCTGCTAAGGCTCCATCGACGTCAAGTTTCCAGAATTATTCTATTAGCTCGTTGGTTGAGAGTTCCTCATGACTGAAGACTGCATAAGTGATGGTATCTGTTGCTGAATCATTATTAATTTTACCGCTGTTGATCCAACCTAGCAATGTGTTTTGTAGAATTGGTAGTTCTGGTGAAAGTTTGATGCGGCCAGTTGACATTAGGCTAAAGTAAAACTCTAAACCCAGAACTACATCAATTTTTCCTGGGTCGTAAAATTCTGGATCGGCCAGCTGAATATTTCCAGGAATTGACCATGAGGAAACGTCTAATGATCGAGCTGGTTGAGCTGGAACAATGTTTGGAAATACAAATGCTTGTATTCTTGATGAGAAATTCGTTGTTCATGATTGAAGTTCGAAATTGATGCGTTTTGTTGTACTTTTTTTTTTTTTTTGGATTCTTACTGGAGGTAAGGAATCTTCTAAAGATACATATGCCTGTGCTATATGCATGCACGATTCACATTCTAGATCCCGCCCGGATCAGCCGGGGCAGACAGAATGCACCTACGTACTAAAACTTACCCCCTGTTGGCGATTACAAGTTTCCGCTAAGCACATTATTGGCTTTTCAGCAGAAATGAAGACAAAATAAATATTAACGCGAATTTATTAATTATAAAATAAGTTCTGTAAGTAAACAAAACCGAACGACCAGTATGTCTAAAATAATGAAACAATACTAAAAAGTAATCAATAATTGTCAAAAATTTACACCCAGAGTTCAAAACAAAAAATGACTAAAAAACTGTATTTTTATATCTATAAGTTGGTTTGCGGCTCTTATTCACCAAGCTCTTATTCACCAAAACAAATCCAAACATAACGCAGATATAAATATAAGTATTTATATGAACAAACATAAAATTATAACATATATTCGGGCCGCTTAGCAATTTAGGAGCACCGTGCTAATGTTATTGTTTGGACAAGCATTTGGACCAACGCAGGCAAAAACTTGTGTAGAAAAGACAACTACTCTGGCCCACAAACCAAGTGACAAAAAATATTTGGTCTAGTTTTAAACACAGGGAGTAACCTGAGCACACAAAACCCAACTCATTATAAAATTAAGAAAAATTATGTCAACAACAACATGGCATGCTAATCTTATTCGGTGATGTTTATTTCACAAAATATAATATGTAAAAGAAAAACCGACAACTTTTTTATTTTTAACTTTTCAATTTTTACAGCCAACATTATTACCGATATCATGATATAATCAGCCGCGTATATTTTTGAGATAATGATAAACAAAATGAAATAAAGTGTTTAAATGTAAAGTTATTTTACGTTTTAATACATCCACCGAATCACACAAATTTATCAAATTATAGTTACTGTTGAAATCACTACACATACAGCGAAAAGGGTCGTGAAGAGCGTAATTTGATGCAGTGATGTTAACATAATTTGTTGAAATTACTGTGTTGGGCACGAAAAATTACTGTTTTTGGTGTAAAATTACTGTGAATTGGAACAAAAATTACTGTGTAATTACTGTATAACTAAAACGTATAAAAAATCAATTCAAGCGCAAGTTTTTATACAATTGTTTTATTATATCGGCTGTATTCATAAAAAATTTTGAGCCTCTTATAAAGCCTTCATAAGAAAAAAATTATTCATAAACGTTCAATAGCGTTAGAAATTTCTTTAAAATGCTTCATAAATGAGATAATTTTAAAAATTGTTGAAAAATTAAAAAAAACCCCTTTGAATTGCATTTTTGTTCTCATCTGAGCACAAATTTTATCAAAAATATATAAAGTTATTTCAAAATATATCAAATACAAACAAAATGTCAAAAACTGTTTGAAAATTTTTGTTTATTTTGAGGATTGTTTCTTGAAATAATTTTTAAAAATGGCTGAAACATGCTATAAAATCCTCGCAAATTATTTGCTCTCATTTCAGTACAAATATTGTCAAAAATTATTCAAATAATTAAAAATATAACATTTACAAAATATGTAAAAAAAAATTAAAAATATTTGACCAAAAAATTAGTCAAAATATTTAAAAATATTTACAAAATATAACAAAACACAATAAAATTACAATTTTTTCTATGCTTCGAAAAACTTTTGATGTTTAAATATCAAAACGTTGACAAAATTGTGACAAATAAATAAAAAGTCATTGAATTTATCTTATACACGAACCATTATTTACACTCATCCCACTTCAAATCGAAAGTGTTTCTATTATAACTACAAAGCAGTTACAACATGTTTATGAATAAGAAAATTTTAAAAGGCTTTTAAACATTTTTAAGCTAATTTAAAATATTTTTATGAATACGGCTTATAATAAACAAACGTAACAAATATGTTTGGATACTTACTACATTTAAAACAATTAAGAATTTTAAATTTATTCATCTAAATGATCGTACATAGATCTTCCTAAAAGCGCAAAATGGTTTTGTTTGGACCATCGGAAAAACAGCCGAAATGGTATTTTTTCTATAACTTGAGCATAACGTATCCGATCTTAAAAAGGAATATGTCGTTTAAAAGTGCTTTACGAGAACTACGTTAACTACGAGTAACATATTTACTTCCAAGGTCATATTTGATTAGTAAACCTCATTAGCCCAATTTACCCCCCCCTAAAATTGCTTTTTTTTCTCATAAAAATAAATTCCTAAGACTTTGTTTACATTTTGTCCAAAAAAATTTTTCAATAACTTTAAAAACAAGGAAGTTAAAATGGTTAAAATATTTGGTACAATGCTTTTTTCATTATGTATGAATTACTTTTTTTTAATTCAAACAAAATTGAAAATTCACTGAATTATTTTTAAAAATGAATTAATGAAATTAAAATGATATATTTTTCTTAAGATATTTAGGTATAAAAACGAGTTAATAACGTTATTCAAACAAAATCACCCACGAATCGTGACAATATATTCAAGTTTCCCAAAAAAATAATTAATTAAAACTAAATAATATCGATCCTTGTTACCAGGGCATAAATTGTCAATAAATTATATAACTCAATCTTTATAGTTGTTATATGCGTTACATAGCAACTCTGTAGATCAGTAACTCGTAACTCTCTCTTTTACTCAATAACTGATAATTAAAATAAAACGGTCTGATATTAGATGCCAACTGAATAACACAATAGTCGCACAAATTCTTGAGTGCGCGTTAAAAATGTTTTTCGAAAAAAAAAGAAATCAATAAAACAAAATTGCCTAGTAAACGCGATGTTATTGAATATTTATTGTTTTTGAAACATAACGGTCATTCAAGTGTCCCCAAAAACCGTAAACTAAATAATTATATATCAATAGTTGAGAAAGTTCTTCAAGAATTGTGGCAGCGTGCAAACATTCCGATAGTGATAAAAACGACGGTTCGGAGGTATATAAAAAGTCTCTTAAAAGAACATTATGATTTGCTAAAACATTCCTATAAATACGATGAAGTGAAATGGAACAAAATTTTTCTAATATCTCAGTACAAATGTGGCATCGAAAAAAATGTGCAATGTAACTGCTCCAATTTTGATATGATTCCCAAAGATGCCCAACGTTTGATCAATGCGGAGAAAGGTTGTTGTCTATTGATAATGTACAAGAGTATGCCTATAATATCTAACTATTCCATCGGATATATTCCGTGCTCAAGCGAAGAAGATGATGGCGAGTTAAGTGATGTGGAAATTTCGATTGTTATCGAAGAAAAACTAAAAGTATCGGACATTTCACTTAGAAATTATTCGTTGGCTTTGGATAGGACTGATACTTCAGCTCGTTTTGGGTCTTTAACGTTATTAACTCGTTTTTATACCTAAATATCTTAAGAAAAATATTTTATTTTAATTTCATCAATTCATTTTTAAAAATAATTCAGTGAATTTTCAATTTTGTTTGAATAAAAAAAAAAAGTAATTCATACATAATGAAAAAAGCATTGTACCAAATATTTGAACCATTTTAACTTCGTTGTTTTTAAAGTTATTGAATAGTTTTTTTGGACAAAATGTAAACAAAGTCTTAGGACTTTAATTTTATGAGAAAAAAAGGCAAATTTAGGGGGGGGTAAGTTGGGCTAACGAGGTTTACTAGTCAAATATGACCTTGGAAGTAAATATGTTCTGAATAGAAAATGTAGTACTCGTAAAGCACTTTTAAACGACACATTAAAAGTCCTTTTTAAGATCGGCTATGTTATGCTCAAGTTATAGAAAAAAGACCATTTCGGCTGTTTTTGCGATTGGCCAAAAAAAATTTTTTTTTTTATTTTGAAATCCATTTGAGGTCAGCTATGAAATAGGGGGTGGTTTTTTCAAACATTTTTTCGACCCACTCTAATGTATATAGTAACTTAGTAATAAAGGGATCATTGAATTCTTAAGTCAATCTTTTAAAGAAACCAAGGACACCTCTAGCCTTATTTACCACCATATTAATGTGGAGATTGAAGCTTATTTTTAGATCCATAATTACACCGAGATCGACAAAAGTATGGACAATTTCTAAGTTAATGTTATTGATAGCGTAATTTATGCAATGATAGCGTAATTTATGAATCATCGGCAATAAAAAATATTCACGATGCGTTGCATGAGAGCATCTTAGCCTTGAAGAATCTAGGCATAGACACTTCATCGTGGGATCCTTTACTTTTGCACATACTAATAAGGAAGCTGGACAGACAGACCCACATGCTGTACGAGCAGTCATTAAAGAACCCTAAGGAAATTCAAACCATGAGTGACTTCTTGTCGTTCCTCGAAAATCGTTTCAAATCATTGGAGGCTCTCGGCGGAAGGGAAAAGTCAACACCATCAAGGGCAACATCATCTATCGAAACAACTTCTACTAAGAAGGGATGCAGCCTTTGTTCTATTGGAAACCATCCAATATATTACTGCGATGAATTCCTGAAGTTATCTGTAGCAGACCGCTTGAACTGAGTGCAAAAACAGAAGTTATGTTGTAATTGCTTCAAACATGAGCACAACACAAGAACATGCAAAGCAAGATCCTGCACCAAGTGTAACAAAAAACACAATACACTTTTACACTCCCTAAGGAGAAACAATATCAAGAAAACCTTCAAAAAGAACCTAACATGCAAGTAGGGATAATTTCATCCAAGACTTCAGTATCAATAGCGCAACCGAAAAAATTTCATCCCACAGGAGCTATGTACTTTTAGCTACAGCTAAAATTAAAATAATAGCATCCAACGAACAGTCTGGGGAATTCAGGGCAATCCTAGACTCCGGTTCTCAAATCAAAATTGTGACCGAACGTCTTATCCAAGGATTGCAAATTGTTCCATCTAAGACAGCATTATGTATTGAAGGTATTGGCAATCGACAAGTTAAAAGCTCGTTTTCCACCGGCCCTGATGAAATTCCGAGTTCAATTTTAAAGCAATGTGCAAGCAACCTGTGTACTCCTTTCTAAAATTTTTAATATTTCCTTGCTAGTGGTCATTTTCCCATCATATGGAAAAATTCTTATATTATACCCCTTCATAAATCTGGCTCCAAAATTGAAGTTTCAAACTATCGAGGCATCGCAAAATTAAGCGCAATCCCTAAGTTATTTGAAAAAATCATAACTGATCAAATAACCCACCCTGTATCTTCATCCATTTCTATTTCTCAACATGGTTTCCTAAAGAGACGGTCTACTTCAACAAACCTCTTAGAGTTTACTACGCGCGTTATAAAAGGTTTTACTTTGGGACAACAGACTGATGTTATTTATACGGACTTTAGCAAAGCTTTTGACAGTGTCAATCATAATCTCCTTTTGAAAAAGCCACATCTTATTGGGTTTCCTGATATATTGGATTAAATCATAATTATTGCAACGTACACAAACATACATAAAAATATTTTGGTCAAATCAGGTGTTCCACAGGGTAGTCATCTTGGACCGGTTTAGTTCTTACTATTTATCAATGACCTTCCTTTTGCAATTAAACACATTGACATCTTAATGTACGCTGACGACGGGAAACTTTTTCTTACCTTCAAATCACCTAACGAACAACATCGTTTGCAATCTGATCTAAATAGACTAGTGAAATGGTGTAGATTTAAAATTTGAAATCTTAACTTAAAAAAATGTAAGCAAATGACATTCGCACGCAGAACTCCTCATTGCATAAATTACGCTATCAATAACATTAACTTAGAAATTGTCCATACTTTTGTCGATCTCGGTGTAATTATGGATCTAAAAATAAGCTTCAATCTCCACATTAATATGGTGGTAAATAAGGCTAGAGGTGTCCTTGGTTTCTTTAAAAGATTGACTTAAGAATTCAATGATCCCTTTATTACTAAGTTACTATATACATTAGAGTGGGTCGAAAAAATGTTTGAAAAAACCACCCCCTATTTCATAGCTGACCTCAAATGGATTTCAAAATAAAAAAAAAAATTTTTTTTGGCCAATCGCAAAAACAGCCGAAATGGTCTTTTTTCTATAACTTGAGCATAACATAGCCGATCTTAAAAAGGACTTTTAATGTGTCGTTTAAAAGTGCTTTACGAGTACTACATTTTCTATTCAGAACATATTTACTTCCAAGGTCATATTTGACTAGTAAACCTCGTTAGCCCAACTTACCCCCCCCTAAATTTGCCTTTTTTTCTCATAAAATTAAAGTCCTAAGACTTTGTTTACATTTTGTCCAAAAAAACTATTCAATAACTTTAAAAACAACGAAGTTAAAATGGTTCAAATATTTGGTACAATGCTTTTTTCATTATGTATGAATTACTTTTTTTTTTTATTCAAACAAAATTGAAAATTCACTGAATTATTTTTAAAAATGAATTGATGAAATTAAAATAAAATATTTTTCTTAAGATATTTAGGTATAAAAACGAGTTAATAACGTTAAAGACCCAAAACGAGCTGAAGTATCAGTCCTATCCAAAGCCAACGAATAATTTCTAAGTGAAATGTCCGATACTTTTAGTTTTTCTTCGATAACAATCGAAATTTCCACATCACTTAACTCGCCATCATCTTCTTCGCTTGAGCACGGAATATATCCGATGGAATAGTTAGATATTATAGGCATACTCTTGTACATTATCAATAGACAACAACCTTTCTCCGCATTGATCAAACGTTGGGCATCTTTGGGAATCATATCAAAATTGGAGCAGTTACATTGCACATTTTTTTCGATGCCACATTTGTACTGAGATATTAGAAAAATTTTGTTCCATTTCACTTCATCGTATTTATAGGAATGTTTTAGCAAATCATAATGTTCTTTTAAGAGACTTTTTATATACCTCCGAACCGTCGTTTTTATCACTATCGGAATGTTTGCACGCTGCCACAATTCTTGAAGAACTTTCTCAACTATTGATATATAATTATTTAGTTTACGGTTTTTGGGGACACTTGAATGACCGTTATGTTTCAAAAACAATAAATATTCAATAACATCGCGTTTACTAGGCAATTTTGTTTTATTGATTTCTTTTTTTTTCGAAAAACATTTTTAACGCGCACTCAAGAATTTGTGCGACTATTGTGTTATTCAGTTGGCATCTAATATCAGACCGTTTTATTTTAATTATCAGTTATTGAGTAAAAGAGAGAGTTACGAGTTACTGATCTACAGAGTTGCTATGTAACGCATATAACAACTATAAAGATTGAGTTATATAATTTATTGACAATTTATGCCCTGGTAACAAGGATCGATATTATTTAGTTTTAATTAATTATTTTTTTGGGAAACTTGAATATATTGTCACGATTCGTGGGTGATTTTGTTTGAATAACGTTATTAACTCGTTTTTATACCTAAATATCTTAAGAAAAATATATCATTTTAATTTCATTAATTCATTTTTAAAAATAATTCAGTGAATTTTCAATTTTGTTTGAATTAAAAAAAAGTAATTCATACATAATGAAAAAAGCATTGTACCAAATATTTTAACCATTTTAACTTCCTTGTTTTTAAAGTTATTGAAAAATTTTTTTGGACAAAATGTAAACAAAGTCTTAGGAATTTATTTTTATGAGAAAAAAAAGCAATTTTAGGGGGGGGTAAATTGGGCTAATGAGGTTTACTAATCAAATATGACCTTGGAAGTAAATATGTTACTCGTAGTTAACGTAGTTCTCGTAAAGCACTTTTAAACGACATATTCCTTTTTAAGATCGGATACGTTATGCTCAAGTTATAGAAAAAATACCATTTCGGCTGTTTTTCCGATGGTCCAAACAAAATTTTTTTTTTTATTTTGAAATCCATTCCAAGTTTCGAAAAAATGCCCATATTAGACCATATTTGCACAAATTAAAAAAAAATCTTTTCTCTGCTTTTTTTAAATGTTTTTCATTTTTTGGAACACATACATAAGAAATATGATATCTAAAAAGTTTTTTTATGGTGGGCGTGGTTACCGCCCCTGCTGCGTCGAAATTTCTCCCGCAGCCTTTTCCCACTTTTTCATGAAATTAGTGCAATTTAGGTATTAATATCAACAATAAATAAATACATTTTTATTATGCTAAAAGTATTATTATATTTCATTAAATTCACATTATGTACTTACAAAAATTAACAATAAATTAAAGAACTAGTATTTTACCCTGCGGCGGGCGCGCAACAAGCTAATACCTACAAGCAGTATTATTGCGGCTTTTCAACCGAAAACATAGTTTTTTTTTTATAAATAAAAAATATCAAAAACCAAAAATGTATGCCTCCTGAAGGGTTAAATTTTAATAAGAAATACAAATGTATGTGTTCCAAAAAATGAAAAACATTTATAAAAAGCAGAGAAAAGATTTTTTTTTAATTTGTGCAAATATGGTCTAATATTGGCATTTTTTCGAAACTTTCGGGCCCGATTGGCGCGGGTAAACGTTGTCGTAAAAAAAAAATTTTTTTAGTTTCGTTCTTAGAATATAAACGCATAAAAAAACCTTTCCAAACATCGCAAAATAAGGGACACTCTAGTCCACATCGACGCAATAGAATCGGTTCAAAAACAGTTTTTACTTTTCGCTCTACGTCATCAACGTTGGAACCCTAATATTGTTCTTCCTTCGTATGAGACCCGTCTTGGACTTATTTTAATGCCTTCCTTAAGAAGCAGGAGAATAATGCTAAATGTTACCTTCGTATATAAATTACTTTGTGGTAAGATCGAATCCGAATATCTACTCTCATCTCTTAACTTCAACATTCCGAGGAGAGGATCTAGACATTTTCTTTTTTTTAAGCTAAGTCAGTGCACATCAAATCACTGATGTTAACGGCACAGTAATTACTGTTTTCTACAGTAATTTGACTGCTCATACAGTACGACAGTAATTTTTTGAAATATCAAGTAATTTCAATGGCCGGACAAAAATATAAAGTTTTTTAGAAAAAATATCCTAAAATCCCATTTGTAACATGTCTGTTATTCTCATAATTTTATCATCTCTGGAATTTAGTGCAAAATGGAACGATGCCTTGATAACGATGCCTTTTAGTGTATACATGGCAAGGACTAACAACCGTACAATTCCAAAGAAACCATTTTGCGCTTTTAGGAAGATCTATGTACGATCATTTAGATGAATAAATTTAAAATTCTTAATTGTTTTAAATGTAGTAAGTATCCAAACATATTTGTTACGTTTGTTTATTATAAGCCGTATTCATAAAAATATTTTAAATTAGCTTAAAAATGTTTAAAAGCCTTTTAAAATTTTCTTATTCATAAACATGTTGTAACTGCTTTGTAGTTATAATAGAAACACTTTCGATTTGAAGTGGGATGAGTGTAAATAATGGTTCGTGTATAAGATAAATTCAATGACTTTTTATTTATTTGTCACAATTTTGTCAACGTTTTGATATTTAAACATCAAAAGTTTTTCGAAGCATAGAAAAAATTGTAATTTTATTGTGTTTTGTTATATTTTGTAAATATTTTTAAATATTTTGACTAATTTTTTGGTCAAATATTTTTAATTTTTTTTTACATATTTTGTAAATGTTATATTTTTAATTATTTGAATAATTTTTGACAATATTTGTACTGAAATGAGAGCAAATAATTTGCGAGGATTTTATAGCATGTTTCAGCCATTTTTAAAAATTATTTCAAGAAACAATCCTCAAAATAAACAAACATTTTCAAACAGTTTTTGACATTTTGTTTGTATTTGATATATTTTGAAATAACTTTATACATTTTTGATAAAATTTGTGCTCAGATGAGAACAAAAATGCAATTCAAAGGGGTTTTTTTTAATTTTTCAACAATTTTTAAAATTATCTCATTTATGAAGCATTTTAAAGAAATTTCTAACGCTATTGAACGTTTATGAATAATTTTTTTCTTATGAAGGCTTTATAAGAGGCTCAAAATTTTTTATGAATACAGCCGATATAATAAAACAATTGTATAAAAACTTGCGCTTGAATTGATTTTTTATACGTTTTAGTTATACAGTAATTACACAGTAATTTTTGTTCCAATTCACAGTAATTTTACACCAAAAACAGTAATTTTTCGTGCCCAACACAGTAATTTCAACAAATTATGTTAACATCACTGCATCAAATTACGCTCTTCACGACCCTTTTCGCTGTATGTGTAGTGATTTCAACAGTAACTATAATTTGATAAATTTGTGTGATTCGGTGGATGTATTAAAACGTAAAATAACTTTACATTTAAACACTTTATTTCATTTTGTTTATCATTATCTCAAAAATATACGCGGCTGATTATATCATGATATCGGTAATAATGTTGGCTGTAAAAATTGAAAAGTTAAAAATAAAAAAGTTGTCGGTTTTTCTTTTACATATTATATTTTGTGAAATAAACATCACCGAATAAGATTAGCATGCCATGTTGTTGTTGACATAATTTTTCTTAATTTTATAATGAGTTGGGTTTTGTGTGCTCAGGTTACTCCCTGTGTTTAAAACTAGACCAAATATTTTTTGTCACTTGGTTTGTGGGCCAGAGTAGTTGTCTTTTCTACACAAGTTTTTGCCTGCGTTGGTCCAAATGCTTGTCCAAACAATAACATTAGCACGGTGCTCCTAAATTGCTAAGCGGCCCGAATATATGTTATAATTTTATGTTTGTTCATATAAATACTTATATTTATATCTGCGTTATGTTTGGATTTGTTTTGGTGAATAAGAGCTTGGTGAATAAGAGCCGCAAACCAACTTATAGATATAAAAATACAGTTTTTTAGTCATTTTTTGTTTTGAACTCTGGGTGTAAATTTTTGACAATTATTGATTACTTTTTAGTATTGTTTCATTATTTTAGACATACTGGTCGTTCGGTTTTGTTTACTTACAGAACTTATTTTATAATTAATAAATTCGCGTTAATATTTATTTTGTCTTCATTTCTGCTGAAAAGCCAATAATGTGCTTAGCGGAAACTTGTAATCGCCAACAGGGGGTAAGTTTTAGTACGTAGGTGCATTCTGTCTGCCCCGGCTGATCCGGGCGGGATCTAGAATGTGAATCGTGCATGCATATAGCACAGGCATATGTATCTTTAGAAGATTCCTTACCTCCAGTAAGAATCCAAAAAAAAAAAAAAAGTACAACAAAACGCATCAATTTCGAACTTCAATCATGAACAACGAATTTCTCATCAAGAATACAAGCATTTGTATTTCCAAACATTGTTCCAGCTCAACCAGCTCGATCATTAGACGTTTCCTCATGGTCAATTCCTGGAAATATTTAGCTGGCCGATCCAGAATTTTACGACCCAGGAAAAATTGATGTAGTTCTGGGTTTAGAGTTTTACTTTAGCCTAATGTCAACTGGCCGCATCAAACTTTCACCAGAACTACCAATTCTACAAAACACATTGCTAGGTTGGATCAACAGCGGTAAAATTAATAATGATTCAGCAACAGATACCATCACTTATGCAGTCTTCAGTCATGAGGAACTCTCAACCAACGAGCTAATAGAATAATTCTGGAAACTTGACGTCGATGGAGCCTTAGCAGACAAGCACTGTGAGACTCATTTTTACCAAAATACAATTAGAAACAGCGAGGGCCGATTTGTCGTGAAATTACCACTCTCCAATCACCCAAGCAGCTTAGGGAAATCGAGGTCACTCGCATTCAATGGATTTTTGGCGATAGAGAGATGTATGAAAAAAGCTTCAAAACTTAAAACGCAATACGTCGAGTTCATGAAACAATATATAGAAGTAAGACAAATGAGTGAACTCAGTTTCAATGATATCCAACATTCTCACTACTTTATCCCTCATCACAGCGTTGTGAAACTTTCAAGCACAACTACAAAGTTAAGAGTTGTCTTTGATGTATCTGCTAAAACTTCATCAGGATTATCGCTCAATGAAATTATGCACACTGGTCCAACAGTTCAAAACGACTTATTTTCAATACTTTTGCGTTTTCGACTACCAAGATTTGTTTTCACAACAGACATTGAAAAGATTTACAGAAAAATCTTAGTGGACACAGTCGTCCGCAAACTACAACTAATTATGTGGAGAGAAAATGTAAATGGTCCAACACAGTAACTTATGGAACATCCTCAGCACCCTACTTAGCAACAAAGTGTCTACAACAGTTAGCAGAGAAAAACTTCGAGCGGTTTCCACTAGGCGCCAAGGTACTTACTTACTTACTTACTTACTTATCTGGTGCTTACAACCGTACGTCGGTTTTGGCCTCGTATAAGAAATTGCGCCAGCCATTTCTGTTCTGCGCTTGCTGGCGCCAGTTGGAAACACCAAGCGTGGTCTGGTTATCCAACACCTGATCCTTTCAACGAAGATGTGGGCGTCCTCTTTTGCGTTGACCACCACCGGGTACCGAATCGAATATTTTTTTCGCTGGAGCGTCATTTCCATTCGCTCAAAATGACCTAGCCAGCGGAGCCACTCGATTTTAATGCGCTTAACTATGTCGATGTCAGCGTACAGCTCATACAGCTCGTGGTTCCATCGAATTCGGTACTCGCCATTGACGCAGATTGGACCGAAGATTTTACGAAGGATCTTTCTCTCGAAGGCTCCCAAAGTCTTTTCATTAGAACTGCTTAACGTCCAGGTTTGTGATGCATATAATAGGACGGGCATGATTAGTGACTTATAGAGCGTGAGTTTTGTTCGTCGAGAGAGGGCTCTGCTTCTCAATTGCCTACTTAGCCCAAAGTAACACCTGTTGGCAAGAGTTAACCTTCGTTTTATCTCAATACTGATATCGTTGAAAGAGTTAATGCTGGATCGCAGGTAGAAGAAGTCCTTAACAACCTCGAAGGAGATGTTGTCAACAGTGACGTGGTTTCCAAGACGCTGGGACTGCTGCCAAGGTACTACGCGACAATTTTTATGTGGTTGACGGTGTGAGTGGGCCAAACAGTTTAATCACGGCCCACAGTGCGCTTTTTTCAATTTTAGGATGAAATTTGCAATTATCTCAAAAACTATAAAAGATAGAATCATAAAATTTTGTGCCAATATTCTCTATGCCAAAGAAAGTAAATTGACCAACAATTAAAATTACAGGTCAACTATCACGCTCTCTTCCTATACAAGGCCTTTTTGTATGGGAAGTATGCATTCTTCCATGTATAACGTAGATAAAAAGACATCTCCGGTACAAACATGTATGTATATATTCTTGATCAACTTCACCTCCTGTGTCGATTTAGCCGTTTCCGTCTGTGCTAAAATTACGATTACGGACAAGCAGAGAAATCTAAGGGAATGAAACTTGGTGTGTATATTACTTTTGTCAATACGTTGTTTAGTTTTGAAAATAAGCATGGTCGGTCAAAGACCACGCATGTCGCATGACCGCTGAGTTAAAACTATTAAAAAGCGAGGTAAAGCAACAGATATCTCAAATTGAGCAACGTTTCTCTCAATTTGAGATATCACTTAATAACCTCCAGTCGCGAGTGGAGAAAACTGAGGTGGAAGCAACTTTAAAAACTTCAGGCCTTTGCTTGCGAAGTTGCCGCTCTTAGTGAAGAGTTAGTGAGGGTAAGTAGTAGATGCGATGAATTAGAAAAAAATAATCACGTTGCAGATGCAGTTCTTTTTGGAATGCCACAAGTGATGAGAACTTAACTATGAGTTTCCTTCATCTTTGCAACACCATCGAATGCAAACCACCTGAAATGCAATCCATTTTTCGTCTCCGTCCACGAAATCAATAGTCTGACACACCAATAATTTTAAAATTTAAATCACCTCAAGACAGAAACCTGGTCCTTAAATGTATTGGAAACTTCCGTAAAACGCAGAACAGGCAACTCTGTCTTCGCAATGGTGGAATGGACTCCGATAAATACATATATATGAACGAGAGCCTAAGCCAAAGAAATCGTTCTCTTTTACAACACGCTGTCCGTATGAAGCGCCATAAGCAGCTGTTTTCTGTGTTCACAAGAAATGGTTCTGTTTTGGTTACGACACACAAGAGTGGAAACCCCATCAAAATACTTAGCGACAAGATATATAATAATATATTATATATAATATTTAATATATAATAAATAATATATAATAAAAAAGATAAATAAGAAAACTATTTTTTTTTATTTTTTGAGTACCTCGGCAAAGTGTTTGTGCTTCATGTTCTGTATGTATGTTCTGTATTTCTTAATTGTATTCCCTATGGATGAAATAGTACAACCTTGGGGTAGCTCCATCGATTTGTCGCATACCCTACTTAACATTTTATGCAAATACAAATATCTGCCATTATCTGGGTTAAATATCTGCCATTTAAACGCTCAGAGTTTGAAAAACAAAATTGATGATCTGCGCTTGCTGGTAAATAATAGCATGGTGGATATCGTTTGCTTGTCTGAATCATGGTTGAAGACGGAAATGTGTAATAGTCTATTTAAACTAAACAAGTATACACTGGTTCGGGCGGGTAGACAGGATAAAATGGGTGGTGGGGTTTGTATTTACATAAAGAACAGCTTAAAATTTCACATAGTAAAAAAATCCAGCATCAATGATTTAACTGAATATGTTCTTATTGAAGTTTTGCATAGTTCAGGAAAAATTTTAATTGGGTGTTTTTACATGGCTCCTGGTATTGCAAACCCAACATTAATAAGAGACCAATTTGACGAATTGGGTCATCTTTTTTTGGATGCTGTCATTTGTGGAGATCTCAATCTTAATATATTAGGCAACAGGAATGCAAATTTCACTGAAATTATTGATATATTCAACTTCAAACTCTGTTTCCAACACATTTTAAGCCAAACTGCATACCATCTTTACTTTATGTTTTTTTTAGTTTCTGATTTAAAATTGGTTTTGCACTATGACCAATTTTCCGTACCAGCTTTTTCCAACCACGAGCTAATTTTTCTCTCGTTAGCCATATATCCAGACACATCTGAGGAAACCTTGTTAAATATTACAGATTTTTCGCACATAAACCTTAATCAATTGTTTTTAGACTGTCACAGATTAGATTGGACCCCAATTTACGCCACGAACGATACAAGTATACAAATTAAACTATTTAATTATAATATAAAGAACCTGTATATTAAGCACGTCCCAGTGAGGAGCAAACGAATCAAACCTTACAGTCACCCTTGGCTTACGGAGGAAGTTAAGTGTCTGATCTTGAAAAGAGATAAACTATATGATAGATGGCAAAGATATAAATGCTCACAAATATATTTAGAGTTTAAACGTGTCCGTAATTCAGTTACTGCTCTTATTGGTAGGAACAAAAAGAGTCATTATGACAGCAAATTTAGTTCGAGTAGGTCAAGTCAAACATTCTGGAAAAACATTCGACAAGTTGGTATAGCCAAAGAACCCCAATATATTCCAGAATACTGAAAAGTATTTCTCGATTTTTCAAAAGCGTTTGATTGCATAAATCACAGCCTCCTGGTTCAAAAACTAAGCACACAATTTTTTTTCGATATAACATTGTGCAAACTCATAGCGTCTTACCTCGGTGATCGTTCGCAATATGTATACTTAAACAAGATTTATCAAAACTCGAAATTTTTTTCCATTGTTGCAAAAGAGCTAAAGTTGTTTACTTCTAATCAGGGTTCGCAAAAACTCGCAAGTGAAAAGTAAAATTGCACTCTTCCTCATCAATATTACTCAATTGAACAACTATTCATTTCGCTTTCCTCATTCGTGAAGAAAAAAAAATGAGCGCTCTTTCGTTAAACGTGCAGAGCGATAAAAACTTTTTCATTTTGCTTTAATAGTTATCGCTCATTTTTTGCGCTCCTGAAAAACTCTGAATTGAAGAGCGCTCTTTGCTGTTTATTCATGTTATACTTCTCGCTCGGGAGTTTTTTCAATGATAAACTCATTTCATTTGAATTTTTGCACTCGCTCATTTATTATACCCCCACGCTTAAAAAACGTAAATGGGGGTATATTAATTTTGTCACTCCGTTTGTAACGCCCTTAAGGAGGCGTGGTAGGTATAGAAAAGTATAGATATTATTGATCAGTATCACCACCTGAGTCAATTTAGCCATGTCCGTCTCTCCGTCTGTCGTCACGATTACAGCCGTAATTTTCAAGCTATCATCACGAAATTCAATATTTAAGCTTTTATCTAAAAAATTAAGGTCAAGTTCGAAAATGAGCCAAATCGGATAAAAACCACGCCTACCTCCCATACAAAGTGCCTTTATCAAAACGGTAAAATCTCGTAGTTTTTTGAGTTTTATTTATTTATTGTGATCAACTAGTACAACAAGATTTATAAAGAAACCTTATAGTTACAGCACTAGCTTCATGCAGTTAATAATCATGAATATAACTTACAGAATAACATAAATTATGACTTAAAATTAAATTAAATAAATTATAAAATTATTCGTAGTATATATATTCGATTTTTTTATTATATCATTGCAACAATGAGAGATACATGGAAAGCTTATTTTTGTATTGCATAGCGTTATGGGTAGATCTTAGCTCAGTAGATAAGGAGTTCCAAAGACGTATTGCGAAGATATAAAATTGTCTTTCCGAGGTTAGGCAAAAATGTCGTATTTGGATCAAAGTTCTAGTTCTATTTGAACACGAAATGAACAATCTATCGCGTAAATATGAAGGTTCACCAGAGTATATAACTTTATGCAGCATTACCAGAGTACGAAATTTTAGAATATTTTCAAAGGTCATATTGCAGATTTTTTTAGCATAATGTGAAACACTGTCGCGACGTTCCAGTCCATAGACGTGTCTAGTGATGTTGTTGAATAGGACACACAGTTTTGCTTTGGAAGCAGCATCACAATTAGCAAATAGTTCACATCCGTACAGGAGAGTGGGCAGAAGATAAGTTTTTGCAAGAACTAATCTAATCCGTTGTGGAGTAAAGGACTGAGTTATCCACAGTGAGCGTAACATTCCGTATACTTTACCGACGGTAATCCTAATATGCGTGCTCCAAGACAACGTTCTATTAAAAACAATTCCAAGGTTTTTTGCAGAATCTTCGTATTGTATTGCGCAATTGCTAAGCATTACTTTTTGAAAATTAGAAATATCTATAAGCTTTTTTGTCATGACTAGGCACTTTGACTTTTTGGGATTGAGGTGTAAACCATTTTCACTTGCCCAGTTATTAATGAGACTCAAATCGTAATTGATGTTAGCTACACAATTAGATTCAAGATTGCGACTGCAACTTGCATACAGCTGAACATCATCTGCATACATATGAATGTTGCAGCTTTGTAGAATATAAGGTAAATCGTTTATGTAAATCGAGAACAGGAGTGGCCCAAGGACAGATCCCTGTGGGACACCACGTAAGACTGGTAAAAAATTAGATGTCAGATTATTTCCGCATACCGCCTGCGATCTTTTGAGTAGATACGATTGCATTAAATTTGCAGCAGTTGATGAAAAGTTGAAATAGTTTAAAAGTTTAGTATAAAGGATAGTATGATCGACAGTATCAAATGCCTTTGAATGATCTAAAAGGACTAAAAAATTTACTTTGTTTTCATCTAAACTAGCGCGGATGTTTTCAGCTACGTCAATTAATGCAGTAACACAGCTTCGCTGAGCTCTAAAGCCTGACTGTCTATCACTGATTAGGTTATTTTCGTTTATATATGAACTGATTTGCCGGTGCAGCAAAATTTCTAATGCCTTAGATAGGAAGGGTAAAATAGCTATCGGGCGAAAGTCGTTGCCTGATTTAGGTATTGGTATTATTTTAGCTTTTTTCCAGCTGCTTGGAAAAATAGATGTCGTAAGAATGGTGTAAAAATGTGGGTAATGAATGGCAAAAGCACGGGTAGAAGAATTTTTAGAAATACAGGGTGCATCTCATCGATGCCAGTAGCATTAGATTTAATTGCTAGAATGCTCTGAAGTACTTCACATTGATCAACGCAACAAAACGAAAAAATTAAATTTCTATTTAGATTACCAAATCTGTTAGAGTATACATTGGCAGTTACCATGGGCATTGAAATATTTATAAATTTCTCGTTCAGATCATTGACCCCAACAACGTTACTACTTGTGGTTTCCTTACCAATACCAATTTTACGAATTTCATGCCACATTTTCTTACCTCCAATCGCATTTTCGAATTTTTCACTGTAATATCTAGTTTTGGATTGTTTTACTTGGATACAGACCTCTTTTCTCAATCGTTTGAATTCAGCATACAGTTCAGGAGTGTAGAACTCCACAAAAATTAATATATGGACTTGAAATTTTGCATATGAGCTCCGATATTTAAAGTGCACTCAGTGAAATTCAACCAAATCGTATGAAAACCACTCCTACCTCCCATACAAAGTGACTTTATCAAAAAGCTAAAATCTCTTTAAATTCCACATAAAATAATATATGGACTTGAAATTGTGCATATTAATTTTGATATATAATATGGACTTTGTGTATAAAATTCAACCACACCCACCTCCCATACAAAGTGATTTTATAAAAAATGAAAGCGAATATTTTCTGTTAAAACCATGTGTAACGAAAATGTTTTTACAAATAAACATTTTATTGACGGCTTAAGAATTTGAATATACTTCGTTTCGGACGTGGGGGTATTTTAACTTCGGCCCAGTCGAAGATCATTTCTTACTAGTTTTTGATTGTTTTTGTTCTTATTGGCTTTATTTGCATTGTAACTGTAAATATTTTTGAGCTTATATTTTGGTAGGAGTTAAGAAGTTATGCTTGCTTATTGTTGTACGTGATTCCACAGAGTGTGAAGTGATTTTGCTGATAAAAATGGGTAGAATTTCAAATATGGACAAAAATCAATACGTGTCTTACGACCAAGAAAAAAACGAGTCAACATGTATATTGTGTAAAAAAAACTTAAGGGTAAAGTGCTCCACAATATTAAAAGACATTATATAACAATGCACAAACATAATTTTGAAGACAATTCCGCAGCTTTTTCGAAATGTTTAAAAAAAAATACAATTAAAAATGAATAAAAGTGTTTTTCTTAAGTGTTGTATAGGATTGGTTATAGTTAAAAGTATGCCATTTCGTCTTTTCGATGATGAGCAGTATTTCAAAAAGCTTATTGAGCCGTATGAGATTGCCTTCAATACAACCGTCAATTCCAGAAATATTGTAGAAAATCTCGGAACGTGTGCTGAAAAAATGAAAAGTCGACTTTCTGAATTATTAAAAAACAAAATGGTTTGTATTTAGCTTGATATTGCTTCAAGACTAGAAAAAAGTATTCTAGGCATTAATGTTCAGATAATTCAAAATTTTGAAATTCAAGTTTTCACACTTGGAATGCTTGAGTTAAAAAAAAGGCACACCGCATCTTTTCTCAAAGAAGAAATTTTAAATTGCATTTCTAAATTTGGTGTGCATACAGTACAAATATATTCTTCGACTACTGATAACGGGGCTAATGTCGTGAAAACTTCTGAGCTGTTAAAAGAAAATGAATTATCAGAAACCGATGAATATGAGGACATTCATAATCGATTAAGCTCAGTTTTGTCGGTAGTAAGATGTGCTGTACATACTCTGCAACTAACCGCCCACGATGCATACAAGACCGTTTAGGAAGAACTGGCAGAGTGTCGAGAAGTTCTCTGCGAAAAATTATTCGAAATGGTCACTTTGGAGAAGCCGTCCGTATGCCTACGTTAGATAATATGACGAGATGGAACTCAACTTTCGACATGTTGACTGCTCTATTCAATCTAAAAGAATTTGTAAATACCCATGAAATTGATTGTGAAATAAACTGGGTTTTCATACAAAACTTTGTTATGGCTTTCACACCAATTGCAGAATGTACCAAATCCTTACAGACGGTCAACTATGTCATCGGTGATTTTTACAGGGATTGGCTACTTTGCGAAACAAAGTTAGAAAATATTCTGGAAAATGATTTTGCTCTAACTTTGCTGAATTCTATGAAATCAAGAAAAGTAAGGCTTTTAGAAAATAATGCATTTCTTGCGGCATTGTACATGGATCGCAGATTTAATTATATGGATTCTCCATTCTTAAACGAAACACAAAGGAAGCAAGCAGTAGTAAGATCATAAGATTTCATATCTCTTTTCTACATTGAAAAAAAAAATGTTATAATACTGACGACAATTGTTATCAATTTGACGAATTTTGTGTCTAAAAAATAGCTTGCAACAAATTTCGTCAAAGTAAGAGCAAATGTGTTTAAAATTTTTGAAAAACATATGGAAAATATTTTTGTACAGTTTTTAAAATCATTCCCTTTATTTAATTTATAACAGAATACCCATAATTATTGTTTAAGCTTTAATATTATTTATGTGTATTCATAGATGCATATAATGATTACGAGCGCAATTTTAAATACTCTTGAGGGAAATACTGATGTTTTTATAGATTCCCCAAACAGCAACGTTGACAATGACTGCGCGGAAGTTTCAAACGGGAAGTTTGATTTGCTAGAAAAGAAAGTTGGCTTAATGATGCATCAATCAAATCAATCCTCATACCGTGTTCATACCCTTCGGCAGAAACTTGAAATTTTGGCTCACGAAACGAGGATGCCCTTTAATACGGACATTATGACTTATTGGAAGGATTCGCAACAGATAAACCCTGCACTGGCTAAGCTAGCAGAAGTAATTTTATCGGTTCCATGCAGCCAAACATCGGTTGAACGTGCATTAAAATTTTAAAAATATTTTTAAAAATGCTTTCATTTAATCTAATAAAAAGTAAATTGTTAATGTTCTCTGCACTTAGCCGTGAACGATTCTTTGTTAATATGAGTGAAAGAGCACTGAATGCACGTTCAACCGATGTTTGGCTGCATGGAACCAATAAAATGACTTCTGCTAGCTTAGCCAGTGCAGGGTTTATATGTTGCGAATCCTTCCAATAAGTCATAATGTCCGTATTAAAGGACATATATATAAATATATATATATTATATATATAAGTATGTATATTCAATATATATATATATTATATATATATATATTATATATATATATATATATATATTATATATATATATATATATATTATATATAATATACATAAAATAGTTATGAAACGTCTAACACCTATATACAATCTATCATTCGATTAATGTAAGCAAGTGTATCTATTCTAACTTAGTTGTATTCTTATAAAAATATGTTCATCTACTCGCCTGGGCCTAAAGCTCAAACATTTTTTATAATAAACTTCAGACTTAATTTTACTGCTCAGAAGTAAAGATTGTTTTAATTGTCTTCGATATTTAACTGCCGCAGTCGGCAGGATTGCTAGAAACGCTTTAGCAATCCGTAAATAAGTATCCTACGAAAATAGTAAGGACAAATCCTACTCAAAGGGAATCGACTGAGGTCCTACGAAAAAGGACAATTGGAAAAGTCTGAAAAGCTGAAATAAAAAAGTTTAAATAAAAATTGTGACAAAAGAACTTTGACAAATAGAAAAAATTCTATTGAAAAATGAAAAATAAACGAATTCAATATGACTACAAAATCTTTGGAAATTTCGCCTTTTCCTATTACTTACCTGGCTCAGCTTTCTGATTTTGATGGCAAGAAGGAAGAACTTAACAATTTTACAAGTGCGATCGATAACCTGATTCCTATTTTATCAACATACAACGAAGTTTCACACAGCATGGTGCTTTCAATCATAAAAAACAAATTGAAAGGACGAGCTAGAACAGCAATGGAGATTCATCCACATTTGAAAGCTTGGCCAGAGATCAAAACAATGTTAGAGACGAATTTTGGAGGACTTGCCTCTGCCGAAAGTCTTTATGAAGATTTGAGAAACGCACAATTTCGAGGCGAGATTACAGATTTTTATAATTATATTCAACGAAAATTATCCTTACTGAACCAACGATACAGGCTGGACAACCAATTAAATGAAATTCAGTTCAATAACAAAACAGCACTGAAAATTTTCATAAATAAATTGCCTATGCATCAGAGAACGGTCTTGTGCGCCTTGAAACCAACAACTATGGAACAAGCTTTACATGAACTTTCTTCGGCTGGATTATTACAAAATATTCGGAGCAATTCTTCTAACGGTCTTAATTCTCCAACTAGCACCCAACAGCGAAATCAACAACATCTTAGCAAAAATCCACAGGAACAACAATATCAACAAAATAGGAATTCCAGAAATTCAACTTATGCTAATTTTCAAAATAGGAATCCGAATTCTCAGTGGCAACCAAAAATCTACCGACCATATCAGCAGCAATACGGTGGTAACCAACCCAATACATATCCGCAGCAATACGATGGTAACCAACACACCCAATGGCAACAACAACCACGACAACAGAGGCAACTGGGACAACAACCCCCTGTAGAACCAATCTTAGTAAACTAGTATCCACAAGAAATAGATAAGTATGAATGTAATGATAGGTACACAAATTTTTCATTATCTGGCCTCGGGAACACCACCCGACGGGGCCTTCCCTATATCTTGTTTAAGACCCCAATAAGGTCTACCAGAATATTAATTGACACGGGATCAACCGAGAATATTTTAGCGGAAGGACATTGTCCGCCCCAATACATTAGAAATTTAAAAGAACCGTTATTGATTAAAACAGCATCTGGTCAATTAAAAGTTACCCAAGATGCGACCATTCCAAAGGAAACTATGCCGGTTTCACTTAAGACTAGCCCTAATTTCCGAATACTCGAATTCCATGCCATGTTTGCGGGACTTTTCGGTTCAACTCTTTTAGAAAAGAGAAAAGAGTCCAATGTCGCATTATTTAGAGAAAATAATGCGACATTGGACTATGAGAAAAAAATTTTAGTATTATATAATCAGGAAATTCCTTTATTTTTTGAAGGTGATGATGAAAATCAGATAGAAATTGGAATAGAAGACTTACCAGAAATGTACTACCTAGACGTATTAGGAATAATTGAACAGCTCAGGATTGACCATTTAAATAGTGAAGAGAAGGAAGCTATTAGTTATCTTATTCAGAAAAATAGCGATGTATTTTACAGGAAAGGGGACGATCTGTCCTTCACAAATGAAGTTAAACACAACATTTCTACAACAGATGCTAGACCAGTATACTCTAGAACTTATAGATATCCCGAAGTTCATAGAAAGGAAGTAGATAAGCAGATAAACGAAATGTTAGAACAGGGTATTATCAAACCCATGGTATAATAATACATGGTAGCATTGACAGTTGCTTGGGAAATCATATACTGTCAAAAAATATACTCAAAAAGAGAGCGTTCGCTGGTCGGCCATTGTTAATAAATGAAAACACAAACAACAAACGAATTTTCTGCCAGCATGAAGCCACAGGCATCAATCCACCGCTGGCGACGAGTTTCGTTATTAGGCACTGAATAAAATTTAACATCACGGACTGATCTTTTTATCACTTTCATGATTTTAAATGTTTATTTCTTTATGATTTGTTTATTTAAACGCACAATATTCTTATTAGTTTTTTGTTTGTTTTTGTCACTTGCTTTAATTTTCGCTTCGTTTCGCAAACAGCTGTGTTTGACAATTTATGTTTTCCTGTTGAAGAGAAAATAAGCAGTTGTCAATGCTACCTGGCATAATTATACCATGATCAAACCGAGTACTTCTCCTGATAATGCGCCCATTTGGGTAGTTCCAAAAAAAGAAGACAAAGAAGGAAACAGGGAATGGAGAGTAGTAATTGACTATAGGAAACTGAATGCAGTCACCAAGGAGGATAAATATCCTATACCTTTAATTGATGACATACTAGACAAAATTTGTAGAGCAAATTATTTTTCAACCCTAGATTTGACCAAGGGTTTTTATCAGATTGAGGTCAATCAGGAAGACCAGGAAAAAACAGCTTTTTCTACATACGATGGTCACTTTGAGTTCAGGAGAATGCCTTTTGGGCTTAAAAATGGTCCTGCAACTTTCCAACGTATGATGAATAATGTTCTAAAGGAACATATTAATAAGATCTGCGTTATTTATATGGACGACATACTTATTTTCAGTACAACACTACAAGAACATCTGATTAGCTTAGAGAAAATTTTCGCCACCCTAAGAAGAACAAATTTAAAAGTGTCTTTGAATAAGAGTGATTTTTTTAAGAAAGAGACTGAGTTTCTGGGACATGTGGTAACTCCTAATGGTATAAAGCCAAATCCCAATAAAATCAAGTGTATACAAAATTTTCCTATACCCAAAACAGTAAAGGAAATTAGAAGCTTTCTTGGCCTTAGCGGCTATTAAAGAAAATTCATCCCAGATTACGCAAAAATTGCGAAACCTTTAACACTTAGGTTAAAGAAGGGTTCTGAGATCAGCATAAATGATTTTGATTATAAGAGATCTTTCACCAAATTGAGGACAATTTTAATGTCGGGTATGATACTAAGGTACTCCAATTTTGATGAAACTTTTACTCTCACGACGGATGCAAGTAACTTCGCTATAGGAGCTGTGCTATCGCAAAAAAATGTTCCCATAGCATTTGCATCTAGGACGCTAAATAAACACGAGATTAACTATTCAACTATTGAGAAGGAGCTATAAGCCATCGTTTGGACAACGGGACAATTCCGCCATTATCTGTATGGAAGAAAATTTAGGCTATGCACAGATCATAAACCATTAATTTGGTTATCCTCTTTAAAGGAGCCAAATTCGAAGATGATTAGATGGAAGATTAAACTCAACGAATATGAGTTTGATATCTGTCATGTAAATGGAAAGGAAAATAAAGTTGCAGATGCACTTTCTAGAATTCAATGTGAAGTAAATCTTTTTGAGTGTAGCGAATGCAACAAGAAATATACTCAAGCTACAAACTTGGGTATCCACAAAAGAATTGTACATAAGGGATTAAGATATTAATGCAATATGTGTAAAAATCTTTTTAAGACGAAAATTTCACTGAGACAGCATTTTAAACGGAATCATCCGAAGGAGAAATTATCGTATACAGACGTTTGCGTAAAGGATAACGATAATGTGTCAATGAATTCAGAAAATGTATCAGTCAGACGATCTAGGTCACCTGTACCTACGGTACACAGCGCCGACGAAGATGGCAATGACCATATTCCGGT
Source organism: Pherbina coryleti (assembly GCA_943735915.1). NCBI lineage: Eukaryota > Metazoa > Arthropoda > Insecta > Diptera > Sciomyzidae > Pherbina > Pherbina coryleti. The sequence goes on from OX030950.1 coordinate 83,847,974, forward strand.
GACTGAGAAACCTCTTCAATTTTACCATACTCAAGTGTTAATAAAACCTGGTGATGTAGATGAGTACAAACTAGTTGAAACATTTAGCAAGAAAAGATATGTATTTAGTTATAGTCAAGATAGCGAAATTGTGGAAAAGGTTATTGAGATAATTAAAAATGAACAAAATGTTACAATTTATTGCTAAATAGAACCTGTTTATCTAAAGATTCAAGAGGAGGTAATTAAACTAAGGAACATAACGAACTTTAAAATTTTACGGACTTGCAAATTAATTGAAGACGTAAAGAATTAATGGAAATAATATTAAAGCATCATAAATATGACAACAATCATCCGGGCATAGAAAAAACGTACCAAGAATTAAAAGACGTATACTATTACCCTAATTTGAAAAGGGAAATATCCAAAATTATAAACAATTGTAAAGTATGCAACTTTAAAATCGAAAGAAGACCCATAAAATTACCGTATGAAAAGACCGAAACTCCAAACGGACCGCACGAAATTTATCATGCGGATATATGGTTTATGAGTAGAAACAAGATGTACCTTACTGTTATCGACAAATTTTCTAAATACGCGCTTATGCAGGAAATAGATGATAGGACACCTTTATGTCTAATTAAAGCAATTATTATAATTTTTAATTTGATGAAGCCACCAAAATTGTTAGTAACTGACAATGAGACCGGTTTAACTACAGCATTATTCAAAGACTTTCTGGAAAATAAGAATATTAACCTACACCTAACCACACCAAACAGGCATACTGGAAATTCGGACATCGAAAGATTCCACAGCAGTATAAACGAGAACATAAGAATCTTCAAAAAACGAGAAGAGGAAAATGATATTGCATACAACATCGATTTAGTAATACAATCAAATTCTACCTATAACAACACAATACAATACAAAACAAAAGCCCAGTGACATACACTTTTTTAATTGCAAAATAAACATAAAGGAGGTGTATGACCGAATAGAAGCGGTAAAGGAAAAGACTTTGGAGTATCGTAACAAAAACCGGAAAAATGAAGAGATTAATCAAAATTACAAAAATTCTTCAAACGTACCCAAACTAGAGGTAAGACAAGAGGAAGTTGAAGTCGATGAAAAGCACTATAAAACTAGGACCAATAATCAAAAACACTATAAGGACCAATTTATTAAACGGAAAAATTCTTTCAGTTCCATGGACGTACTTTTTGACCCTGACGATATTGTTGACGACGACCAACCGTCTTCAAGCGCGAATATTGGAAAGAACGGATTTACCAGAACTAGGTCAGAAGAAACTATTATCAGAATAAGATACTATTCTACATATCTTTAATGTCGCTAAATATGAGAATAGTCTTACAAAAATTATATGTTTAACATATTCTGAATAAGCAAGGTATGGAATTATATTCGGAAATCTTGTGATATTTGATTAATAATAATATTTATTTAAATGTAATGGGTGCAAGTAGGTAAATTGAAACCTACAAGATGGATGAATCTGACCTAAGTAAAAGATATCTCCCTTCAGGAGCTTAGGTTCCATGTTTAGAATCTGGAAAATAACAATCATAATTACTGATTATTAGAAGACAATAAATTTTGAAACGTATGTACTAATCAAAGTTACTAATTTTTATGCTTCAGTAAAATAAATTAAACCATTACTTAACAATTTTCACTTTGTCCACTACTCCTTCAGAATATGGACAAAGATCCTCGTATGGGGGAGTTATGAAACATCTAACACCTATATACAATCTATCATTCGATTAATGTAAGCAAGTGTATCTATTCTAACTTAGTTGTATTCTTATAAAAATATGTTCATCTACTCGCCTGGGCCTAAAGCTCAAACATTTTTTATAATAAACTTCAGACTTAATTTTACTGCTCAGAAGTAAAGATTGTTTTAATTGTCTTCGATATTTAACTATAATATATAATATATATATATATATATATATTTTATAATTTTTTAATGAAATATTCGCCTTTTTATGTTCCTTTAATTTTTAATTTTTATTCTTTTCTATATTTTCATCATGTATATTTATTTTATTTTTAATGAAATATATTCTAAAAAAATGTTTAAAATCGTTGTTTTCAAACCCTTCCACTTATTATGTGCGAAATAATCAATTAAAATTTCGCATCAAATGAAAGCGAGCGAGCGAGATGAGTGAATTATTTAAAACCTCGCGAGCGATGGAAACTCACCCTATCGCATCATCATGACAAACGCTAATTTTAAATTACTCAGCATACAAACAAACGAGCGAGAAAAAAAAATTGAAGGATCTCTAAATGGAGCGAATATTTCATTTGCATATGCTCTTGAATTTTTGGAAATGATAAATTCATAACAAAGATAACTCAGAAGAGCGGGAGCGAATTTTGATTGCTCTACGCACTCTGCTTCAAATGACTGTCACTCACAAACCACTGCATTAAACTTATTCGGGCAATTATCATTTGAAAGATGCCAAACCTTTAAATTAATATCGATTTGAGCTTAACGATGCATCAGATTAAAGACACTAAAGATTATTGAACAGTCTGGTATATTGTAATATGTTTAAATATAGTAATGGCAGAATCGCCATGTAATAAGTTTATACTTTAATCGTCATATATTGTAATATGTTTATACAAGCGACCCCCGGTGCGCGTTGCTGCACCCATCAACTATAAAAATAATTATAATAATAATAATAATTGGCGCTGACGCCGTTCATTGTGTTCAGCGTATATTCTAAGAGTATTGTCGTTGTTTGCAAGCGCTCTATCAAGAAGAGGCAGAATAAAGTGAAATGTGAGCGGAAAATTGCAATGAAAAAACTTGTATGTATCAGCGCGAGCGGCTTGCGAAAACTTTACATTTTTCTGACTCTCATTTTGTTGTTAACAGACGCTCTATTAAGAAGAGACAAAGATACCGTTGTTCTTAGTTGCTCTGTTAAAAATAAAAAAATCAACATAACAACAACAATTATATGCAAACTTTAACTCGCTATAACTTAAAAAATATAAATTTTTAAGAAATAAAAAGCCCAGTTTGCACATCTACAGTTCTAAACCTACCAAGAAATTTTAAATTTATTAAGATTGGACTGGTAGTTCAAAAGCCTTACGCCGGTCAAAATTTGAGTTTGTGTAATATGCATACGATAAGATTGGCAGGATCATCATGTGGGAGTTCTGTGATTATGTTTGTATTATTAAGGAGTGCCAAAGTGAAGGCTTATTCTTATGATGGCCAAAGTGCCGTACTTAAGTAGAAATAAAAAAAGCTAATAGACTAAGAGCTAGCGCAAAAAAAATTCTTTGAATTTAAAAAAGCTGATTTTCTGGCAATTGGTTATTGTAGTTGTGTACACACACATACTGCGGTCAGTTAAGCCAACTGTAGAGCAGGCGGGTCATAGCTGCTATCAAATGTGTAATTTTTTCGGTGGAATTGAAATGAATTTAAAAAAGTTGAAAATTGTTTATACAGCTTGGAAATTGCATATAAATAACAGTTATAACAGTTATGACAGTCAGTCTGTTTAATGTCGGAACAGAGCTGGTCAGTCAGCCCCAATATATGAACAAAAAATAGGTAACGTGGAATTTATTTAAAAAACTTGAAACTTTTTGTAAGGGTACCTAATTGTATAGTAACCATAAATAAAATAGTCAGTAAACCATATTGTGGAACAACTCCCGTCATTCAGCCTAAAAACTTTGCAATTTTTCTTAATTTCTATCTTGAGAACATGCCGAGAACCCAGCTCCGAAGTTTCGTTTGATACACATATTTATGCCCCCACGTTTGAAAAACATAAAAGGGGTATATTAATGTTGTTACTCCTTTTGTAACGCCCATAAGTAGGCGTGGTAGGTATAGAAAAGTATTTATACTCTTGATCAGCATCACCACCCGAGTCAATTTACATATCCGTCTATCAGTCTATATGTCTGTCCGTCTGTCTGTCCGTTCTTTCCGTCTGTCTGTATGTCTGTAACCACGATTACAGCAGTAATTTTCATGCTATCATCACAAAATTCGATAGTTAAGCTTGTATCTAAACAATAAAGATCAAGTTCGAAAATGAGCCAAATCGGATGAAAACCTTACCTCCAACCTCCAACCTTGGCTTACCTCCAATACAAAGTGCCTTTATCAAAACGGTAAAATTTCTACGAATTCCACAAGCATTAATATATGGAATTGAAATTAGCTTTGAATGTAAATATATGAGCTTTGATGTCTAATATACATTCTGAGTAGGAAATTCGACTTAATCGAATAAAAACTACGCTTACCTCGCCTACAAAGTGACTAGCAAAAAGCTAAAATCTCTTTTAATTCCACAAAACTAATAAAAAATAAAAATAAATAAATAAACTGGCCATTTCAGCCTTTGAAAGGACCGAACTTCGTATTGAGTGTTTATGAAGACTCCGAATGGCTAATGTGCATGATCTCAAGAAGCTTTGTATGGCATTATTTACTAAAGAGCTGCACGGGTGTGTTTGCAAGACATTCGATTGTTGTTTGCATGCTTACTCTATTCAACTCTCATCTTTAACAGCATTTAAACACTAACAATATACAGACCAAGAACAAATAAGTATAAAGCATACCGAAAACAAGACAAACGAGAACTTCTTCAAAGCAAGCATATAAAGTAAAATTGAAATGTGTTGATATGCTCTGTGCTAGACACCGAGTACTGGTTAACGAAAAATTAACGAAAAATTAACGAAAAAAAAACAACAAGTTGCGCACAAATAATGTGTGTTGTTATTGTTTTGTGTTTAAAAGCTTTTTCTGCTTCATATCAGAGCAAAGAAAAGAACATCGAATGTTGTTATTTCTCTAAAATATATTTGTTTTACTCGGTGTGCTCGTTGTTTTTTGCATTGATTTGATTGTGTTGATTTCATCGTATCGAATATATAAAGCATTTAAAAATAATGAGAAAGTACATATCTTGGTGAGAGGCTAACAAATGCTGTAGAGTGAGTACTATTTTGTAAGAGAATGCTGTATTATGTTTGCTTATACTTGAAAGAATAAAGTAAACAGAGAACAAGACAATCAAATGCTCGATGCACTTTATTGTATCAAATACATTCATGCAGCTCTTTATTATTTACTGTCTGAGGTTTGCCATTGTCTGCAGAGAGGTGACGGCCGAACAAAAAAATTAATTAAATTTCTGTGTCAGATGGAATTTGAACCAAGGTTCTTTGGCGTATGGGTCACGCACTCTACCCATTGCGCCACGGCTGCCACACAAATTTAATATATGGACTTAAAATTTGCAAGTAAGCTTTAATTTGCACTCTGAGTATATAATTGTAAAAATAAACAATGTAACAAAAACAAAAATAAACAAATAAACAATGAAAATAAACAATCGAGTGAAAACCACGCCACATAGTACTTTGAGCCCATACAAAAATGAGGAATAAATATAAGGAGTCGTTCGATTCTTATGAAATTTTGCATAGCAGTTAATATGTGATCACTGATTTCAGAAATGAAATAAACATAAGTCTATTACTTTTTACTAAAAATGAGTTTTAAATATCCAAATTTCTCCATTTTAAATTAAATAAAAAAAATTATTAAAACATTCAATTCAGAAATAATTTATTTTTGTCTTAAATTAAGGATTTAACTTTTTAATATTGATAACCGATTTGAAATATTGTTTTTAGTTTCAGAGATACGAATAAATATATCCATGCATATTAACGTACCAAAATGTTACATAGCTTGTTTACAAAAAGGTTGTTTTTGTAAGCAGATATGTAACGGAGATAGTTATATTTTCATTTTATTTTTAAATATTATAATAACACTTTTTGTTTTTTTATTTTGTTTTCGCTAAAGAATATACAGTAAACACAACAAGATTGGCATAAGTAAACATGAGAGTACCCTACATTTTAAAATGAATAGTCATAATTTATTTTCAACCTGTATTTGAATAGCAGCATTTAAACAAACTATTACAAAAAATTTGTTCATATTCTAATAATTATTACAAAAATATAAATCATACTGCACATTAAAATCACTGCTTAATGTACCTCTTAAAAAAACAAATTTTTTATAAACTAATAGTATTTTTTGAGCATAGATTACAAGAAATTCATACTGATTACTTTGAAAATTATCTAAGTTTTAATTTTTTTAAAAGTAAATATTAAATGAGTTTACCTAATGATGTTAATTAAAAAACAAAAAAATTGGCTTAGGTCATTTTTGAAATAAGTGACCCATAAATATGTTTGTTTACTTTTTTAAGGCGTAAAATGCTCTCCAAACGCTTCGTTAATTAGTGGAAAGTATGATATTTAGACCATTTTCAAAATGCGATAACTCCAAAAATAAGTTGAAAATAGTTAAAAAATTTAAGAATCTGAAAGACAAATACACATAATAATATGTTTGAAAATTAAAGAGATGTTTTTGTTGTGTTTTTTTTTAATTTGTTGTCAAAATTTGCAAATTTTTGCAAAAATATTTGAACTGTTTGTTTTTTGGAGATTTTTTACTTTTTTTTTCATCCAAATTTGAGACATATTACAGTCATTTATTTATACAATATTTTGCTGGAAATATAATAAAATAAAAAGAATAATTAAAAGAATAGGGCTAAAGTTGCGCTAACAGCACTTTTTTCTTAGTAAGATGCGCAAAATAGAAATTTCCATTAATTAGAGGAAAATATGATTTTTAGACCATTTTTCAAAATGCGATAACTCCAAGAATCGGTTGAAAACGGTAATCAAATTTTGGAATCTGAAAGATAAATACATGTATAACAATATCTTTGAAAATGAAAGAGCTGTTTTTTATGTTTTTTTTTTAATTTGTTCTCAAAAATTGCAAATTTTTTGAAAATATTTAAAAAATTTTTATTTTTTTGGAAATTTTTCATATTATTTTCTTAAGATAAATTGAAAACATATTAAAAGTCATTTGTTTATACAATATTTTTCTTGAAATAAAATAAAAAATCAACTGAATTCGGCTAAAATTGCGCTTACAGCAATTATTTCTTAGCAAGATGAAAAATGGTTGAATTTAAAGAGGTATAGTGTCTACAAAAGTTGTGTAATTGCAATAAAAATTTGGATTCTTCTTAGTAAAAGTATTATCTAAAAAACGGTAACAATTTTGTTAGGTTCTGTTACGACAAAAATCTTGATTTAGTCCTATGGGAAAAAAGTACTGTGAGCCAACCATACAAAATATTTTATTACATTTCTTAACCTTGAATATACTTTGGCTCGGGCGTGGGTGTATTTCGGTATTTTAACTTCGAACCAGCAGAGATAATGAGATAGGGAACTTCGTTCTTATTGTGAATTCTGTTGATTTTGACAGCTAAATGCTTCTTCTTCAATTTTTTATGCACTCACGTATTCTGTATGTAAGTTCAACTCATATTTGTCAAAAATAGGTACTACACCCAAAAAAGTCGTGCATATTTAAAAGAAAATTGTTTTTAGCTGAGCAAGAATATTGTTAATAAAAGTCGATAAATAAATTTTGTCAATACAGAAATGTGGCGTCCGTGTCGTAGTTGGTTAAAGTGCGTGGCCGCTATGTTAACGAACCTGGAGACCCGGGTTCGAATCCCAGCAGCGACAGAAAATTATTTGAATTAAAATAATTTTTCTGTACGGCCGCCACCTCTCTGCAGTCAATGGCAAACCTCAGAGAGTAATCAAAAATACAATGTAAAGATTCTTGAGAACAAGAACACTCCGTTCATCGCCGTTCGGAGTCGGCGTTAAACCTGTAAGTCCGGTTCTTGGTCAATTGTGTGCAAACTTAATAACATGCACAACACAATTGATCATAAGAAGCAAGGTCAAAGTCCTTCAAGGGCTGAAATTACCAGTTATTTATTTTACTTTTCAATACAGAAATGTGAGTAAAAGTTATAGAGTTGCTTTGATAATAGACAAAAATATATATGATAGAAAAAAATTTAATTTAAAATTAACAGCTATATCTTTCTTTTAAAACTCTGTTCTAATGTTTAAATGCATGAATTTGTTTGAACAAATAGTGTTTTTGCCTGTGTGTACACTGGTGACTAGCTGTCGAAAGTGAGATATTCACCAGCGCTCATGTCCATCCAGAGGGGTAAATTCATCGAGAGGGGTGAGTTTGTCATGCAATTTTACTAACACATTTATAACATTTGCATTAGAATTGACTGCATTTTAGCATATGGCTATCTCCTTTTTGCCGAAGTGTCATATCTCATTATCTCTGAAACCAGTCGAAGATCATTTCTGACTAGTTTTTTATTTTTTTATTTGTGATAATATAACAAATTTAATTATTTTTTTTATGGTCCATATATCGACCAATCCCGTATGGAAAAGGTACATAACAGAGAACTGCACAAGCCTACTTGAAGTTCAAGCAACTTCAAGTACTTGAAAAATTGAATTTATCCATACTTGAAAAACCAAGCTTTAGCCTGCTTACAAAAATAGCAAACAGATACAAGTCATATCCCTGCGTTTTCATTGACTTGACTTGTTATGACTTACTTTGTCGTGTCGGAAAGTTGAAAAGCTTGAAACGATCGGCAAAAACTTGTAAGCTCACAAGTATCCAATTATTTCAAGTATCCACAAATAATTCAAGTATCCAAATAATTCAATGAAGTGTAGGAAAAACTTTAGCGTATTAAGAATATTCAGGGTTCTATAGATTTCGTGTTTATCAGTCTTAGGGGGTAGCTGATTTCGAATCCGATGTCAGAATTTGAAAATTTTAGATGGCTGATAGGGCTGCCACCTAATTTTTTTTTATTTTTATGAATTCGATGCTGGGGCGAACACTAGGTAAAAATGGGTCGCTGAATCCGAATCCGTTGTCAGAATTTAAAAATTATGAAATTTTTAACCCTTTAGGGTTGCTTCCTAAAAATTTTGAATTTCTGACAACGGATTCGGATTCAGTGACGTTATATATATACGACGCTATATACGTTATCCCTCTAACCAGGGATTGCCAAAAAATGATTTTTGAAGAGTGCAGCAACAATTACAAAAAAAAAAAAACCAAAAACAACAACAAATCGTTGGATACGTGTACAATAAGGAATTAGTAACATAAAAAACACAAACAAACAGCAGTCGGCGACAAAACCATACGCAAAATTACCAACAAGAAACCTTCAGCGTAGCAAGAGTTGTACGCGGTCGCATGCGCTATATTTACCAACAACGACAAGAATAAATAACAACAAACACACGCTGTATGGTTCCGCTGCAGCTGCGCCTGTGAACGATTCGGCGAATTACAACAATCATAGAAATATTGAAGTTGTTGTAATAGAGTGGAAAGAGTGGAAAGAGTTAGGCGATGGCAATCGCTGCCCCTAACGAAGGTAAAAATTAAAAACCTTTGTATTGCATAATTTTAAATAATTTGCGATACTAGTACATAGTTCTAATATTTGAACTGTTTGTTTTTTGGAGATTTTTTACTTTTTTTTTCATCCAAATTTGAGACATATTACAGTCATTTATTTATACAATATTTTGCTGGAAATATAATAAAATAAAAAGAATAATTAAAAGAATAGGGCTAAAGTTGCGCTAACAGCACTTTTTTCTTAGTAAGATGCGCAAAATAGAAATTTCCATTAATTAGAGGAAAATATGATTTTTAGACCATTTTTCAAAATGCGATAACTCCAAGAATCGGTTGAAAACGGTAATCAAATTTTGGAATCTGAAAGATAAATACATGTATAACAATATCTTTGAAAATGAAAGAGCTGTTTTTTATGTTTTTTTTTTAATTTGTTCTCAAAAATTGCAAATTTTTTGAAAATATTTAAAAAATTTTTATTTTTTTGGAAATTTTTCATATTATTTTCTTAAGATAAATTGAAAACATATTAAAAGTCATTTGTTTATACAATATTTTTCTTGAAATAAAATAAAAAATCAACTGAATTCGGCTAAAATTGCGCTTACAGCAATTATTTCTTAGCAAGATGAAAAATGGTTGAATTTAAAGAGGTATAGTGTCTACAAAAGTTGTGTAATTGCAATAAAAATTTGGATTCTTCTTAGTAAAAGTATTATCTAAAAAACGGTAACAATTTTGTTAGGTTCTGTTACGACAAAAATCTTGATTTAGTCCTATGGGAAAAAAGTACTGTGAGCCAACCATACAAAATATTTTATTACATTTCTTAACCTTGAATATACTTTGGCTCGGGCGTGGGTGTATTTCGGTATTTTAACTTCGAACCAGCAGAGATAATGAGATAGGGAACTTCGTTCTTATTGTGAATTCTGTTGATTTTGACAGCTAAATGCTTCTTCTTCAATTTTTTATGCACTCACGTATTCTGTATGTAAGTTCAACTCATATTTGTCAAAAATAGGTACTACACCCAAAAAAGTCGTGCATATTTAAAAGAAAATTGTTTTTAGCTGAGCAAGAATATTGTTAATAAAAGTCGATAAATAAATTTTGTCAATACAGAAATGTGGCGTCCGTGTCGTAGTTGGTTAAAGTGCGTGGCCGCTATGTTAACGAACCTGGAGACCCGGGTTCGAATCCCAGCAGCAACAGAAAATTATTTGAATTAAAATAATTTTTCTGTACGGCCGCCACCTCTCTGCAGTCAATGGCAAACCTCAGAGAGTAATCAAAAATACAATGTAAAGATTCTTGAGAACAAGAACACTCCGTTCATCGCCGTTCGGAGTCGGCGTTAAACCTGTAAGTCCGGTTCTTGGTCAATTGTGTGCAAACTTAATAACATGCACAACACAATTGATCATAAGAAGCAAGGTCAAAGTCCTTCAAGGGCTGAAATTACCAGTTATTTATTTTACTTTTCAATACAGAAATGTGAGTAAAAGTTATAGAGTTGCTTTGATAATAGACAAAAATATATATGATAGAAAAAAATTTAATTTAAAATTAACAGCTATATCTTTCTTTTAAAACTCTGTTCTAATGTTTAAATGCATGAATTTGTTTGAACAAATAGTGTTTTTGCCTGTGTGTACACTGGTGACTAGCTGTCGAAAGTGAGATATTCACCAGCGCTCATGTCCATCCAGAGGGGTAAATTCATCGAGAGGGGTGAGTTTGTCATGCAATTTTACTAACACATTTATAACATTTGCATTAGAATTGACTGCATTTTAGCATATGGCTATCTCCTTTTTGCCGAAGTGTCATATCTCATTATCTCTGAAACCAGTCGAAGATCATTTCTGACTAGTTTTTTATTTTTTTATTTGTGATAATATAACAAATTTAATTATTTTTTTTATGGTCCATATATCGACCAATCCCGTATGGAAAAGGTACATAACAGAGAACTGCACAAGCCTACTTGAAGTTCAAGCAACTTCAAGTACTTGAAAAATTGAATTTATCCATACTTGAAAAACCAAGCTTTAGCCTGCTTACAAAAATAGCAAACAGATACAAGTCATATCCCTGCGTTTTCATTGACTTGACTTGTTATGACTTACTTTGTCGTGTCGGAAAGTTGAAAAGCTTGAAACGATCGGCAAAAACTTGTAAGCTCACAAGTATCCAATTATTTCAAGTATCCACAAATAATTCAAGTATCCAAATAATTCAATGAAGTGTAGGAAAAACTTTAGCGTATTAAGAATATTCAGGGTTCTATAGATTTCGTGTTTATCAGTCTTAGGGGGTAGCTGATTTCGAATCCGATGTCAGAATTTGAAAATTTTAGATGGCTGATAGGGCTGCCACCTAATTTTTTTTTATTTTTATGAATTCGATGCTGGGGCGAACACTAGGTAAAAATGGGTCGCTGAATCCGAATCCGTTGTCAGAATTTAAAAATTATGAAATTTTTAACCCTTTAGGGTTGCTTCCTAAAAATTTTGAATTTCTGACAACGGATTCGGATTCAGTGACGTTATATATATACGACGCTATATACGTTATCCCCCTAACCAGGGATTGCCAAAAAATGATTTTTGAAGAGTGCAGCAACAATTACAAAAAAAAAAAAACCAAAAACAACAACAAATCGTTGGATACGTGTACAATAAGGAATTAGTAACATAAAAAACACAAACAAACAGCAGTCGGCGACAAAACCATACGCAAAATTACCAACAAGAAACCTTCAGCGTAGCAAGAGTTGTACGCGGTCGCATGCGCTATATTTACCAACAACGACAAGAATAAATAACAACAAACACACGCTGTATGGTTCCGCTGCAGCTGCGCCTGTGAACGATTCGGCGAATTACAACAATCATAGAAATATTGAAGTTGTTGTAATAGAGTGGAAAGAGTGGAAAGAGTTAGGCGATGGCAATCGCTGCCCCTAACGAAGGTAAAAATTAAAAACCTTTGTATTGCATAATTTTAAATAATTTGCGATACTAGTACATAGTTCTAATATTTGAACTGTTTGTTTTTTGGAGATTTTTTACTTTTTTTTTCATCCAAATTTGAGACATATTACAGTCATTTATTTATACAATATTTTGCTGGAAATATAATAAAATAAAAAGAATAATTAAAAGAATAGGGCTAAAGTTGCGCTAACAGCACTTTTTTCTTAGTAAGATGCGCAAAATAGAAATTTCCATTAATTAGAGGAAAATATGATTTTTAGACCATTTTTCAAAATGCGATAACTCCAAGAATCGGTTGAAAACGGTAATCAAATTTTGGAATCTGAAAGATAAATACATGTATAACAATATCTTTGAAAATGAAAGAGCTGTTTTTTATGTTTTTTTTTTAATTTGTTCTCAAAAATTGCAAATTTTTTGAAAATATTTAAAAAATTTTTATTTTTTTGGAAATTTTTCATATTATTTTCTTAAGATAAATTGAAAACATATTAAAAGTCATTTGTTTATACAATATTTTTCTTGAAATAAAATAAAAAATCAACTGAATTCGGCTAAAATTGCGCTTACAGCAATTATTTCTTAGCAAGATGAAAAATGGTTGAATTTAAAGAGGTATAGTGTCTACAAAAGTTGTGTAATTGCAATAAAAATTTGGATTCTTCTTAGTAAAAGTATTATCTAAAAAACGGTAACAATTTTGTTAGGTTCTGTTACGACAAAAATCTTGATTTAGTCCTATGGGAAAAGTACTGTGAGCCAACCATACAAAATATTTTATTACATTTCTTAACCTTGAATATACTTTGGCTCGGGCGTGGGTGTATTTCGGTATTTTAACTTCGAACCAGCAGAGATAATGAGATAGGGAACTTCGTTCTTATTGTGAATTCTGTTGATTTTGACAGCTAAATGCTTCTTCTTCAATTTTTTATGCACTCACGTATTCTGTATGTAAGTTCAACTCATATTTGTCAAAAATAGGTACTACACCCAAAAAAGTCGTGCATATTTAAAAGAAAATTGTTTTTAGCTGAGCAAGAATATTGTTAATAAAAGTCGATAAATAAATTTTGTCAATACAGAAATGTGGCGTCCGTGTCGTAGTTGGTTAAAGTGCGTGGCCGCTATGTTAACGAACCTGGAGACCCGGGTTCGAATCCCAGCAGCGACAGAAAATTATTTGAATTAAAATAATTTTCTGTACGGCCGCCACCTCTCTGCAGTCAATGGCAAACCTCAGAGAGTAATCAAAAATACAATGTAAAGATTCTTGAGAACAAGAACACTCCGTTCATCGCCGTTCGGAGTCGGCGTTAAACCTGTAAGTCCGGTTCTTGGTCAATTGTGTGCAAACTTAATAACATGCACAACACAATTGATCATAAGAAGCAAGGTCAAAGTCCTTTCAAGGGCTGAAATTACCAGTTATTTATTTTACTTTTCAATACAGAAATGTGAGTAAAAGTTATAGAGTTGCTTTGATAATAGACAAAAATATATATGATAGAAAAAAATTTAATTTAAAATTAACAGCTATATCTTTCTTTTAAAACTCTGTTCTAATGTTTAAATGCATGAATTTGTTTGAACAAATAGTGTTTTTGCCTGTGTGTACACTGGTGACTAGCTGTCGAAAGTGAGATATTCACCAGCGCTCATGTCCATCCAGAGGGGTAAATTCATCGAGAGGGGTGAGTTTGTCATGCAATTTTACTAACACATTTATAACATTAGCATTAGAATTGACTGCATTTTAGCATATGGCTATCTCCTTTTTGCCGAAGTGTCATATCTCATTATCTCTGAAACCAGTCGAAGATCATTTCTGACTAGTTTTTTATTTTTTTATTTGTGATAATATAACAAATTTAATTATTTTTTTTATGGTCCATATATCGACCAATCCCGTATGGAAAAGGTACATAACAGAGAACTGCACAAGCCTACTTGAAGTTCAAGCAACTTCAAGTACTTGAAAAATTGAATTTATCCATACTTGAAAAACCAAGCTTTAGCCTGCTTACAAAAATAGCAAACAGATACAAGTCATATCCCTGCGTTTTCATTGACTTGACTTGTTATGACTTACTTTGTCGTATCGGAAAGTTGAAAAGCTTGAAACGATCGGCAAAAACTTGTAAGCTCACAAGTATCCAATTATTTCAAGTATCCACAAATAATTCAAGTATCCAAATAATTCAATGAAGTGTAGGAAAAACTTTAGCGTATTAAGAATATTCAGGGTTCTATAGATTTCGTGTTTATCAGTCTTAGGGGGTAGCTGATTTCGAATCCGATGTCAGAATTTGAAAATTTTAGATGGCTGATAGGGCTGCCACCTAATTTTTTTTTATTTTTATGAATTCGATGCTGGGGCGAACACTAGGTAAAAATGGGTCGCTGAATCCGAATCCGTTGTCAGAATTTAAAAATTATGAAATTTTTAACCCTTTAGGGTTGCTTCCTAAAAATTTTGAATTTCTGACAACGGATTCGGATTCAGCGACCCATTTTTACCTAGTGTTCGCCCCAGCATCGAATTCGTAAAAATAAAAAAAAATTAGGTGGCAACCCTATCAGCCATCTTGAATTTGAAAATTCTGACTTCAGATTCGAAATCAGCGACCCCCTAAAACTGTAGAATAGTGATTAAAACTTTTAAAATAGCATATTTTTAGGTGGCAACCCTATCGGGTTAAAAATTTCACAATTTTGAAATTCTGACAACGGATTCGGATTCAGCGACACATTTTTACCTAGTGTTCGCCCCAACATCGAATTCGTAAAAATAAAAAAAATTAGGTGACAACCCTATCAGCCATCTTGAATTTTAAAATTCTGACTTCAGATTCGAAATCAGCGACCCCCTAAAACTGTAGAATAGTGATTAAAACTTTTAAAAAAGCATATTTTTAGGTGGCAACCCTATAGGGTTAAAATTTCACAATTTTGAAATTCTGACAACGGATTCGGATTCAGCAACCCATTTTTACCTAGTGTTCCCCCCAGAATCGAAGTCGTAAAAATAAAAAAAAATAGGTGGCAACCCTTCAGCCATCTTAAATTTTAAAATTCTGACATCGGATTCGAAATCAGCTACCCCTTTAAACTGCTAAACACGAAATCTATAGAACCCTAAATATTCTTAATACGCTAAAGTTTTTCCTACACTTCATTGAATTATTTGGATACTTGAATTAATTGGATACTTGCTTTTAATTTCAAGCTTTTCCAGCTTTTTGCCGAACACATCAAGTTTTTCCTTTACTTGGTACTTCGTGTCGTTCGCTTGTAAGCTAGCGTAGTTGTAAGTCACAAGCTGACGTGGGCTCACTTATATTCAAGTACAAGCTTTAATTGATTGAAAATTATCAAGTTCAAGCAAGCTTGTACTCATATTTATGGCAAGTACTTGAAATAGGTTTCAAGTAGGCTTATGCAGTTCTCTGGTACATAACATTAGCTGCATTCCCGTGGCACTGGATGAGATCAAATCTCAATAGAACAACTTTAGTTCAACTTTATAACAATTTGGACCACTGTCTTAAAACAGCTGTTTGTATACCAATCACAATACAAAACAGCATAGTTTTAATTAGCCAACTATGTATGTATGTTAGTTTTTTAAAAGAAATGCTTTTAACTTGGCTGTTAGAAATAGAGCCAGGAAAAGAGCTGGTTGTAATTTTTGTTTTTCAACGACCACGGGCAATCAGCTATTATTTACATTTTCGCAAAAACTTGCTGAAAGTGGTCAGTGAATCCAGCATTATAATCAAGAATTAGTTTGTCCTTTCCTATGTAAAATAGGTAGAGAGAGACAGCTATCTATATACGTTATCCCCCTAACCAGGGATTGCCAAAGAGTGATTTTTGAAGAGTGCAGCAACAATTACAAAAAAAAAAAACCAAAAACAACAACAAATCGTTGGATACGTGTACAATAAGGAATTAGTAACATAAAAAACCAAACAAACAGCAGTTGGCGACAAAACCATACGCAAAATTACCAACAAGAAACCTTCAGCGTAGCAAGAGTTGTACGCGGTCGCATGCGCTATATTTACCAACAACGACAAGAATAAATAACAACAAACACACGCTGTATGGTTCCGCTGCAGCTGCGCCTGTGAACGATTCGGCGAATTACAACAATCATAGAAATATTGAAGTTGTTGTAATAGAGTGGAAAGAGTGGAAAGAGTTAGGCGATGGCAATCGCTGCCCCTAACGAAGGTAAAAATTAAAAACCTTTGTATTGCATAATTTTAAATAATTTGCGATACTAGTACATAGTTCTAATTAAAAAAATTCATTATTAGATTTATTATTAAAATTATTATTAGATGTAATAATTAGATGTGATTAAAATAAGATATAATTATAATTAGAATTATCCTCTTATTATATATAAATATAATTTTGACAATCATTTTTACACAGAAAAAAGGGCGGTATCGAACCTAAATACACCACTGGTTACATATTAATATAAATTATCGATTATTTAATTTATAACATTTTTTTACTGAAAAATAGTAAGTGTTGATGCATCAAACGACACTTCGGAGCTGGGAGAGTCGACATGTTCTCAAGCAAAGTAAGAAAATTGCAAAGTTTTTAGGTTGACTAACGGGAGTTGTTCCACAATATGGTTGACTGACTATTTTCTTTATGGTTACTATACAATTAGGTACCCTTATAAAAAGTTTCAAGTTTTTTAAATAAATTCCACGTTACCTATTTTTTGTTAATATATTGGGGCTGACTGACCAGCTCTGTTCCGACATTAAACAGACTGACTGTCATAACTGTTATAACTGTTATTTATATGCAATTTCCAACCTGTATAAACAATTTTCAACTTTTTAAATTTATTTCAATTCCACCGAAAAAATTACCCGCCTGTTCTACAGTTGGCTTATAGCTGAATTACAATACTGCGTTAGGTCGGTCGGCCTTTGACCGTACTTTGGTCTCCGTTGTAAAAACTTTACGATATAAGCTGTCAAAACGGACGACTTCAAACTTTGCAAAACTAAATGTTGCGTTGACAGATCGTGCGTCTATCATTTTGGTGATGCCAATAAAAGCAGCTATACTAAAAATCCCACAAAACGTCCCTTTTTCCGAAATCATGCAATTATAATTTTAATCAATAAAAAATTAAAAGATATTGTCATAAAATCATTAAGAACCATAAAACCTACTTTAGAAAGCTAAGATCTTTTTATTAAGTGTAATATACTGCGAAATAATGAAAAATGTCACATATTAACGTGAAAATTCGGACTAGAAGCTCGAAAATAAATGAACGCTTTCCAATTTAATGATAGAATGTGAAATTAAATTAAAATTTAAAATGGAATTGCTGGAAACACATTTCAGTTTTTATGGCAAAAAATTTTTCTTTGATTGATCGATATTTTTATATATATATATATATTAGCGTGGCCGTTAGTTGTATGGAGAATATTTTTTTTTTATTCCTTATACTCTCTCCCCCCAAATCGGTTCAGTTTTATGTAAAAAAAAATACAAAAAAGTTTCAAAGCGATAAGTTGTGTTTAAGGGGTGTCGCCCGCCCCTCAAAGTTGGCCTTCAAGCCCATTTATTCAAATGTAATTTGTTTGTATATGAGTATCTTTTTAAAAAAACATTTTACAAGAATATGATGTATGGCAATATTTTAGCTCTTTTAATCAACAACATTAGCCTTAAAGAACGTTTTTTGATAAAATCAATATTTTAGAAAATAATGAAGAAAATAACCAACAAAATACCAAAAATTATATGTACCAAAATTATATTTATATGGAAATTATTTGTTCTAAGCATATGCGTTAAAAGCTTATGTCTATTAAATTATTTCATACATAGCTTTACTACGCATAGTCAAAATAAAACCAAACAAAAACAAAATTATTGAGTTATATTAAAATATTTATAACTCTTGACTTACAGTAGATTTCTTAGAGTTCGAAAATTTCTTGTTTGAGAAGAAAAAAACTGCTCAAGCCCACCACTAATGAATTTTGAAACTGTTTGTTTTCCCATTGTGGCGCGGTTAAAGTTAATTTGTTTTTCTTTTTCAATATTCAAAGCAGCGACCATATTTTCTTTTATGAAGTTTTATGAAGCGACCACATTTATGAAGTTGTACTGAGAAGTGTGTTTGAGGAAAAATTTCAAAATCATTCAAGCCCTAACGTAACAATATTTAAAAAATTTAAAAATGCATGGCCAAAATTAAACGATAACAACTGGCAGCAAGGAATGCAAGATGAAGTGGTAAATAATTATTTGAAAAACAAAAAATCTCGGGTTGTAAGTTTTGTTAACACAATCTTACAAGAAGTACAACCTAGAGAGGATAATAAGGAGTTACTAGAACTTACCTTGCTATTCCTGGGTGAGAACCTAAAAAAACCGCCAAACAGTGTAATAATTTGTTCACCGGGTGCTTATCATCATGCGCGTTGGATGGGAAAAGCTATTTACAGCTTGAAAATATATTTGTTCCGTGAAGAGTTTAACTTGACAGAATCTGAAAGCATTGCACTACGTCAAATTTGCATTTTTATTGTCGCCGTATATGTTGAAGCCTGGTTTTCTGCTCCCTTAGCAATACAAGCACCATACACCGACTTAAATGTTTTGTCAAAATTAAAAGATTTTGAAAATATTGATTTAGGAATCTCGCAGGTTGCCGTCAAAAAATTCAAAAACCAGTTATGGTATTTAAATGGGGAGGCTATTGCATTTGCGTTTTTTGACAACAATGTCGTAGATGCAACAAAAGAAAATTGCAACAAAACAAATTAACTTTAACCGCGCCACAATGGGAAAACAAACAGTTTCAAAATTCATTAGTGGTGGGCTTGAGCAGTTTGTTTCTTCTCAAACAAGACATTTTTTCGAGAGATTTCAAATTGATACGTCTTTAATGACATTAACTCCGTCCGAATGGCCTGCGCAGGATTGCTATATGACAGCGGTAAAAACATTAATAAAATTAAGAGTCTTCAATGATACCGCCGAAAGAGGAGTGAAGTTGATGGAGGAGTATAATAAGCTCTTTACAAGAAATGAAGAGCAAAAACAATTTGTACTGCAGGTTGTTAGCGACTATCGTCGCCGGTTTTCGAACTCTAAGAAATCTACTGTAAGTCAAGAGTTATAAATTTTTTAATATAACTCAATAATTTTGTTTTTGTTTAGTTTTCTTTTGACTATACGTAGTATAGCTATGTATGAAATAATTTAATAGACATAAGCTTTTACCGCACATGCTTAGAACAAATAATTTCCATATAAATTTAATTTTGGTACATATAATTTTTGGTATTTTGTTGGTTATTTTCTAAAATATTAATTTTTGCAAAAAACTTTCTTTGAGGCTAATGTTGTTGACTAAAAGAG
This sequence comes from Pherbina coryleti, assembly GCA_943735915.1. Lineage (NCBI taxonomy): Eukaryota > Metazoa > Arthropoda > Insecta > Diptera > Sciomyzidae > Pherbina > Pherbina coryleti. The sequence goes on from OX030950.1 coordinate 83,867,816, forward strand.
CTAAAATATTGCCATACATCATATTCTTGTAAAATGTTTTTTTTAAAAAGATACTCATATACAAACAAACTACATTTGAATAAATGGGCTTGAAGTCCAACTTTGAGGGGCGGGCGACACCCCTTAAACACAACTTATCGCTTTGAAACATTTTTGTATTTTTTTTTACATAAAACTGAACCGATTTGGGGGGAGAGAGTACAAGAAATAAAAAAAAAAAAATAACGGCCACGCTAATATATATATATATGTATATTGTTTTTTTTATAAAATGTGATTACTTGATGTCATTATTTTTCTTGTTTTTGTCAAAATTACTGCTATTTATTATTATTATTACTGTTAATTTTTGCCGAGATTTTTGCAAATTTTGAGAGCAACATGTAGGAAATTTCGTCAACAAAAGCAAGTTGGAAATACGTATGGAAATATTCATGTAAATTTGTGTATGGAAGTTTTTTGGTACGGTGCGTGTTTTGGGGCAATTTCAATCAATTTTTATCCACCTTGAACACCAGAGGACGCTTAAGTACAAATTTTAAGAAAATCGGTATATAGTGGTTTTCATGTACGCTGAGTGTTTGGCTGCTATCTTTTTTGAACCATATTAAACACCAGAGGGCGCTGTAGTACAATTCTTTATGCGATTAGAATGAAAATTGGTATATTGTGGTTTTGAGGTACGGTGAGTATTTTGGCGCTATCTTCTTTGATCCAACTTGGACACCAGTTGGTGCTGTAGTACAAACTTTTTACAAAATGGCCTAAAACTACAATATGCCTACCATAGGCGTAGAAGGACATCACCAAGTGGTACTCCATTGTGAGTTTCAATGTTATGCGACTTTAATTTCCATGTATGGGCGGAGTCACACCCCCTTGACCAATGCCTGTCCAAATTTTTTAGTAGAAATGCATCACCAAATAGTAATTCTATTCTAAAATTCAACGTTTTGTGACTTACTTTCATAGCCTATTCGATATCAAAAATTGTAATTGTATGGGCGGAGCCACACCCCCTTGTACAATGCTCGTCTCGGTTTTCTAGTAGATGGGTACTACCAAGTAGCAACTCCATACCGAGTTTCATTATTATGCGGCATTTAACTCCAAAGCTATTTGATACCATAAGTTTGACTTATATGGGCGGTGCCATGACCCCTTGTCCAATGCTCACTCAATTTTTCCAGTCAAAGGACAAGACTAAATATTACATTCTTACCGAGTTTGATTGATGTGTGACTAATAGTTCGAAAGTTATACCCACAATTTGGTAAGCCGAAAAAGTGCCACACCCTTTTCCAAACGCCCATTTTACCAGTGGAACGGCACATGTAAATCGAGGCCGAACACCTAATTCCAATGTTGTGCGACCTATAATTCCAAAGTTATTCGATATTGCAGATTCGAGCTGCCACGCCCCCTTGTACAATGCTAGCTGAATCACTTGTAATTAGTGAGTACTTGGGTACAACTTTACAAAAACAAAGTGAACTGCATTTGCCAATCTACCTTACCACAACATTCCTTTGTGTGTTATATTATTCAAACAATGATATTAAGGGTATTCGTCCTCAACCAACCTCATTAAAATATCTAATTGACCAATATATAAGTTTGCCATTTTGCATGAATACCCTTATAATATTATTTATACTATACTAAAAAATGCATAAATTTTAATAGGATATACAATTGAATAATATTAATATCATTCTAAATTCATCAAAATCATTATTATACTACTTAAGCAGCATGTTAATTTAAAAAATTTTATCAATTTAAAAAAAAACTCGCATCAAAATATAAATTCCCACGATAATCCTATGAAAATCTTAGTTTTCCATCGGAATCCAAGAATACCCACATTTTAGCATTTCTCAACGAAAATGCAACCCAGCGTTAATATGGAATGTCAAAAGCACGAGCTAGTAGAGCATGTCGCTACTCATAGCGTTGATCGTACGTCACCCCCTCAAATTCATTTTTACGGGATGAGGTCGACGCAATGCATGAAGTCGTATTTTGTGTTGCTTCATAAGAACCCATTGTTTCTAGTCGAGCTGTCAAAGGCCGACCGACCTAACGCAGTATTGTAATTCAGCCATTAACTGACCGCAGTATGTGTGTGTACACCACTACGATAACCAATTGCCAGAAAATCCGCTTTTTTGAATTCAAAGAATTTTTTTCGCGCTGGCTCTCCGTCTATAAGTTTTTCTTTTAATATACAAAAGTCATAACTTATTTTATTCATTAAATTATTATCATTATTTATTCTTATATCATTTATACCCAAAATACCAGTTGTAATGTATCTAATCTCTTATTCTGTCAAATCAATTTTTACAAGTTAATTTTGACACTGTTCAAAAATAACTTGTGGTGTTTTTGGAGCGCACCAACGCTCAAGATAGTATGGCTTTAGAGCAGTGTCGGCCAAAAAAATACATACACAGTTCTTTCAGTTTTGTAGAAGTGTGCGCCCAAGTGAGAGCAAAGAATGTCTCTTTGGCTTACACTGTGAAAATTTTACTTCGCAAGAGGCTTAAAGAAATTTTTTATATGAAAGTGAATTGAAATTAATGAAATTTCTTACTAGGTAAATAATGTGCAATATTATTTATTCTTTAGGGGCCGCGTTATTAATAATAACTAATAACAACATTAATATTAATATTTTATTAATAATATCAATATGCATATATTTATTATTAATATCAATATTACATATTTATTTCGAATGTAATATTTTACTAATAACATTTTACCGACTCCTAATAGTACTAATATTATTTATATTGCATATTACTTCAAAATAAATAAAAACCCTGATAGCGCACCCTACTTTCTTCTGACAAATTAAGTTTTCGCTTCCCCAAAACAATTTTTAAAGAAAAAATATGCTAATTCCCAAATTTGGTTGAATATTTTTTTACGTGTAAGCATTTAAAATTACGTAATAAATTGCGCGCATACGTTGCATAGAAGCGTGGTGTTAACTAGCCAAAAGCGAAACATCGACTGAGCGCTCTTGCTACGAATAATCGGCAGCGTCGGTGTAAAAGCACGACAGCCAGTTTTATGTCGGTGAAATAAACCGAAGTTTCACGAAGCACGCGTGCATAGGCGACGGCCGACACTGCTTTAGAGCAGTGGTGCACAGCGTTGGCAGGCCTTCCAATACAAGCGCAACATTTTTGTTTTAGTATTTGTGTGCGAGCAGAATACTGCAAAAAAATACTTTTGTAAATACTTTTACACTCATTGAGTAAAATGATAGCATAAAGTGCTATTTGATAGTTAGATTGAGGCTCGTAATAAGGGTTTAAATAAAAAAATAAATAAATTCCTAATAAGGTCGAAACATGCTTAATTCATTCATATATTGCGTCTGTACACCATTTCACAAAATAATTTGCGCATGAGACCCTCACTCCATGAAGTGCAAACGCAAACTGACTCTCTACTAGCGTCGTATAAGTTCGGTACCTTCGCACACACGACTTGTATGAGAAAGCCGAGCGGCTCCGTAAGCATCTTGTATGCATCATGGTCAGTGTTGCCATGTGGGCAGATAAAACTTGTTTTGTCAGTTTTTCGAGAGGGTAGAAAGTTTTCAAGTTCTTCCCTAAAAAAATAAAGTTTTATTTTATTTTACCCAGTTTTTCAAGTTTTAACGATTAAGGGGGGAAATATACCCAGCGGCCGAAGAAAAAATGTCATGTTTGTGCATTTTTTAAGGAAACGTTAGGGATATTTTTAAATGAGTGGTTTTATATCTTAATATATAAACATATTCAAGAGCAAGTTTAAAGTTTTTTTATTAAAAAAATTAATATTAAGGTAGATACAGCATGTTTTTAGAGCGCTCTGAAAATGCGGTGACGAAGATTGCTCCTCCTAAATTCAACTGAAACAAAAAAATGCAATATATTATTAAACTAGATACTTAAAACTCGTACTTGTCATAGCCGATTTTGAAAATATTGATTTTTCACAAAATGGCGGACTTCCGAACATAAAGTAACGATTTTCGAACAAAAATTCGTCATTATTTTGCCTATGAAAAAAGAACGAAGCTACGAAAAAAAAATTCTATGACAAGTACGAGATTATTAAAAATAAAACAAGCCTGCAAAAAAATCAAAACGATCGGTTCACTGAACTTCGAGAAATCTTGGTCATCGACTTTGAAAACATGGTTTCGAGAAAAACGCGTTTGAAAATAAAGCCCAGCACTGCGCGCTCTAAAAGTTGGTTCACTCACTAGGCTATAACTTTGTTAAGTTGTTTTATGCCTTAACCTATTTTTGGCCCTTTACAGTGCTCGACGCCGCACATTTGGGAAAATATTAGAAAAACGCTCGCATCGCTTAAAAAAGCTGTAGCGTCTAAACGGTGAAAGGTAGAAGCACCAATTTTCGATATTTTATTTATAATTATTACGAAGTACACTCTGGACATTTGTAGCGTTATGAAATTGTGGACGCCTGTATTAACAAAATAAATGGCGCATCCATGATAATTCATAAAAAATTAAGATTTAATAAAAAAAGTGCATGTGACAGTAGACATTTCCCTTTTATTTTATCACAAAAGAACAAAACGAACTTATTTATATAAATTATTTCACTTACCTCACTATCGACCATTATAGTTAAATATCACTAAAATTTAAAAATAAAAAATCTATCACTTTTCAGGACACTTATTTGCTTCAGAGTGTACAATTTCTGACCAGAAAAAAGGTCTGTTTCCGTACTTTACACTGTGTAAGATTTGTGTAAAACGTGTGCTAGAGAGTAAAAACGAAATGTGAGAATAGTTGCAAAAGTACGGAAACAGCTTCTAGTAAGTTTCGAGCACAAAACAGCTGATTTTGACTGCAGACGGCAGCACAAAATTTAAAACACTTTCACTCAAATTATTAAAAGCCATTTTTAATGCAAAACTGAACAATTACTTAATTTTTATTTATTACTATTTATTTATTGTACGTAAATTTCTTTTTAGGCACACAATTTGTGAGTTTATTTATCGCAAATCATAAACAATTATGAAATTTAATTTGACATTTGCTTCTTCTTATTGATGCTTATTCTTCTTGATGCTTGTTCTTACTTTACTCGAAGTCTTGAGTTCTAGCACACTCTGTGCACTTTGTGTGCTCGAGAGAGCGATTTTATGCTTGATCTTCTTCTCCCATTTTAAGCACAGAAAGTACGGAAACAGAAAATAGCGTCCCACAAGTTACACAGTGTGCGTACGGAAACAGACCTAAAGATTTTCTTATTCGTTTTGTTTGAGTAAGCAAAAACTATGTCTATATGTGTGCCCAAAAAGAATAAACGACAACAATAGCGACAAATGCTGCACAGCACAAGATAAATTCGAAAATTACTTGGTGTATTTCAGATATACTCGGTATGTAAGTGTGTATCTCGAATACATAGTATTGTAGTCTGCAAAAAAGCAACTGTACAAAGAGAACAAACGATAAGCAAGTTCTGTACTCATTCTGTTGAGAGCCTGCCAAATGTTGTACAGTGCTCGCTTCAGTATCTATTTGTTGTGAAAGTACTGCACTCTAGCTTAAAATATGATTCGAAATGTTGTTCATTGCAGGTGTGTATACTTTGCGGCAGGCACAGCAAATGTATTCATGCAGATGTCTTTTACATACATCCAGAGTTGACGATCAAGTCTCCGTATTTTCTTGAGAAATGAAGTGGCCAAAATAACGGGACAACGAGAGAACAAAGCAAATTGCCAAAAATTTTAAAGCACACATTTTAAAAATACATGTCTTAGTTAATTTTTAATATCAAGTTTTTTCACCAAAAAACAAATTTTTTTTTTCTGAAAATTAAAGTTTTTTTTTAAAAAAATATGGCAACACTGATCATGGTATAATAATACAAGGTAGCATTGACAGTTGCTTGGGAAAACATATTCTGTCAAAAAATATAGTCAAAAAGAGAGCGTTCGCTGGTCGGCCATTGTTAATAAATGAAAACACAAACAATGTTGAAAACGTTGAAGTGAAAAAAACAACAACCACAGCAGCTGCAGATGCATATACACAAAAAGCTGTTTTTGACAGTTTATGTTTTCCTGTTGAAGAGAAAATAAGCAGTTGTCAATGCTACCATGTATTATTATACCATGGTATGCATCACTGTTTTAGAGCCGCGCTAATTGAGAAATTAAAAGAGATTCTTTTAGGTTAAGAGCTAAGTTAATTCAGTTAAGATCTAATTTTTATTTTCAAAAATAAAAGTTTATATACAGAAAAAAAACATTATTTTTCTTAACTTGGTTTACCCACTATTTCCAAGACTCCTCCTTAATTTCCAAATAATATTTAAAATCTATAGTTAACCAATCATTTTTAGTTAAAAAAAATATCTTTATATTTCTCCTCAAATTCATAATCATTACCATAATAATTAATTGACCGAATTTGTGGCCTTGACTTAAAAAGTCATTGGCACTAGTTCAATTCTTTAGCTTGTTGTTGTGTTGTGTTTTTCATGCAAGTGCATTCGTAACACAACACCCGCTGTCGCTATCAATGCTTGTGCGGTATCTAGCGGCACAAGCGTAAAGGGTACTAAATGCATTGAAAAGAATTTGAGTTTAACGTTTTGTTTTCGCTAACATTTTAGACTTCTGTGAAGATAGCCCAAAATCTTCAGCCAAACTTTTTGCTCAATTCGCCGCAAAAATTATTTGATGCTGAATTCGCCGCAATGAAGAAATAAAGGTTTTTGATAGTTTTTATAAAAAATCATGTAATTTAACACATAAATTACTCACAAATTGCTATCAATCGTCCTTTATACCGTAAAATAGCCTAGAATAGAAAAAGTTAAGTCATGAAAATGTTATGAGAGGAGAAAGCTCTAAAAGTCAAAATTGTTCAGCGATTCGCTTTAAAATGGACGAATTACACCTTCAGACTGTCAGAAAAAAATTTGCATTATCCTTTTGATAATAAAAATCGTACTTCATATGGCTAAATTACATGAAATGAGTTATTAGCAATTTTGAAGTATTGAGACAATTTTGTAGCAAGACTACAATTTTGAGCAGAAATCCAGGATGTGAACTTTTCATCTTCTACCTCTTTTGTCGTTTCTTCAAAAAAAAATACTTCAAAATTGCTAATAACTCATTTCATGTAATTTAGCCATATTTTTTTTTTTTTTTTTTTTTTTTTTTTTTTCAAGCGAATCGCTTTACAATTTTGACTTTTAGAGCTTTTTCCTTTCATAACATTTTCATGATCTGACTTTTTCACTTCTAGGCCATTTTACGGTATGAAGGACGATTGATAGCAATTTGGGGAAAGGGACACAAAATCATCTTTATACCATCAGCTATCACATATCAAAAATCCAGGATGTGAACTTTTGTTTTGGGACATGTTTCGGGGTGTGGAAATCGGACTTTCATACAAAAATCACATTTTTTCTCATTTTGGCTCAAATTTCGGCACCAAGGACGATAGACCGGTACTTGAGCATATTTTTATTCGATTGTCCGTATAAGACTACAATTTTGAGCAGAAATCAACGATGTGAACTTTTCATCTTCTACCTCTTTTGTCGTTTCTTCAAAAAAAAATACTTCAAAATTGCTAATAACTCATTTCATGTAATTTAGCCATATGAAGGACGATTTTTATTATCAAAAGGATAATGCAAATTTTTTTCTGACAGTCTGAAGGTTCAATTTGTCCATTTTCAAGCAAATCGCTATACAATTTTGGCTTTTACAGCTTTCTACGCTCATAACTTATTCCTGACCCGACTTATAAATTTCACAATGAAACTTGCAATTTAAATAAGTAAACATCTTGGAGGGTTGTTTTGCATAAATATGCAGTATTTTAAATTTTTTTCTTTGTTTGATGTTTGCATTTTTAAAAGTTTTCTAACGTTTTTTTTTTATTCACGGCGAATTAAAATATTTTTGGGTTGAGTTTACGGCGAATTCAGAAGTAAGGCTGAGTTTAAAATTTGGGATAAAGAATTTGGGCTAACTTCACACCGGTCATTTTAGGGATTTTAATTTTGGTGTTTGACAAAATAATGTTGCTTATGACTTAAGATTTTATTATTGCCATATGTTGGCCGATTGTATAATAAGAAAATCTTGTATACATATGTAGGTATGTAATGTAGGTATGTAGGTATGTAGGTATATGTAATGAAGGTAGGTAATATAGGTATGTAAGTACACTATACCCTTCCCCTTCAGCGAAAATTTACTTGTGAATTTTTAAGATGTTGGAGAGTTGGAAAAAGTGTTGCTTTGCAAAAATTATTATAACTATAACGTTAACGTATCTTATTATATTTTTTTTCTTAATTTTTAGTTTTCTTTTGATTAATAATATTGCTTTATGTAATTCTATAAATTGTTAAACATCACTTAATTTTACTATTAAATAATGCTTATTTCTATGCTTAGTTATGTACTATAAAAATGTTGTTTAACATATTCTTATAGAATTTTCTATTTTTGTTATTAATTACTATTATGGTGTTTACTCCTTCTTTACGAATAATTTTATATGGTCCGTGGTATGAACTTTGGTTTTTCTTTCTAGTTTCTAATTTTACTAATACAAGGTCTCCTTCTGAGAAATTTTATGTATTTACATTTTTGTCAAATTCAGTTTTTCGGTTTTGTTTTACTAATTTGATTATGTTTCTAGCTTTTTTTATGGAAGTTCTCAAACGAGTTTTTAATTCATAATCATCAATATTGTAGATTTTACTTTTATCATTTATCACATCTTCTGGTAGGATTGGTAATTTTCCAAAGATTAATTCATGAGGGGAGTAACCTGTGTCTACATGTGGAGTTGTGTTATATGCAAATGTATAGTATGGAATCTATTTATCCCATTCTCCATCGCCTGCGAAAGAAAGAAGATACTCGGTGACAACCCTATGGTTTCTCTCAAGTGCTCCTATTGTTTCATGATGATAAGGTGCTGAGAAAACTTGTTCTATCTTCAACAAATTGCATATATTCCTCATTAGTTCATTGGTAAATTCTGTACCCTTGTCTGATCTGAATATTTTGAAACAACCGTATTTTAAAATTAATTGTTCTACCAATGTTATTGCAATCGACTTTGCATCTTTTGTTTCGATTGGGTGAGCAATGAAAAATTTAGTAAGATCACATTGCATTGTGAGTATGTATTGATAACCGTTCGAAATTCTAAGCGGTCCTACAGTGTCTATTGTAACTGATTCAAATCTAGTTGTCTGATTGTCTGTTATAGTCATTTTTTCTTTTATATGTCTCGTCTGCTTATTGCGAGCACATTTTTCACATCTGTGTACATTAGGGTGCTTCTTAGTTATATGGAAGAAATTTTTTTTTTAGATATGAACCGTAACTCCCCCTAGAAATGTTCCATTAGACATAAAAACATATCCTGCAAAAAATTTTAAAAATCGGATGATAGCAAGGCGAGGCGCCCACCCTCCGTAAGTAGGCCCATACTATTTATATGGGAAAAAATAGGTTTTGTTTTCGAAAATGCTTCAAATTATCATAATTAATTATCGTAATTTAATTTTTCAATCATACAACAGATTATATATAAAATTATCTTTTCAACGATCTATTATTACTTGTCCAAATCTGTTAAAAAATGGCAAAACCACAACACTTTTTGTAGAGGAAAAAAAAAATTAAAATCTTTCAAAATTTTTAGATTAAGGGCAATTTTCCTTTAATCATTTTTGTGTAGTTAAATAAATAATAAAACTAGGTCAATATTATACAATGTATTTTACTTTTAGTATGCTAGATTTTTATATTTTTACATGATATATTAAAAGATTTACAAATAAATTAAACAAGACAACGTTATACGTCACTAACAATACATTATAAAAAAATTTTACTTTAAAAGAGTTGATTTGTTTGCATCTGGGTAGCTCTTGCGATAATCTGTTACAATTTGCATGATTAACTGTTTCTCCTCTTCATTTCGTGATAAGACTTTATTGAAATCTTCCATGAGCTTCACTGCTCGTTCTGCAGAATCATTAACAACATTTAATTTTTTTACAAAATTAAGTCCAAAATTATAACTTGGTTCCTTTTTCCAATCCTCAGGATCTTTTGTTAAAAAATTCGTTGGAATGGAAAATCGAATGAAAAATTTTTTAGCTCTTTCCGATATAAAATCTGAAATGTTTTTGTCGATATACGAAGCTATGTTTTCAGGAATGATTGTCAATTTCTTGGCATCACCAACATCAAATTTATTTAAAGCGATGACCATTCGTTTCTTTTCCTCATAAGAAATACTTGCATCAAAAAAAGACAGCGCTACAGTTTCTGGTGCTAAATACCACAAATGATTACAAAATTTACGTATTAATTGATTACTAATGTTTTCATCAATTGCTCTATAAGTAAACAAATTTTGCAATAATAATAAATCTTGCATAGAAGCTTCTGCAGCATTTGGAGCTTGTATCCATATTTTCAAATACACTTTTGCAATAAATATACAAACATCCCGGATTCCATTGTGCTCATGCTTATTTAATTCGAACTCATTCCGGAATAAAAATATTTTTAAACAATATATTGCTTTAGCCATCCATCGGGCGTGATGAAATGCTCCCGGCTTACGAAAAGAAAAGTGTGGAACCGTTCCACCAAGAAAAACTATGGCCAATTGAAGAAGTTCCTTATAATCGTCTCGAGGTTGTTTGACTTCTAAATTTCGTAATGAAAATTCAATAATTTGAGATGCATCATAAAGCGTTTTCTTAACAAATTTATCTTCAATACCACATTTAAAGTTATTTTTATTAATTTTACTCCAGACTCCTTGAAATTTATTAAATATTTGAACTCCTGGTTCTGATGACTTTTGCATTTTTTCTTCAAAAACGTTGCGTAGAAGGATTTCAAAAATGTGATGTCGACATGGTAAGTATAAAAGATCTTTTCCTAGTTTTTGCTCTAAGATAACGCATGCGCCTTGAAATCGCCCAAGATTTGAAGCTGTTGTGTCGCAACCCAGTGCTTCTACCTTATCCACGAGATCCCACTCTTTGAGTAAGTCAAAGACTGCAGCAGCCTGTTGTTTTCCGGTGCCAGCAGTAATCGCTGGAATTCCTAGTAACTGCTCAGTGCCACTGAAAGATATCACCACAGGAAGACGTTCGACTTTTTCTTTGCCCATTAGCGATGGCAATATTTTACCGTCCCAGTGAACGGTTACTGCAGTGACCTCTTTTTCTTGAAATTGAGTGCGAATAATTTGACCTGTTTCAACACGCAGCCGTGAACGACATCGATGGATAGAAGATGAGTTTATAACTAAATTATTTACGTCTTGTTTTAGAGCCTTAGCAGTAGCTATAAGTATTCTAACTGCGTCGCGGTCACTGATTTTGCATTTATCCAAGACGGACACGAGCTCTGGTGTTATAAAGTTCTGTCTGCCTCGAATTTTTTTTGGATCACTTGGACCTGGTTCTTCCTCAGATACGTCCATAGCATCAAGGTCAGTTTGTTCAATGACTTCATCTTCATCAGATGTTGATAATGATTGAAAGTTGTCGCGGTCTTCTGGAAATATTTTGAAGAAAAATACAATATCAAGCCACTTTTTATTGATTTTAACCCATAAAGAACCAATGGGCATAAAAACTGGCATGGAAATAATTATTTATGAAGAATGAATAATAAAAAATAAATTTTCTTTCAAAAAATATTTAGTTTGTAAATGATAATAAACCAACTCTTAGACTACGACGTTTATTTATGATGTATAGGAACGTCATACATTTTTTAAATAAAATTATATAACTTTAATAAGAATTTGTAGTTGCTACTCACCTCGCAAAGTTGCTGCATGCTGCTCATGCCTACGTTTTTCTGCTTCTCGTCGAAGAACTAGCTTCCTTTCTTTTTTAAGTAAGACTAAGTCACTACCAATCATAGACCCTGGACGCCCTTTTTTTCTTTGATTTATGAGAAATAGTTTATCTTCTTCGATGCTTATCATGTCCAATGCATTAGCATGAGAAATATCGAACAAGTCATCAAATTTCTCAGTGAAGGTTTTTTGGCGCTGCTCCTGAAACGATGACTGTTTCTGGCAAGACTTGTGCAATGTCTTCCATTCATTGTACAAAGCCTCTACTTTTAGAACACATTTATCGGCATTCTTAGTTGGAATTCGTGCTTTATCCCACTTAACCTGGACTTCTTTAACAAGAAGATGCGCACTTGTTCGCAGATTTAATTTCACCTTGCGCATATTGTAAAATAGCACCCGCAAAACCTGTGCGTTCGATGGTAGTTTTGCTCCCGTAATTTCACTTTCGTCATAGTCAAGCAAAAATAAATTTTGTCGTCCTCTTGTTTCCATTTTAAAAATTTGTTTAATCTTTTCACTTAAAAATTTGCCGAACACTCACTGAACGTCAAAACTACGTAGTGGTGAAAATGTTACAATGAAGGAAGCTTTTCTCTTGGCGGGAAATGGAGCTTAATTTCATGTCAGTTAAAAAAGCTTTTTCATATTGGACATTTGAAATAAATGCTGTTAACTGGTTAAGATATGTGTTAAAAGCGTCCTTAAACTTTTATTAACATTGAGTAAAATTTGAGTACCATTAGTTTTTGCAATATTGAGTTTTGCATCCAAAAGTTGCCAAAAACTCATTTTTTTCAGGAAAACTTACAGTAAAAATAATGCGAATTCCGTAATTGTTAACCGATTTCGACAAATGATAGCTCGTTAGAAAGTTAATTTTATGTTCAATATACTAAAAATTAAGAAAAGAATTTATTGTGAGAATTAAACTATTTTGGAAATAAAAACCTCTATATTTCTCGCATATTAATGGTATGGACCACTTTTTGGGAGCTGGGCGCCTCGCCTTCCTGTTATCCGATTCTTAAAATTTTTTGCAGAACATGTTTTTATAACTAAACGAACATTTTAAGGCGGAGTTATGCTTTATAGCTTGAAGTTGAAAAATAAGAAGCACCCTAGTGTACATACTTTTTTACCATTTGCCGCATGTTTTTCCATTTATAGCGCTGTTTTAGTTTCAGTATAGTTTTTCTAATTCCTAAATGTCCCCTGGGGTGAATCATGGAATTCTTTTATCAAAGTGTGTTGCATGGTTTTGCTTCTAATATTCTTCGGGGTTACATGTATTAATATATTTAGTGATTTATTACTTTTTTATTTTTTTTTATCTGCTGCAGCTTATTAAATTTTCTTTTACATTAATTTTTATCAAACATTTCAAATATAGCATAACTTGCCTCTAGCGCTAGGTCTTTTTTATTCATTTTATACATAAGAGATGATAGTTTCTCCAAAGTCGAATCTAGATTCGTTGGATTGTCACCACATCGTACTTGTACGATATCATCTATAATTTCAACACGTGTATTACTGTTATTATTTTCAATGAACGAGTGAGCGGGCTTGAGGTCAATTTTTAATAAATTATTTATTAACTCTAATATTTCGAACTCCGTCGGAGTTCATTATCAAGACTAAAATTACGATACATATAATGAAAAACAATTTTGCACAATGATAATTCATATTACTCACAATTATATAACAATTTTTAAATTATCTTAGTAAATAAGATATTAGACATTGAAAAAAAAAAAACCACAACGAACAAAACCAAATTACACATTGAACTTGATTACACTGCTACTGGACGATTAATTAAGTTTTATTCGAATCACCCTAAAAACACGAAAATTAATACCGCGAAAAATTTTATAAGACGGACATTGAGTATCAGCGATCAAGAATTTCACAAGGACAATATAAGAAAAATACTGACTATTCTTACAATAAATTACTTTCCGATCTGGATGTTAAAAAGACTTTTAAAAGAATACAAAGAACGAAAAAATGTGGCGGTAAATATTGACAATACAGCTAAAATATATAAATCATTGACATACTTACCAGGTTATTCCGAAAAATTCAAAAAATCTAACATGTACAATAAAGACGAATATAAAATTGCGTTTAAGACTAATAATACACTACGACGACTATTCAGCACAACAAAATGCAAAATTGACAAAAATGACAAATCGAATTTGATATATCAAATTTCGTGCGCAGGTGACGAATCCAACGTATGCACTTAAGCATATGTTGGAACAACTATGACAAAACTACGAACTAGAATAGCAGGACATAAATCAGATCAAAAAGCACATGACAAACCCATTGAACAAAAAACTGCACTTGCAGCCCAGTAGTAGTTTGGTAGTAGAACTGGATATGCTCCCAATTTTGACAATATACAAATACTACAACAAGAAAAGAACTACTCACGTAGATTTACTCTGGAGATGCTGCACATAATTGGCAAACCTACACACAAACGACTCAACTACAAGACAGACACTGACAACTGCGCTCACATTTACAGACATCTGATCAAAACAAAAAAGACTCAAAAGCAGAGCTAAAAACAGCAAAGACGATAATAACAAAATCAATATCAAAACATTGGACAACTACAAGGCGAAAAATCTAGATGTGCAATATTTAAGTGCAATATTTTTCAAATTTTGTTCTTCAATGTGTAATTTGGTTTTGTTCGTGGTGGTTTTTTTTTTGTTTTAATGTCTAATGTCTTATTTACTAAGATAATTTAAAAATTGTTATATAATTGTGAGTAATATGAATTATCATTGTGCAAAATTGTTTTTCATTATATGTATTGTAATTTTAGTCCTTGATAATGAACTCCGACGGAGTTCAAAATATTAGAGTTAATAAATAATTTATTAAAAATTGACCTCAAGCCCGCTCACTCATTTTTTATTGAAAATAATATAAAAGGTCATTAAAATAGACAATATTCAATGAACTTTAATCGTTTTATATTTTTGACGTCAGTAATAGATGTGCAATCCCATATGAAGAGTTGATTGGGCTCGTTGTGAGATGTGCAGTTCTCTTCTTCATTTTTATTTGCTAGCTTTTTTTTTTATTCCCCTTGTTATAACCAATGCTTTATTTTGAGTTTTGTCCTCTTCTGAGGGTACCATATTTATTAAAATTTCCGAATTTAATTGAATACGTGATAGCGCGTCGGCTTTGGTGTTGATCTCTCCTTGTTTAAATTTGATTTCAAAATCATAATCTGAAAGATCTAGTCTTATTCTTGTCATTTTAGATGATGGATTTTTGTGTCTGAACAATGATACTAAAGGTCGATGGTCCGTCACTACAATAAATTTTCTTCCGTATAAGTAAGGTTTAAAGAAGTTAATTCCCCAGTGGATTGCAAGTAATTCTTTTTCTATAACTGGCTTGTTTAGATCATGCTTTTGCAAGGTTTTGCTTGCGTAAGATATGGGCAAATCGTGTCCAATTTCGCCCTGTGATAGAATTGCTCCTAATGCAAAATTTGAAGCATCAGTTGTTACAATAAAAGGTTTTGTAAAATCCGGATATTGTAATATTGGAAGTTCTATTAGCTTTTGCTTAAGCGTTTCAAAAGCAGATTGGCATTGTTCTGTCCATTTGAATGGTTGATTTTTTTCAATAGGTTGTTCAAACATTGTGTAATTGTCGCGAAGTCTTTTATGAATCGTTAATTAGGAATTTGAAATGCTTATTTGTATTATTACATTTTAGAATTATGTAATTGGTAGTGTTATCCGATATGTTGTATATATTTAGTTTCGCTGTCCCGGAGGATCTTCTCTTGTGATCTCCGAGCGATCGTCGTTTCCCTGGTCTTCATTATTAAAAACGTACATTCTGTAATTATAATTTCTATTGTTAGAATTTCTGTTTGTGTTATTATTGTCAAAATTGCGTCTTTGCGTATTTTGGTTATTATTTCGTTGGTGATTATTTCTAAAATTGTTTCGACTGTTATTGTAATTCAGATTGTTATTATTTTGGTTATGTCTGTATGCGTTGTTGTTATGCGGTCTTTGCATAAATGTATAATTGGTTCTGTTATGTTGCTGTCTAGCGTTGTAGTTGTTTCTGTTGTTCTGCTGTCTTCTAAACGAATTGTTTGTGTTTATATTGTGTTGTCTGTTGTATGAATTGTTGTTTGCTCTAAAATTCAATAGTTGGTTGTTCGTCTTAATATTTTTCTCTAGCTCTAAAAATAAATTTGTCGCTTCGATTACTGATTTTGGTTGAGATGCAAATATAGTATTCTTTATATCGTCGTGTAAACCATTTTTAAAAATTGTTAAGGCATAGGATTCATTCATTTTCATGACTAAATCTCTTTGTTGATCGTTAGCTTCAGTTGTCACTTCTTTGATTTGTAGGTTGTTTAGTTCCGAAGTTAAATCAAGTAGTTTGTTTCTTAAATTAGTCACTGTACCGTTCCGTTGAGTCAGTGTTGCAAGTTGTGTGTGGATTTGTGCAGTTGTTACTTTTGAAAGTTACTTTTGAAAGTGTTTGTGAGAGATGTCTTAAGTTTTGCAAAAGTGTCTATAGTTGCTGTGTGTCCTAGGGTTGCTTTTACGTTCGAGGTTAGCTTTACATTTATTACAATATTTATTAACTGTTTTTGTTGTTCTGCTGTGTAAGTATTGTTTATTATTCCTACAATTGCTAAGAATGCATCTAGATCTATATGATTTCCAGTGAAAGCTGGTATCGTTTTCAAAATTAATTCGAGATTGAGTTCAGACATTTTAGGTTCTTTTTGTTTCTCTACCGTATGATTTAATAAAAGATTTTGGGTTTCTTTTAATAGAATAAGGAATTGTTCTCTCAATTCATATGCTTCTAATTTGTTTAGCTCATTAGCAGTTTTATTAAAGTGCAATTTGTATTTATTTAAATAATTCATTTTTAAATCAATTGTTTGTTGTGTATTAAAGAGCTGCATGAATGTATAAGATACGATTAAGTGCATCGAGCATATGATTGTCTTGTTCTCTATTTACTTTATTCTTTAAAGTATAAGCAAACATAATACAGCATTGTCTTACAAAAAAGTGCTCACTCTACAGCATTTGTTAGCCTCTCACCAAGATATGTACTTTCTCATTTTTTTTAAATGCTTTATATATTCGATACGATGAAATCAAGACAATCAAATCAATGCAAAAAACAACGAGCACACCGAGTAAAACAAATATATTTTAGAGAAATAACAACATTCGATGTTCTTTTCTTTGCTCTGATATGAAGCAGAAAAAGCTTTTAAACATAAAACAATAACAACACACATTATTTGTGCGCAACTTGTTGTTTTTTTTTCGTTAATTTTTCGTTAACCAGTACTCGGTGTCTAGCACAGAGCATATCAACACATTTCAATTTTACTTTATATGCTTGCTTTGAAGAAGTTCTCGTTTGTCTTGTTTTCGATATGCTTTATACTCATTTGTTCTTGGTTTCTATATTGTTAGTGTTTAAATGCTGTTAAAGATGAGAGTTTAATAGAGTGAGCATGCAAACAAGAAACGAATGTCTTGCAAACACACCCGTGCAGCTCTTTATTGTGTATACTTTCTGTTTGAAGATTTCTTAATATTTTGTTTGATTTTCTGTACCTCATTAAAAATTTCGTGTAGCTCTTCCATTAAGTTTTAACATATTTTTGTTGTTATTAGTGTGTTATAATTACAATATCTACAATTTAATAATGAGTTTTGCTCAATGAAATCGAATCTACTTAGTCTATTTTTACATGTATTAACCCTAGAATACTAAACATAGCCTGTGAGGCGAAGATAAAAAGACTTCTGTTTACCTCAGATCCAAATATGTGGCCTGCAAAAAAGCCTTTAGTATATGTAATGTATTTTAAAAAATGAATTGTTTTTGTTAATTTTTTTTACTTAATATGTAATAAACATGTTTTTGTCTTTGTTTTAATATATTTTTATTTTTTTTAAAGTAAAATATGGATTTTATATAAAAATCGCCTCCCAGGCGAAGTTTAGCATTAGAGGACTAAAAAATATGTTTAGTATTCTAGGGTTAAATTTGAAGCATTCTTGATGCCAAGAGTTTCCTTTGAATTCTATATATAAAATTTTTCCTATATCAATGATTTTTTCTTTGCATGCTATGCAATGTTTTTTAAATAGTGGACCATAGCATCCTTGATATTTACAAAGTGTTGCCGTTTTCATTGTTATAATCTTGAAACTGTCGCTTAGAATTTAATATATTGATCAAACATTTACTCTGTTAATGTGTTTTCTTACTTATTTTTTGTAATATAGATTCATTTTATACATAATGTAAGCTATTAAAGAAATAATTGCTATTGTTATAACTACTGTCCATGCCGTATTATACATCTGATTTTTTGTGACTATCGACCCAATATTGTTGTCGATGTTCTCATTTATCGTTATTTGTTCTTTATTTTCATTATTTAACATGGCTAAATATTTGTATATGTACGTTATATTTGGTAACATTCAATTAAATTTTAATATAAATTTATTAAGATATATATTTTTTTTTTTCTGGTATAATCTTGAATAATCTGAACGTCGCTGGAATTTCAAAATATCTCAGGAATCGAAAAGGGCTGGATCGCCATGTAATGTATCTAATCTCTTATTCTGTCCAATCAATTTTTACAAGTTATTTTTGACACTTCAAAAATAACTTGTGGTGTTTTAAGAGCGCGCAAACGCTCAAGATAGTATGGTTTTAGAGCCGCGCTTATTGAGAAATTAAAAGAGATTCTTTTAGCTTGAGAGCTAAGTTAATTCAGTTAAGATCTAATTTTTATTTTCAAAAATAAAAGTTTATATACAAAAAAATAACATTATTTTTTTTAACTTGGTTTACCCACTATTTCCAAGACTCCTCCTTAATTTCCAAATAATATTTAAAATCTATAGTTAACCAATCATTTTTAGTTAAAAAAATATCTTTATATTTCTCCTCAAATTCATAATCATTACCATAATAATTAATTTACCGAATTTGTGGCCTTGACTTAAAAAGTCATTGGCACTAGTTCAATTCTTTAGCTTGTTGTTGTGTTGTGTTTTCATGCAAGTGCATTCGTAACACAACACCCGCCGTCGCTATCATGCTTGTGCGGTATCTAGCGGCACAAGCGTAAAGGGTACTAAATGCATTGAAAAGAATTTGAGTTGAACGTTTTGTTTACGCTAACATTTTAGGGATTTTAATTTTGGTGTTTGACAAAATAATGTTGCTTATGACTTAAGATTTTATTATTGCCATATGTTGGCCGAGTGGCGTCCGTGGCGTAGTTGGTTAAAGTGCGTGGCCGCTATGTCAACGAACTTTGGAGACCCAGGTTCGAACCCCAGCAGCGACAGAAAGTTATTTGAATTAATATAGTTTTTCTGTACGGCCGCCACCTCTCTGCAGACAAAGGCAAACCTCAGAGAGTAATCAAAATGACATGTAAAGCTTCTTGAGAACGAGAACATTCCGTTCATCGCCGTTCGGAGTCGGCGTTAAGCATGTAAGTCCGGTTCTCGGTCAATTGTGTACAAACTTAATAACACGCACAACACAATTGATCATAAGAAGCTAGGTCAAAGTCCTTTCAAGGGCTGAAATGGCCAGTTATTTATTTTTTTTTATTATATGTTGGCCGATTGTATAATAAGAAAATCTTGTGTACATATGTAGGTACCCAGCAGGAAATCGATCGCTTCATTAGCGCATTTGAAGCGCTCGTAACAAGCAGTAGAGCGCTTTGTTCTCCTTGTGGATCTAGTCTTTTTATGTAGTGTACATATAGGCAACATGTGATTCATAGCGTACCAATAACCCACTCAACAGCAGATATCATACGCTGACTAACTAGACCGTCGCTTATTGTTATGACACACTAGCAGCGTCAACTTAAAGTGTGACATACTGCAATTTGAGCGACATGCAGAGCAGAATTGGTGTGTGTCCCAATGACTGACTTTTCGTTTCTTTTTGTGCTATGTTTTGTTTGCATTGCATCTACTTGTAAATATCGGTCAAAGATGATCGATTTACACATGTTACCAATATGTCACATATTCCCGTAATTTTATATTAGTAGATATATATGTTAAGAATTGTAATTAGAATATTATCTAGAATTAGAACAAGAATACCAAAAATCTTGGTATAAATACCAGTAAATTTTAATAAAGAATTCTGACTTGAATTATATCAAAAACAGTGCGCTAGTCGCTCTTTTATTTTCAAGTTCTCAAGTGGGGCATTTTAATGGTTTGAAAGTTGGCAAAGCCTTGCTGCAAGTAAACACAAAAAGGCAAAAATAGGGAATTAAACCAAATAATTATAAAAATCCTTTACCGTCGTTAAATACACCACAATTGGCATGTCATCAGATGTAAGCGCTTCGCTCTCATTGTAGTAAATAACAAAATGTAGCGAGAACCGAGCACTTGGACTAAAAGCAAAGCGACAAAATTTTATTTTTTTGGCACATGCGGGGATTGAACTCGGACTGCTGGCATTTCAGTCAAATGTCTAAACGCTCTGATATTTCCTTGCTTGATTACTTGTGAACAAAATGTATATAAAAATATGAGCTCCACAACTCTGAACTCTGAAAAGCGCATCCTCAAGCGCATCAAAAATGCGCATAAGATGCGCTATTTCTAGGAGCGCTTTTTATTTTCCCACTGGGTATGTTGTCGCGGCACTTATTTTCGATAATTTAATACACTCGCGCACAACGATTATTAATAATTTTCTTATTTTAATTACAATTAAAATTGCGATCACGAATTTGACTTATTGAATGCGCGAACAGCTGATTCACTTGTTTGGTGTGGAACCCAAGTGCACAATAGTGCCGACGACAAGAGAGCCACCTGCTCAGCGGAGACGGGTGTGGGTATTTATATTACAATAAAAAAAAACCGAAGACAATAGTGCAGGTGCGTTTGATAAGACTTTTTAATCAAAGTCTTATCAAATTTATGCACAGTGGGACCAAAAGAAAATAAAACACGATAAAAAAAATATGTTGTTATTTGTATTAAAATATCGCGATTTTTACGAATTTTCGGAAAAGGGAATACCACGAGAAAAAAAAATAACCCAATTTTTGGGTCGCACTCTAATTGCGGGTTCAAAGGGACCACTTGAACCCTCACACGATTCCACCGGTGGAATCAATTTATTTCACCTGTTCCCGACGGAACGAGGCTCGAGTGCGAGGGGCCTTACACAAAAACAAAACGCGCCAAAGCGAACGCGGAACAATAAATACACACGCGACAAAAAAAAACCCAACGGAAAAAAACGCGGTACAACAGAGGGTCAACCGGACAATCAAATCACCGTAAAACACGGTGTGTGGTGGGCACGCCAACACACACAGACACATACAAAAATATTCAAAAGAACAAAGGGTACTCCCTGATTTTTTTCGGGTCCTGGCCGTTAGGTCCTTCTCCTCGCTCCAGCGGCGCCAGATCCAAAATCCCACAAGTTAATCAGTCTGTCCCGGTGGCTCGACAGCGTCTCTGGAACCACTTCACTTTTTTTTTCTTTTTTTTTGTTTCACAATTTTTTTCACTTTTCGACGATACGTCGAAAAAAAACCACTTGGCACACTTTTTGTTGGCACACTTCCATTTCTTTTCATTGTTCAGAATGAACTGAACTGCCAACCAGCGGTGCAGACTGACGATGCTTAGGTTCCACAAGATGGAAACCTAAACACAGCCATCTTTTTTCTAGCATAGATGCGGTTTTCGCAGAAACCGGTATTCACACCTGAAGGTTTTGCTCACACCTATTTTTAAAACCGTTTTACGGATTTTTTAAGGTGCATCTTGAGCAAATTTAAATAAAACCTTCTACCCACCAAGTGTTTTTCTACATCTTGGCGGCATCTATGCTAGTATTGGTGTGGCAACACTCCACACCTTCCACAGCCCACAATGGCCTACCCTCATTGTGACTTGGCCAAGTGATTTTTACTTTTTTTCACAATAACAGTCCTAGTCCTGTTCGTTTTATTTGTCCGTGCGTTCAGTCACTCGTGGGATTTCAGTTTCGTCGAGCATGGAGCACAAGGAGAAACCTTAGCCAAACCGAGTTTTAGAAGTAATAATTAAAGTGGTTTAATGACCACTGGAGTGCATGTGTGTGTTGGGCGCCACTCCAAACGCACAGTGATTACGTCCGGACAAAATAACATCGTCATTTTATGACTACACATAAAATGGTCGCCGTGTAGTTTTGTCCGTACGTCACTTTGGCGCAACTAAAGTTTTAGACCGCGACAATGTAATGTAGGTTTGTAGGTATATGTAATGTAGGTAGGTAATATAGGTATGTTAGTACATTACACAGTACTTTACTAATCTTAATTCTATAAAACGTTATGTTAAATATCATTATGTTAATTTTAGTTCACCCAATGTGAAAGTTCACCCAAAGGAATGTTTGCTCTTAGTAATAAAGCCGTAATACATGGAAAAAATTTAATTTTGTTAATTTTATTTTATTTAAAAAAAAACTTGGTTTTGGCCCACTCTTTACATTAAAAAAATTGGAAAAATGATTCTTAAGAAAATTCATTTTTAGTTATCACATTTTCTGACTTGGCATGGATTAACGTAGTTTTCAGAAGATCGCGGGTGTGTTTATTAAGTAAAAATCATTTTACTTGCTTAATACTTTTTTTTTTAAGTCAACATTTTGTAATAGTAGAATGTCATTCTTGTAGTAAAAAACCTGGCGCGTATTCCATAGAGTTGCGGTAAGTTTACTTCGATCGTTAAGAAACATGCAAAAAATCGATACTTAAACTTTTCCCTTGGAATTTCGAGACTGATAAGTTTTTTATAAGTTATGTTCTTATATCTTTAATATTAAATTGTTTTGCAATATTTTCACACTATTGATTTATAAACTAATTTAATTAGGCATGTTACTTGAAAGCGATTCAGACCTGTCCTGGATTTGCAGTAGCTTGGAGTAATCTTGGTTGTGTTTTTAATGCACAAGGAGAGATTTGGTTAGCTATTCATCATTTTGAAAAGGCAGTTACTTTGGACCCAAATTTCCTTGACGCTTATATAAATTTGGGGAATGTTTTAAAAGAAGCTAGAATTTTCGATCGGTAAGTTTATTTAATAAACCTATATAAATAGTCTGGTATTTTCTTACACTCAACCTTTCTTATTGAATAAGTTATAAGCTGACTTCCACTTTGAAATACTTATTAGTTCTTAAAACTAGAGTTTTAAATATTCTAAGCCAGGCGCGGATCCAGGGGGGTGTTTTGGGGGTTCAAACCCCCCCGAAATTCTAAAAGAACCTGTATTTAAATGTGATGTACTGATGTTTATTATGTGGGCTAAGAGTACCAAAAAGAAAAAAAATTGGTTTTTTATAATTTACTTTAAATATTCACACCCCTATGCTGTAAACGTTTGTAGCTGTTTCTACACGTATTGCTAAAATACTGAATTCTGTTCCAGTTTTTGTTTGTTATACAGCAATGGAGAAATATTCCGGTTTTTGTAGTTTGACGTAAAATTCCTTTTTATACAGTAATGGAGAAAAATTCCGGTTTTTGTAGTTTTTATTTATTTTGATGTTGGTTTTATGTTGGCCTTTAATATTTGTATTCGAGTCAAATAAACAGAGAAATCACTTTTATTATTATAATTATCTTCACCCCAGCGTCAGCTTGTGGTATTTAACACAAAAAAAAGAATCCTGAGCACCACACAATCATATGGAGTGAATATGGAGTGAAATGTGGATGGCTATTTTTTTCGTAGCAAAGTTTTTTCCAATAAGTGGAATAATTTTTTCACATATTGCAGCAAAACATAAATTATAACTTTCTTTTGAAAAACCAGAGGCTCGAAATAGATTTTAGACTAACGGTTTCTTCCCACGCCTACGATTTTTTGAAAAAAAAAACTATCCCGCTCAAATGTATATAAAGGGTGGTTAAATTTTAAGGGCCGATGTTGAATATAAACCACACCTAAATGTCAAGTGTTTTTCTGCATTTCATTTGACATTTCTCAATTTCAGACTAATTCAATTTGAACCGTTAAAGTTATTCAGGCTTATTATGAAAATGAGCTTTCAAATCAAAATGCATATCGAGCACTTCGTGATTTTTTCGGTCAATTTAATCGTCCAAATGTGCGTACAATCGGAAAAATCGTGCAAAAATTTGAACAAACCAGGTCTGTAGGAGATGTGAAAACACCAGTGCATGCTCGTACTGCAGAAAATATTGCTGCTGTTCGCGATAGTGTAGCTGAAGAGCTGTCCACCTCAACTCGTCGTCGTGCCCTACAATTGCACCTCTCACGTTCGTTGTTGATGAACATTATGCATAAAGACTTGCATTTACACGGTCAGAATGGTGGCAAGGAATGGCAACAGTGGATGATCAATTTTCGAAGAAAATCATCTTCAGTGATGAGTCACATTTTCACCTCAGTGGATTCTTCAATAAGCAGAATTACCGCATTTGGGCGAATGATAATCCAAGAGTGATTGTCGAAAAACCAATGCACCCACAAAGAGTGACTGTTTGGTGCGGTTTATGGGCTGGCGGCATCATCGGGCCGTATTTTTTTCCAAAATGAGGCTGGTCAGGCAGTTACTGTGAATGGTGTTCGGTAGCGTGAGATGATAACGAACTTTTTATGGCCCGAATTGGAAGATATGGATGTGGACGATATGTGGTTTCAACAGAACGGTGCCACTTGCCACACAGCTAACGAAACAATGGCTCTTTTGCGCGACAAATTCAATGGCCGTGTTATCTCTCGTGGTGGCGATGTCATTTGGCCACCAATCATGTGATTTGACACCGTTGGGCTTCTTTCTTTGGAGTTATTTGAAAGAAAAGGTATACGTCGATAAGCCAGCAACAATTGAAAAGCTAAATAATTCGGCGGCGGGGTGCAATAAGGCCGAATTCGGCCTTATTTCCATTTGAAAAAGAAATTAAGCCAATTTGGCCTTATTTCCCTTTAAAAGGAACCACTATTAAAACGCCATCAAATAAGTTTTTTAGTTTTATTTAATGAAAAATTAAAGATATAAAGTATTGGAATAATTGTACTTTAGGGCCCATGCTCCTTTTTTCTTTTTTTTCTAAATGTGAATTTGGAGCTCCTAATGCACATGCTGCAAAAAAAGGTCGGTCTGAAATGGTTTAGGAAATAAAAATCGTGAAAGTTTGAAAAATGTACATATTTTGGAATAATTGCACTTTTGGTACACGCTTCTTTTTTTTTTTTTTTTTGTTTTTTAAATGTGTATGGAACTTCTTAATCTAATGCTGCAAAAAAAAAATAGGGAGGTCTCAAATGGTTTAGGAGATAAAAATCGTGAAAGTCTGAAAAATTTACATTTTTTTTATTGAGAAGACTAGGATATCTTATTCTAATAATAGATATATATATCCGTTTAAAGCGAAAAATATGATCGTTTAAATTCTAAAGAACATACATCTTTTTGTTTGTGGTCGAGAAAAAAATGTAAAATATAAACGTAAAAGTGATGAATGAAAATTTATAAAATATGCGCGATTTTTACTAAAATTTTTAATGAAGCTTTAATATTATAAAGAATGAGCGCCGCAGGTTTATAATAAATTGCCGCGATTTTTAATAAAAATTTTTTGCCTGCGGCGCTCATTCCTTATAATATTAAAACTTCTTCACATGCACTATTGAACTACTACTAATAAATTTTTCGCGTTGATACGAAAACAAGCACATTGAGGTTGACAATGGCAACTGTTCTCTTGCAAATTGAGTACCTGCGCTGAGTCCAGTAACTTTTCAAACAACAGACTACAGGGTGCGTACTTTTTATTAAAAATAATTATAAAAAATAATCCTTAGTTTGCAAAAATTATTTTTCGGCCTTATTACCATTTTGCTAAATTTTTTTTTAGGCTTTATTTCCTTTTCAAATGGAAATAAAACCAAATTCACAATTTCGTCCTTATTTCTCTTTGAAAAGGAAATAAAGCCAATTCGGCCTTATTGCCGTTGGCCTTATTGCACCCCGCCAATTCGGCACATTAACGGCATAGAACCTCACTTATGCCTCGGCGTCATCGAAAATTTGGGCCATCGGATGGAGGTGTGCTGCCGAGGTCGCGGCGGCCATTTAGCCGATATTTTGTTCCATGCATAATTGAACCATACCAATATTATCATAATAAAAAGAAACGACAATAATTTCCTTAATAATTTGTGTTTTATTCAAAATCAACATCGGCCTTTAAAATTTAACTACCCTTTATATATATAACGTACATAAATATTTTTGAAAGCCCCCCCCCCCCCCCCCCCCCCCCCCCGAAATATATTCCTGGAACCGCCCCTGTTCTAAGCTTATTAAGAGGTGTCTAGCCTTATTAAAGAGTTAATCAAATTCAACTTTTCACATTCCAAACAGAACTAGAAGTTTCAGTGAAAAATATATCTTATTATGTGTTGAATGTAAAAAATCTATAATAAAAGTTTAAGATTTTCTAAGAAAATGGTGAATTGAATTTAATCAATAACTTATACCTTAACATTTTTAAAATTTATTGTTATTGCTAAAATAAAAAACAAAAATGATATCTTTGATTTCATTTAATGTGACTTTTGGAATATGTTTTTGTGGTGCTCTCACAAGACACACAATCACACACATATAAAATACACTTACACTCTATACACTTGTTTTTAAATTTTAATTAAAAAATAAGTTATCAAAAAATTGTTATCAAAAACTATCAAAAATATTTTATGAGTTTTAAAAAATACTATATTCAAATTTTTATCTAAAAAATGTTGTCTTAAAAATATAAAATTTTGTTCAAAAAAATAAAAACATGTATTGTTATAAAAATATAAAATAATTTGTGAACCACCACAACTGGCGATCCTGCCTAAACAACAATTAATTGTTTCATCAACTATAAGTCATCAAGGTCAAAGAAATCCTATTCCCACGTTATTCCAGCATACGTCGATCACAGCACCATACTCCAAACTTGGAACAGCAACATCATACGCATCGCTTGAGATTCATTTTGCCACCACTAAATCATAGCAATATTAATTTACTACCGACAACTGCACTTGAACTAACGTGAAAGTGTTCACCACAGCAACTGAATGAGTACAATCATTATTCAGCAGCAATACCAGCAACAGCAACGCCCATAATAACACCAACAGCCACCTCCGCCTGGCAGTAACAATAACGGCAGCATTAATCACAATAACAAGCACATCATCATCAACAACTTCTTTAGTGACCACGTAGCACAGCGAACACGATCTTAAAAAAAAAACAGTATCACCCAAAGAGCCCAAAATAAATCGTCACAACAGTAACAGCAGCAGCTGAAACGCTCACCACTACCATCGTCAACATCAACAACATCATCGACCAACAACAAGCAAAACCCTATATCTGCCGGTAAGATAACGGAAAACAACAACAACGTCATAACAACAATAATATCAACAACAACGACATAACACCGACAACAAGCAAAACCCTATACCTGCCGGTAAGGTAACGCAACAGCAACAACAAAATCAACAGCAACAACAACAATATTTATAACAACAACAACAAAATCAATAGCAACAACAACAGTATTTATGACAATAACAAAAAAATCAACAACAACAACAACAACTACGAGAGCAGAAATCATTCATTCAAAATTTTATAAAATTTTATATATTTTTTTTTATTTGACATTTTATAAAAAATTTTTCACAGGTTGCTTTTCAATTTAGATTATCACGAGGCACACACCGTAGATTCTGAAACGTATGTAAGAGTGTAGGGTCGGAAGAAACCTAGATTCTCACATACGTAGGCACTCCACTGCACTAGGGTAACACATTTGAGGAACACACGTAAACATTCACAATGAGCCTACAACATACCCCCCTCACTCTTCTCACCGGGGAGAAGGAGATAATCCATTAATAACTCTTGACACAGACACACTTCCAAACCCTTTCGACATACCTTACAGTACGGAAATACACGCGACATCTATCAAATTACCACAATTTTGGACAACTTGTCCTGAAGCATGGTTCGTCCACGCCGAAATACAATTCCAGACAAAATCCATAACGACAGACAAAACTAAGTACGAATACTTAGTTACAGCTCTTCCACAGGATGTTATTATGACAGTCCTTGATATCATACAAAAGCCTTCAGAGACCAATTTATACGAAAATTTAAAAAAACTTTTGATCGAACGTCATTCTCTAAGTGAAAACAAAAGAATTGACAGAATTCTTTCTGACTGCGAGATTGGAGACCGAAAACCAGCCCAGTTTTACAGATCGCTCTTACTTCTAGCCGGTTCTTCAGTGGAACCAAATTTCCTCTTAAAGCTTAGGAAACTACCCAAAACTCTAAACATAGCATTGACTGGGTCAGGCCACAAAACGATCGAGGAACTGCTAGCGTTAGCCGACAATCTCTGGGAAGTTATGACCGAAAATGAAGTCAGTGCCTTCGGAAAACCTTCCAACACGATTGGACTTACGAAAATGGTACAAGCTTTAACAATTTCCACTTCAAAAATTTTAGAATCTTTCAATAAATTGACGTTAGAAGTGAACACGCTTAAGTCAGAAAACCGATTTCGTTCGAACTCACGAATAAGACGCAGGTCAAACTCAAGACAAAGGCCTCAAAACAATACTTCTTGGTTATGTAAATACCATTATAGATTCGGTAGTCAAGCATGAAAATGTGAACAACCATGTTCATTCGTTCGAAACAGCCACCCTACACAATACAACACTTTGTCACACAATACTACAAACTAAAAGACTCTATTATCGCGACGACTGATGATAGACCCGTCACATTAACACGTCGTCTTTTCGTATTTGATCCGTCAAATAAATTAAATTTTCTTATTGACAGCGGAGCGGAAGTATCGGTACTTCCAGCCTCAAAATTCAAAATTAATAGACAGAAATCTGATTTGACACTTCAAGCTGCTAATGGCACAGCAATATCTACATTCGGAAAAAAATTATTAACTTTATACTTAAATTTACGACGCGAATTACCATTTACATTTATTATAGCAGACATTTCTAAACCAATTATTGGTGCAGATTTTTTAACGAAATATGGACTTCTTGTTGATCTCAAATATAAACGTCTCATCGACCCATTAACAAATTTATCAGTTAACACAATAACGGCATACACTGAAACAACATTGCCAAAATTATTTTCACTAGATAACAAGTATACACAATTACTCAAACAATTTCCTTCACTAGTAACAGAACCCGACTATACTACACCGGTAAAACATCAAACAGTTCATCACATAGTGACAGAAGGACAGTTACCATTCACGAAGCCACGACGTCTAAACTTGTCTAGAGCGAAAATAGCTAAACAAAAATTCTATTTCTTAGTTAAATCTGGCATTTGCAGACCGTCGAAATCGATGACATCTTCTCCGCTACATCTCGTTCCTAAACGCGAACCAAACGACTGGAGACCATGCGGTGACTATAGACGAATCAACGCAATTACATTACCTGACCGCTACCCATTACCACATATACACGATTTTTCAAACAATTTACACAACACAAGATTTTATTCTAAACTGGACTTGGTCAGAGCATATCACCACATACCTATGGCTCCCGAAGACGTACACAAGACAGCTATCACGACACCATTTGGAATGTTCGAATTTCTCCGAATGCCTTTCGGTTTGAGAAACTCAGCACAAACATTCCAACGGTTCATACATGCAGAGACAGAACACTTGAAACATTTGACAAAAGTTTTCGAACGACTCGACAAATATGGTTTGAACATTAAACCAAACAAATGCGTTTTCGGAGTTGAAAACATAAATTTTCTGAGCTACTATATTTCAAGACATGGCATACGGCCATCGGAGGAGCGAATACAATGTATAAGAGACTATCCACAACCAAATACTGTCAAACAAATGCAAAAATTTATCGGCATGACTAACTATTATCACAGGTGCATTCCTAAATTAGCGCACATGCTAGGCCCAATATACAAAATGGTCACAACAGCTTCAAAAACAAAAAACAAACTTTTAACATGGACAAACACAACCTCGGATGCATTCACAGCAATTAAAGATAGTTTTGCTACGCAAACACTACTCAACTATGTTAATAGTAAAGCAGAACTATCGATTGCTGTAGATGCATCAAATACAGCAGTAGGTGGAGTATTACAACAGAAATACAACAATAAATTAGAACCACTAGCATTCTTTTCCAAAAAACTAACTTCCACAGAATCTAAATACAGCACATTCGATAGGGAATTTTTAGCTATATTCTTAACAATCAAAAATTTTAGACACTATCTTGAAGGTAATATTTTTACAGTATACACAGATCATACTAACAAATCGTCATATGAAATCAAAAAAGGCGTAAGTTACCAAAATTTCAAAATTGACTTTTTGATTGATTATGAAGCACCGTATCAAAATACATATTCATGCAAAATTTTACATTCCTACTACTAAAAACGACGTTTTTATATACAAAATTCAATAAGCTTTTCAGTGCAAGCGCAAAGCAAAGCCCAAGCATTTTTTGCTTCTCCTGCAAAATTTTTCAAATGTAACTTACGGCTTTTTTGATTTCATATGACGAAATGCACTTAATTCTAAAACAGAAAGAAGCCCAAGACAAACACGACACCTAGAATACATAGCACAATCCACTAGCACGATACTACACTTCAAAGGTACAGATAATTCAGTAGCAGATGCATAATCAAGATGCGAGGTAGAAGAACTCAAAACACCCGATCTTAATCTCAAACTATTACATTGCGAACAAAACACAGATACAGAACTCAAAGACATATAAGATCAAACGTTATACAAATTTGAACAAATCAAAATTCCATTCATGAACATTGAAATTTGGTGCGAGCACTCTACAGATAACACACGCCCATATATTCCACAATCTTTACGTAAGACAATTTTTGACCAAATACACAATATTTCACATCCAGGGACAAGAGGTACCCGACGACTTATAACAGAACGGTATTTTTGGCCAAACATGAATTTACAAATTAATAAATGGACTCAAGAATGCATTAGTTGTCAGAAAGCTAAAGTACACCAACATACAAAGACATTACCACACAAGAACACATCCGTTTCGAACACATCCACGTTGACATGGTTGGTCCCTTACCAATATCGAACGGATATAAATATCTTCTAACCGCGATTGACCGAAATACACGTTGGCCTGAAGCCTACCCACTCAAGAACATAGAGACCACAACAATAATCGACACATTCTATAGAGAATTCGTTTCACGATTTGGCGTGCCAATTGAAATCATTCCTGACAATTTATTAAAGACATTAACAATTTGTTAAAGACCTTGGTTCTCACCACATTTTTACTTCGTCGTACCATCCACAATCAAACGGGATGATCGAAAGATTTCACAGACAATTAAAAGCGTCAATAATGGCTAGTAATAACCAAACTAATTGGTACACAGAGATTCCTCAGATTCTTTTGGGTATAAGATCAACAGTCAAAGAAGACATCAAAGCGTCCCCGGCTGAAATGGTTTTCGGTCAAAACTTAAAGCTACCTAGACAATTAGTAGTTCAGAATTACCAATCTTTTAATGCATCAGAAACATTAGCGAAACTCAAACAAAACGTTCAAACAAAACGTTCAAAATAACGATTCAATCATTTCACATCATAATACAAATGCTGGTCAATACTTACCACAAGCCTTGAAGAGTTGTAAATACGTATTCGTACGAAATGAAACAATACGACGTCCACTACAGAATCAATACGAAGGACCGTTCAAAGTACTCGACAGAACACACAAAAATTTTACAATTCTTAAAAATAATAACACAGTTACAGTTCACATCGACAGAGTCAAACCAACATTCATGGACAGAGACACTACAGAGATGCTATCATCCTCACACAGACCCACAAAAAAAAAGGTTCATTTTAATCTCTTGGCCAACTCAATTAAATTCTATGGGGGGGAATAATGTGGTGCTCTCACAAGACACACAATCACACACATATAAAATACACTTACACTTTATACAAAAAAAAAATAAAATAAATAACTGGCCATTTCAGCCCTTGAAAGGACTTTGACCTAGCTTCTTATGATCAATTGTGTTGTGCGTGTTATTAAGTTTGTACACAATTGACCGAGAACCGGACCTACATGCTTAACGCTGACTCCGAACGGCGATGAACGGAAAGTTCTCGTTCTCAAGAAGCTTTACATGGCATTTTGATTACTCCCTGAGTTTTGCCATTGTCTGCAGAGAGGTGGCGGCCGTACAGAAAAATTATTTTAATTCAAATAATTTTCTGTCGCTGCGGAAAAAAATTAAGTCTAACATTTACTTATTTTATCATAAAAATTTCAGAATGGGATCTAAATTATTTTAAGAGATAAATCAATTGGAGTACGTACATGTCGCTCTGAGCGTGATACCTGTCGCTTCTTAAAGCCTATCGGTGTTATAAAAACTTACTAAAACGTTGGTTATATTTAAATAATATTAATTATGTATTATTTTCTTGCCTATTTGTATCATTATAACGTTATTTTTATTTTAACGCCCACGTTTAAAAAACGTAAAAGGGGTATATTAATTTTGTCACTCCGTTTGTAACGCCCATAAGGAGGCGGGGTAGGTATAAAAAAGTATGTATATTCTTGATAAGCATCACCACCCGGGTCGATTTAGCCATGTCCGCCTGTCTATCTGTCCGTCTGTCTGTCTGTCTGTCTATCTGTCTGTACGTCTGCCTGTCTTTCCGTCTATCTGTCTGTGATCACGATTACAGCCGTAATTTTCAAGCTATCATCACGTAAGTCGGTATTTGAGCCATTTTAATTTCGGTAAAATGAGCCAAATCAGATGAAAACCACGACTACCTCCCATACAAAGTGACTTTATCAAAACGGTAAAATCTCTTAGAACTCCACAAAAATTGATATATGGACTTTAAATTATGCATATGAGCTTTGATGTTTATTATGCTGTCTGAGAATAAAATTCAACCAAATCGGATGAAAACCACGCCTACCTCCCATACAAAGTGACTTTAGCAAAAAGGTAAAATCTCTTTAAATTCCACAAAAATTAATATATGGACTTGAAAATTTCCATATGAACTTTGATATAAAACATGCACTTTGTGTATGAAATTCAAACAAACCGAATAAAATCCACGCCTACCTCGCATACAAAGTGACTTTACCAAAAGGGTAAAATCTTTTTTAACTCCACAAAAATTAATATATGGACTTGAAATTTTGCAAATAAGCTTTAATATGCACTCTGATTTTGAAATTTAACGAAATCGAGTAAAAAGCACGCCTACCTCCCATACAAAACGATTTTATCAAAAAACAAAATCAAACAAAAATAAAATATTTTCTTCTGATACAATATTGTTTAATTTAGTTCTAAATTTATAATTAAGAATATATAGGTATCAAATGTAAAACTAGTTCAGAGCATGGTAGAATTATAAGGTAGGGCCAACTCGGAGACGAATGGAGTAGAAAGCAGAAAAATTGCGGGCTAGTTGTCAAAATCATCTGTTAATCTCGAGTTTCTTTATGTTCATGTTTCGCAGTTGATTTTGTTAAATTTTGTACAAGCTTTTTTTCAAATTTTACACTTCCGCGGCATTTTATAGATTTATTTACAATGTTTTTACAATATTTTCACACAAATTAACACAAACTTAACACGCACTACTTACAACTTGAAAACATAATATTTTTATTTCATTTGAGGTTTCTACGAACTTCGCCATTTTGACAATTAGCCAATCTTTTTATTATCCACTCTTCGTTGACTCGTGACGGTCTCGCTCTGGATAATCATGTTTTAATTTAATCAGCTTGGTGTAAATTGCCAGGTATGATGTTAAGTTGCATATTCCCGATCACATCTTGATAATCAAATTCTATTCTAATGTATGTTAATTCATGTAAACAGGGATTAGAGCAAAGCTCGCATATGCAAAGGTAGACGGACGGGGTCTACCTCCGGCATATGCCAGGCGAGACGGACATGGGCTCTGGATAATCATGTTTGAATTTAATCAGCTTGATAAAATTGCCAAACATAGCCAGGAAAATATAAAGTATTCTTATGAGAGCAAAATCCAAATCAACCTCGGTACTGGATATAATCTAGAATCTTAAGTGTAAATGAGTAAATGGATTCTTTTAAAGAAATAACATTTGAAAAAAAATTGAAGTCACCACAAGCACTTCTCAGCGGTTCATTTTGCAAGTGGTTTGTTCTACAAAAGTTCATGTAAAGTAACTCAAGAGATCTTCTAGGACGAATAGGAATATTAAAGTAAATTTTATATATGGTAAATTTTTTTTATAATATAAATTTTATAATTTTAAATATGGACTGTCAACATATCCATGCAGAAGTTTAACGATCCAACTAACATTGAGCATAGTTCTCCGATTTTTTAAAGTAGGAAGATTTAATAGCTGTAATCGATATTCATAAGGTGGAAGATGAAACTCAGTTATACAGTATAAATTGCTTAAGGAGAACAGAAGAAAATTTTTCTGAACTGATTCAATGTCGTCAATGTAACAACCGTATCGTGGACACCATACAATTGAGGCATATTCTAAGATAGGCCGCACTAGTGAAGTGAACAAAGATTTCGATATAAAGGGATCATTAAACTCTTTTGCCCATCGTTTGATAAATGCTAGGGTACTATTTGCTCTATTTATTATTTTAGTTATATGAATATGAAAGCGAAGTTTAGGATCCCTGGTAACTCCAAGATCATGGAAACTATCTAAGGATTCTAATGTGTAATCGCAGATTTTGAACGTGCGACATGGCTTACGCGAGGAGGTCATGTGCTTACATTTTTTCATATTGAGATTCATATGATTTATTTTGCACCAGTTATAAAGATTACACTGAACAACAAAATGACAATTTATAAAAGGTGCAGAGTTCTCAATAGTCAATCCTTGCAAAAACCTTTTTTTACTTGATAGGTAATCTATTGAATTTTAATAAACATTTAAGTTTTTTTTTTTATTTTCTTGCATTATTTTAAAGAAATTGAAAAAAAGAAAATTTTTTAAATCAATTATATTAAAATTCAAGTAAAATTGATAAGGTTTTTTGAAGGTAAGCATCATTTACGACTTAAAAAACTTCTCTTCAGTGACTTTCTGGAATGAAAGACATCAGAACCATCTCGCTTAAGACTCCAACAATGGTCTGCTATCATATGTTTGTCCCATCTTCCTTGGTAACGGTTTTCCATTACTTTCATGTTCTGATGGAAACCTTGTTCATCACTAGTGTTTCCTAAATGCTCAGGGATGTGGGATAAATGTATGTGCAGATAGTGAACCTTGATGCTAATATCACATCCAAGATCCCTAAAACTATCAAGTATGTTGGTCACTAGTTCCTCAAAATGACTTGGTTTGCAATTGCCTAAAAAGTTTTTTACAAGTAATTCAAATGACACCCATTCCTTGCGTTCAAGTTTAGTCATCGAGGTTTTAAAATTAGGGTCTTTCATTAACTGCCTTGTTTGCGAACCATCCATGACACTAGCTTTAAGCTTTTCTGAACTTATTTCCGACATTTTTCTACTTCTGTAAGAAAACATACTCTAAAATAAGCTGCAAAAACCTTATCAATTGTACTTGAATTTTGATACAATTAATTAAAAAAAAATGTTTCTTTTTTTAATTTCTTTGAAGAAATGCAAGATAATAAAAAATCTAAAATGTTTACTAAAATTCAAGAGATTTTCTATCAAAAAAAAAAGGTTTTTTCAAATCCTAAAAAAAATGTTAAATATACAGGGTTTCAAAAAGAGC
Organism: Pherbina coryleti; assembly: GCA_943735915.1. Classification (NCBI taxonomy): domain Eukaryota; kingdom Metazoa; phylum Arthropoda; class Insecta; order Diptera; family Sciomyzidae; genus Pherbina; species Pherbina coryleti. The sequence continues at coordinate 83,903,798 of OX030950.1, forward strand.
AGCCTACGTAAAATTGTGACATTTTTCTTACTTTGGACGACGATATCTTCGAAACTGTCAAAGATATTGTAATTTTGTGTGCAAACATTGAAAGGTCTAGTATTTCTTCATTGAAATTCGTCATCGTAATACAAATCGGTAAGTCAATGTATAAATATAGCAAAATTATCAGAAAAAGAACTGATGTTAATGTTTTTGCCTATTACTCAAAAACTCGAGCTGATGGAGAAAAACGGATTACATATTTGAAATCAGGAAACTCAATTTGTCTATAATCAGCTGAAAAATCTCCGGCACCAAAATGTCTGTCGGGCTGTGTTATTGATGTCAATTTGTAAGAATTCGGCGTCGTATTAATTTTTGTAAGAAAGAAATAGTTTGACGTCGTCAGCGTACATCAAGACGTTAGAATGCATTATTATAGTTGGCAAATCATTTATGAAAAGTAGAAAGAGAAGAGGCCCGATGTGACTCCCTTGGGGCACTCCTGAGGTAACCGGAAACTCATAAGATTTCACGAGTTTAAATAAATAGATTGAGTTCTTTTGCTGAGATATGATTCAATCCACCTCACCCGCTGTATGGGAAATCCGATAAGAGATAATTTTAAAAGTAAAATTTTATGATTTACAACATCAAAAGGTTTGCTAAAATCCGTATAGATGTCATCTGTCTGAAGACGTTTTCCAAAATTCTCTATAGTCTTAGATGTAAATTCATGTAGGTTAGTGACAGTCGATTTTCCAGAGAGAAATCCATGTTAGCATGGAGACATCAAAGACTTTACACTATGTGGTAATTGTGATTTAACAATTGCCTCCAAAAGTTTGGACAAAGTACTTTATTTAGCAATTCCACGATAATTTATTAAAATAAAGACCTGTTACCAGATTTATGAACGGAATAATAAATGGTGATTTCCAGGCAGCTGGAAAATAACAAGATTTTAAAGAAGTAAAAAGTAAAGTGATAGGGGTTACTAATTCTTCGCAACAATATTTCAATATGCATGAGGGTACGTTGTCGGGACCGCTCTTAAAAGAAGATTTAAGATCTCTTAAGAAGGCTAGAACTGTACTGGTATCAACTGTTGGGAGACAAATATCACCAGATTGAACATAATGGGCATAGCTGCCATTATTGAAAGAAGATGATGAACAAGTCGACCTAAAAAAATCAGCAAAAAGGTTACAGATACTATTGTCATTATCGGATTCCACATTATTGTATTTCATAAAAGAAGGATAGGAATCAATTTTGCGTTTTGTGTTAACACAGCTCCAGAATGATTTTGCATCATACTTAATGTTTAATTTTACTTTTGTGAGGCAGATGTTATAGGATTGCTTGCACAACTGTTGGTAACTATATTTAGTCGAAGTATAACGTGCAATATCACATATGTTGTGTTTTTTGATATTTTTTATAATATTTAGTTTTCAAGTTTCTCAATTTTCGTAATTCATTGGTATACCACACGGGCCAGAATTTATAGAGGGTTTTCGTTTAGGAATAGATCTAAGAAAGCAATCCATAAGCGTTGAGTTAAACGCATAAACCGCGGCATCCAGATTCTGTGATTATAAGCATTTTGTATTTAGATTTAGTATAGGTGACCAATTTATATTGGACAAACTATTTTTCAAAGTAACATAATTAGTTATCTTAAAGTTGAATTCGGTGAGCGGTTGAATAGTATGGTTCTGCACAGATGGTTTTGGAAAATTTAAACAGATTTCTATAGTCGGATGGTGAGAATCTTCGTGAGTGACCAAGGGATCGGACCTTGACACTGAAGCAATATTGCTATCATCGTAACACATTTCGGCCGATATTCGGTGTCGCAAAGTTCTGTTTGCGATAATTTTCGGAAAGTGGTATTCAGTAAATACTTTTTCCGATTTTGTCGGTGAAAGTATCGGAAGTTTGTCGCAAACGAATCGCACAACTTTGCGACGAATATTTTCTTGTAGAAAAGTGAATCGAAAATATCTGAAAGTTTTTTTAAATTAAAATTATGTATTATAAATTAATTTGAAATTAACAAATTTAAATTCCTAGTATTTTTTGAAGCTTAAAATGGTTTTTAGTTATTTGGCAATGGATGCTGCGCTCATGTTAGTGAAATGAATTTAGAACTATCATTTCTTCAAAGAGTTGATTCTCCTTTGATTGACCAAATTCAAAAATGTGTATCGTATCACGCCAAATATAACTCATGAGCTCATTGACTTATAAGACGACCGCCTACAGCGAAATAGAATCACTGGTCTATTAGCTTAAAATCAAGTAAATATTGTTTTCGACTAAAATTTGTCGCAAAATAGAAGTTAGTGAATACCGTTTTCGGTATGACAACCGAAAAAAGTCGCAAATTACGATTCCGATCGGAAGTTGCGAAAATGTTACAGAATTCCACTACAGATCGAGCAAACAGTTATTCTTGTTCAAGTTACAGTTTAGTTGGAAAAGACCTTGGCTTGAGAGGTCATTTAAAAAGCAATTGTCAAATGAGCTTTCAGAGGAAGGTAAAAATATTGTAGGGTTTTCCGAACAACAGTTCCAAGAAACGTTGGGCAGGTTAAAGTCACCAGTTATTAATATATTATCATTTTGATGAAGCTGTAGGCAAACTTTACTAATAGAGACCAAATGTTTGCTATAAACTTCTAATTTAGAAAATGGTGGGATATAGGAGCATGTAATGTAGATACTCAAGGAACCGAACTTTACGTGAACACGACAAAATTCTATGTCTGCAGCTTCTCGGATGTCTATTTCTTGAGAGTAATGTGTTGATTAAACCGCAATCTACACACCTCCGACGTTAGAGGAATTGCCAGGAATGGAGTTTCTATCTTTACGATAAATGTTAAATTTGTTGCAAAGAATTTCAGAATTTAAAGTGTTGGGTTTTAGCCAAGTCTCACTGAAAGTAATTATATCATAATGAATGTTGTGACTCATAATGAATAAATTAATCAATTTAGTATTAATGCCACGAACGTTTTGATATAAGATTAGGAACTGAAGGCAGCAATCTACTTTTTTTGGTTTATGTTCCGAACAGGCAAAGAAGCTAGTACAGTTCTAGGTTGTGGTCTAGGGACGTATTCATGAACTAAAGTTTATTCAGGCCAAAAACTTTGACTGATTAATTTATTGTAGAGATCATCAGGCAGTTATTTTAAATGAAGACGTGGCGCGTTCATGAGGGAACTTGAATTTATAAATCGAAATTATTTTATTTAAAAGATTTAAATTCGAGTGCAAATAGAAAAGAATGTCATCCTCAGTAGAGTGTCCCTTATTTTGCGATTTTTGGAAATGTCAAGGGGCTGAAAGGTTTTTTTATGCGTTTTTATATTCTAAGAACGAAACTAAAAAAATTTTTTTTTTACGACAACGTTTACCCGTGCCAATCGGGCCCGAAAGCTTCGAAAAAATGCCCATATTAGACCATATTTGCACAAATTAAAAAAAAAATCTTTTCTCTGCTTTTTATAAATGTTTTACATTTTTTGGAACACATACATAAGAAATATGATATCTACAAAGTTTTTTTATGGTAGGCGTGGTTACCGCCCCAGCTGCGTCGAAATTTCTCCCGCAGCCTTTTCCCACTTTTTCATGAAATTAGTGCAATTTAGGTATTAATATCAACAATAAATAAATACATTTTTATTATGCTAAAAGTATGATTACATTTCATTAAATTCACATTATGTACTTACAAAAATTAACAATAAATTAAAAAACTAGTATTTTAACCTGTGGCGGGCGCGCAACAAGCTAATACCTACAAGCAGTCTTATTGCGGCTTTTCAACCGAAATCATAGTTCTTTTTTATAAATAAAAAATATCAAAAACCAAAAATGTATGCCCCTAGAGGGTTAAATTATAATAAGAAATACAAATTAATTAAAAAAGACAGATCCTTATTTGGAGCTTTTATGCTATTCATTATTATCGGAATCCGTCAAGTCTGTATTTTTGTAGTTCTACTATACATCAAAGTCTGGTTTGAAGCTACTAATAGCATAAAAGCTCCAAATCAGGATCTATCTTTTTTAAAAGATTTGGTCGCATACAAGACAATTAACAAAAAAATATCCATTGCTGCAAGTCAAAAATTTGGTCGGCATCTTTGGTACCTTGGCGAAGAACTTGTAGTACTCGCTTTTTTCGATGATGCGGTTTCTATTGAGAGAAAACGCAGTATGGTGACAGCATTGCAAGCTCAGAAGTTTCCATGTAATCATTCAATCGCAAACCCAAATTCTTAAAATGAATGGACAAAAAAAGATTTAGATTGTTTTGCATCTTGTCGAACAACAAATCTATTTCGTAGTTTTAGTTTGACATGCAATTTTTTAAAATATGATTCTGACGAATGGGAAAAAGATGAAGAATACCAGAGAGTAAAAAATTATTTTAAAGATCTTTGTATTGTAAATGATGTTGCGGAGCGTGGGGTACAGCTTGCTCAAGAATTTCTCGAGCTTACAAAATCAGAAGCGCAGCTACAAAACCTACTTTTGTGGCCCAAAATACTCGAAAAATACCCTCGAACTGTCAAAAAAAAAAATTACATGCTCTTAAAAAAAACTTATTATTAATTTGTATTTCTTATTAAAATTTAACCCTTCAGGGGGCATATATTTTTGGTGTTTGATATTTTTTATTTATAAAATAAAACTATGATTTCGGTTGTAAAGCCGCAATAAGACTGCTTGTAGGTATTAGCTTGTTGCGCGCCCGCCACAGGTTTAAATACTAGTTTTTTAATTTATTGTTAATTTTTGTAAGTACATAATGTGAATTTAATGAAATGTAATCATACTTTTAGCATAATAAAAATGTATTTATTTATTGTTGATATTAATACCTAAATTGCACTAATTTCATGAAAAAGTGGGAAAAGGCTGCAAAAATCGCAAAATAAGGGACACTCTAATCCTCAGTCGTATCAGCTGCAAAACAGGATACAAATATTGATCTTGCAGGCGAAATTATCACAAGATTTTTGTGAACCGGCTAATTTAAACTGCTTATCGATATTTGTTTTGGTGTGGCGCCTGTATTATTAGTATTGAGTAATGCAGGAGAAGTGGCAGCACTTGATAAAGCACAAGTCTTAGCATAAGTTACCTTAGCGTCACAAGTAGAAGGAGTGTCAGTAATTAAATTTATTGTGTGTACAGCAGAGGCTTCTGTCAACAGTAAATTCTCACTGACTGCTGAGGGATCTCTAGAAGGAGCCACAACATCAGTATTTCGAGCTGTAGTTACATTCTCAGTTGAAATTGCTTCACATGAAATGTTTACGTTTAAGTTGGGTGAAGGCTAAGCATTATATTCAGGGTTAGCTTGAGGAGTAACATTTGTAGACGGAGTGGCTGTTTTTGTAGTAGATTTGGCAGAGCTTCGAAGGTTTTTGCTGTTACGCTTAGGAGAGACTAAAGCCTCATCCATGCACATAAACGATTTGAAATATTGCCTTATAAGTTTAAGTATTTCCAAATCGGTTGCTCTGCAATCTTCGCATGCCCAACGGAGACCCTTATTTTCACCCAGTGCGTCGGAGATACGCGCATTTAGTGCTACACATTGAGTGTGAAAAAAGGATTCACATAACCAGCAATTTACAATTCGGTCGGAATCTCCCTTAATGGTACAGTTTGGAAATTGCAGACCATATTTAAATATCTTATATTAATTTATAAATTTATAAGTTAAAAGTAAAAGTTAAAGTTTAGCTTTGGCAACCCTGTTTGAGAAAGTTTGAAAGACACAGTTTAGAAGGCAACAGTTTGAAAGGCGTTCGAAAGTTGTTACCAATGACAACAGTTTGAGAAGCTTTAGATTCAAGCTGACAAACGTCAGAAAACAGTGGAAGGAAAAACAAGAACAAACCCGCTCTCACAAAAAACAAACCAACGTTTGTTGTTGCTATAGCAGAAAAACAATAGGAAAAAAAAACAATGCAAATATATATTTATGATATTTAAAAAAGGATTATTTAAAGCGCTTTCTTGGCTGATAGTTGTATAAATCCAACGAAGGTCACAAGTTAAGCACGGCAAGTCCAAAAGAAATTAATTTTTAATTGAATTATACGCGAAATTCGGTTTAAAATAAAACTTTACGCAAAGAAAAAAAGTACGTCTTTCGGCAAGTAGTAGTTTGACAGTGATATACATATATAAATGTTATAATTTTTCAATTATTTAGATTTATTATTGAGCTAGAGGTCAAATATGTCTATGGATAAGACAAATAACAACAGCAATAACTCTGTATAGAATCATCACTCAGCAGACTAGACAGCCGTTCCGTTGGACACTTGGGTGATTTAAACCGTGATCCACTCAGCTGCTTAAGTTCAATTTTATTCTGGCAAATGTTCCGATAAAGTTTCGGCGAATTTTTTGCCGAGAGCAAATTTTTGTATTAGCAACTAGAGTTTCGATCTACTTTCTTTTGCAAATCATTAGGGACAACCGTAATTATAACATTCCAAGATCGATCATAACTTTTTACTACTAACAGAGTTTTTTTAATGTCCATTCCTTTTCCATGATTCCATTTAGGCTTCACCTTTTTTGCTGATGTGTGTAGTTATTTGTTTTTGAAAACAGAGTTTCTATTGTGCTTAACACATAACATTTCCAGAACAAAATTAAACTTAACCCTTCGAACCACACCCTCACTCCAGTAACATAGAGCCACATGGGGGTATGTCATCACCCCACGTCAAAAAATCGTTGTTAAATCCCGAATTTTAGATACATAAGCTTAAAACATTGGTTACTATTTTTGGTCTTGTTCAACATTTTGTATAGTTATTTTCTAATATTTTAAAAATGGCTGATTAATTGAATAGTTCAGACACTAAACTTATAAATTTTTACACAAAAATACATTTTTTTATTTTATTTTTCAATTTATATTCATACAATTTTTTTATCATAATAAAAAAAATAATTAAATTCAATAAAATGAAATATTTCAGTTATTTCTAAAAATATACACTAAGCCACACGGGTATATGAGAGCACCAGTCGATTTTAAACAATTACCAACGACACACTATGGCATCCCTGACCTTCTAAATTGCTTGAGAGTAAAGCTAGTTAAGTTGTGAACACCCAGGTGGCGCAAGGAGTATGCATAAAAAGTTTTTGATTTAAAAAAATAGGTTTTTTTAAAGCATGGGGCGATGAAAAGCACCAGTGTGGCTTGAAGGGTTAAGTAGCTAAGTGGATCACGCAAGGATACTGATAAGGTGGTCTATCGGCCCACTGAACAGCTGCCTTGTCTGCCGTGTGATTACTTTTAACACATCTATACAGAGTCGTTGTTGTTGGTAGTTGTTTTCTTCATAAACATACTCTACTTTGAGCTCAGCAATACTTCTTTATAATTAAAAAATTATTATTAATTATCACTTTTATTATAATAATATAAAAAAGAAAAAATGTAATTAATTATATAAATATGCCATTATTATTATTCTTTGCTGCTATTTCGGTATTTTTCTAGTTTTTTAATAATATTTTAAGCAATGAACATCTGAATAAAAGCATCTTTGTTTTCTTTTTTAATCTCAAAAATAGCATTTTACTGGTAATGTATTCAGTTTTATGCATATAACTCCCATGTCAGAAGGTCAATTTCTGAAATGATGGGTTCAAGGCATTGACAATGCTTTGAGAAATAAACTGCAGAAGGACTTTTGCAATTGTCTTCATTACCAAAGTTTTTACAGAGTCGCATGTACAAAATTTTCAGAATCGTTAATTTCCTTTATGCCAAAAACGCCAATGTGCACATCTTTTCACTAAAAGTGAGCTTGTTACCGCTATTGATGAGATTGATCAGTGATTTTTTTTTTCTATTTTTGAATAAAGTTGAGGAGAATGTATTTTGATAAATAAAATGTCAAGAAAGCTCCATGTCGATTTTAGGGAATTTTTTAATCCTAAAAATGTACCATTCTTGGGAGAAAAGTTTATTCTTAGCTGCTACAAAGTAGGAAAACCACAGATTTTCTTCACTTTTGATGGAGTAAAATTATTCTGAACGTATCCTCAAAAGAAAAAAAAAAAGTTGTTTACTAATAATGGAAATATTTAAAGTGAAAAATGTGTACATTGCTGTTTTTGGCATGTAAAAAATATCAGAAAATCACATAGATGGTTTTGGCATGGAATTTTATAATTTTTTCTAGACCGAATTGGATTTTCTTGTTTTGGGTGAATATTCTTTGCATTAAAATGCACTAGATGCAATTAAAAACTCAAAACCCGTGTATTTTCACATTGGCGTTTTTGGCATAGAAGGGACGATATTTACACAAGAAAATAAAAAGTTTTGATATGCAAACTAACGTATCTACACCTAAAGGAAAAGTAAAAGATTGAATTAAATTTTTTTTGAGCATGTAAAGTTATTATTCAATTTGTTCAATATTCAAGTACTTTGATTGGTAAATAATTATTATAAATTATAAATTATGAGCTTTAGGCCAAGCATGTTGACAACAAGATAACATGAAGAACAAAGAAGGCAACAACCAACAACAACAACAATGGCTCTGTATAGAGCAAATTATACAGCTTGACTATACAGACTGTTTCGTTGGCCACTACACCAACTCATCAGCCTTTGTATGACTTTACACTGTGATCCACTCAAGCTACTTTGGTTCTACTTATACTGCCAATATGCCGAGAAAGTTACCCGGAATTTATTTTTGGCAGAGAACGCTGGAATTTTGTAACTGAGTTCTTATCTACTCTGATGCACCCTGTGTCAAGGTTAACCTAGATCGTATCATACTTTTAGGCATAGCCTTAATTCATGTGCATCTTCGAAATTCGATCACAGCGGTTTACCGCTATCAGAGCATATTAAGATTGTTGTTATTTTTGCTGTTTAGCTCCTCCCTTTTCCCACACTTCCATTTTTAGGGTTCAGTTAGTTTAACTGATGGTACACCTAACATGGTGTGGAGACATTTTGTATAAAAGACTTTGTTATTTAACACACAACTGATCATTTCCTTAACATTTATACGAGCGTGCTCTCCCAGAAATTATTAATCTTAATATTTTTGAATACGGCCTTTCATTATTTATATTTAAAACAAATTTTTGAGCTTTAGGCCAAGCATGTTGACAACAAGACAACATGAAGAACAAAGAAAGAATTTCGAAGATGCACATGAATTAAGGCTATACCTAAAAGTATGATACGATCTAGGATGACCTTGATACAGGGTGCATCAGAATAGATTCAAACTCAGTTACAAAATTCAAGCGTTCTCTGCCCAAAATAAATTCCGGGTAACTTTCGCGGCATATTGGCAGTATAAGTAGAACCAAAGTAGCTTGAGTGGATCACAGTTACCTTGATTCTTGTTGTCACCTCACCTATGTGAGAGTTCTCACACTTTTGTCACGTCACTAGAAATCTGGTATTCTTGTTGTGACGTAAGGTATGTGACGTAAATCTGGTATGTGACGTAAGTTTGTAGAACAAGTGAAAATTAAATAAAAGAACGCATTGAACACACCCTCCTATTTCTGCTTATTGCAAAGTTTTATTTGTATCAGCAAACTGAATAGTTAAATTAATTAAAATATGAGTTCCTTTGAGTTTTGGTTTTCAGACAGTCACAGCTCGGGTGATGGCGAAAATTTAAAAATTAAAAGAAGAAATTTAAGGGATGCCTCAAACCCGATGAAGTTACCTGATGGAGTGTGAGTTAAATATTCAGACTTGGTTGTTAGCATAACAACTAGATTTTCATGACTAGAATTCTTACTTTTTGCCACGCTGCAGTAGTTCTAATTGGTGCACCAAAACTATTCAACTTGGTTGCCAGCGCTTGCCACTTCCCATCAGCAGTCCCCTTGTCTGTAAACTTCATCCCCTTAGCGAGCGAAGGGCTCCTCAAACTGTTTTTGAGACGTTATCTTCACACTAAATTAAAAAATTTATTAATATTTCTAACTAAAAAAGCCTTTATTATATATTTTTATTTACTAAAAAAAATATTTCTAACTAAAAAACCCTTAATTATATATTTTTATTTACCTTTTCTTTTCGCTCATCTTTCTCACTTAAAAAAATAATGCGAGTAAATTGTCACTTTAACTTGCCCAAAATGTGTTCAATGTGACAACAAGAATACGAATTGAAGTCACAGTGACACGCGTCACCTCACATGAGAAAAAGTGATAACAAGAATAAAGGCAAGTGTAAAGTCATACAAAGGCTACTGATGAGTTGGTGTAGCGTCCAACGAAACAGTCTGTATAGTCAAGCTGTGTGATTTGCACACAGCGTAGTGGCAACTATCATATTTGGGCATATCTGAACAGTACATTAGATAAAGAAGAGGACCAATAACTGAACCTTGCGGAACTCCCGCAGGAACCTCAATAAAGTCAGCTAGCACGTCATTTAAACTTACACAGAAAAACCGGTTTGTTAAAAAGCTTTGTATTATTTTAATAACATAAAGAGGAAAACATAAATTAATCATTTTAAAGAGTAAACCCTGCCAGACAGAATCAAATGCGTTTTCCACATCAAGCAAAACTAGGGCAGTAGATTTCTGCTGACAGAAATTTAGCTTTATATGATTTTGAACTCTTTTAATTTGATGTATCGTACTGTGGAAGCGTCAAAATCCAAACTGTTCATCAGGAATAATCGAATTTCTCTCAATTATCCTCTGAGACCTTGTTTTTTTAGAAATGTTTTGGCAAATGCATTTGCTTTTTCTTCACATAAGCTTAGGATTTTGTGTTCCTCAATTAGTGGTGGAATGTATACATTTTTCTTCCTCAATACTTTGGCTATATTCCAAAATGGCTTAGAACATTTATCTAACATACTTTACTTATCATTCCAGTTTTTGTTCCTAACCTTATTTAACTCAATACGAATAAGTAATGAATACCTATTCATTACATTGTAATCCGATTGAATGCGATACCTGATCCAGTAACGACGATATTTATTTCAAATCTTAAGTAAATTTAAGATAAACGATAGAATTTTGAAACAATTGTTCCTATATGTGACTTTTGGTACTGATTCTCTAACTGCATCCATAATTTTAAGGGTAAAATATTCAACATGTTGATCTACCTGAGAAGTGTTATTTATGCCATCCAACTCAAAAGGCTAGATTTAAATTGAGCTTAATTTGTGTTTTTATAATTAAAATATAGATTTTTATAAAATGGGACATTTATTGAGAGATAAAATTGCACTGGAAGGTGATCAGAGCTGAACTCATTTAAAGCAATTGGTTGAGAAATATGCGTTGGAATATTTGATTGAATTAAATCAATTGTCGATGGACTGCCTAGTTGGGTTTCTAGAATACGATATGACAGCAGGAAACTGGGTGGTACATTCAGCAAGAATGCTACCCCAAGCATTAGCTCGAACGCAGCCCCAGGACCTGTGTCTACTGTTTAAGTCCCCACACATAATATATTTTTCAAGAGTATTTAAAAGCTTTCTTATGTCATTTTTATATTTATTACGCAAATCTGGAGATATTCTACCATCAGGAAAATACACGCTAACATTATTAATACTTGTGGAGTCTTCCAATAAAAGCTTTATAGCAATATTTTCAATAACTTTTATATCAATCTTTTTTATTTCAGAAGGTTTTAGTGATTTTTTTCAAAATAATGGCTGCTCCACCACCTCTTTGAGTATTTCTATCAGACCGTATACAATTATAATGAGGATGACAAAACTTAATTCCTCTTGTTAGCCATGTTTCAGAAACCAAGCAAATATCAACGTTATTTTTAACAATAAAATCAAAGAATTCAATTGACTTATTACGGATGCTCCTAGAGTTCCAAAATAATATTTTTAATGAAGAATTCACCATTATTTACTACTATATAAGTACTTAATTGCTAATTGTGCAATAATATTAAATTGCTCTTCTTTAGAAGTGCAAGATTTAAGCTTAATAATAAGATCAAACGTAAGTTGCGTGAACTCTTCTTCAGAGAATAAATTTGACTTAGACCTCACTTCTTGCGATCCGAGTCCATTGGAATTCCATACAAAATGATTTTGTTGTTGCGCTGGCTTACTCTGTGTGTTAGACAAACGAATGGTAGGTAAAGGAGGAAACTGTGATAAGTTGTTATTGTAAAGCTGGCGCCGATCAAATGGTGCCGAATTGTTTCCATGCTTTTTATTCGTAAAAGAGCGCTTATTTATATTCTCCCTTAATTGCAAAAAAGCTAGTCTACTTGGACAAGAGCTATCGTTAGTTAGCTTTATGAATATTTTTGCAATTTGCACATTTTATTTTGTCACTCTGGGTGCAGTCAGTAGTTAAATGCTTGCCGGCACAGTTAGCACATCTAGCGTTGATGTGACAGCCTCGCTCCCTATGACCAAACATTTGACACTTTCGGCACTGAACCGGTTTGTTTTTAATTCGGCGTTGATAGTCCCATTTGACTACTGTTCGGAGAAGAGTTTTCACATTTGTGCGAAGATCATTTAATTTTATTGATCCACTTTCAAAACATAAAGCGTGTTCACATAACAATCATGTTTTTTTGTTATCACCTTAACCCATTAAGTCCGGGAAGAGCACAATTTTAATATGATGTTGGAGACTTATTTTCTGCTATTAAAAATTGGAATAAAAAATTCCAAACATGCCTATTCTTTAATTTTTGGGGTCGCTCTTTCGATTGGTGCAGTTGGATTTGCAGAATAATGACTTTTGGAACCAATATGGCGCATTTTATTTAAAAAAATAACGAAATTTTTTGCGTTTTTCTTTTTTGTGATTCTTTTTCGCATAAATAAAGTTACTGAATCGGTGCCAAACTAAAACCAAAAGTGCACAAAATATCTAAAGTATAACTATGAATATTTTTTTTTTGGTTTGAATCGACCTAACCTCTTCAATATATCAATACGTAAAAAATTAACGTTATTTGGTAAATTATGAGTATTATTAATAAAATTTACATCTCTAATAATATAATTGTCCCAAAAATATATAAAGAAGGGGTTTTTGAGATCGCTGATCACGAATTTGAGGTTAGATTTTCAAAATTGAAGATGGCGGATTCAATATGGCCAACCGAATTTCATAAAATCTTCAAAATTACAAAAAAATGTGTATAAGGGAGTTTTTGAGGCCGTTGATCACGAATTCGAAGTTAGATTTTCAAAATTTAAGATCGTGGATCTGTAGCTGATTAAATTTCATGAAATGTCTGAATCCAATGCGATAATGTTTATTATACGGGGTGTTTACGATAAAAAATTGGTTGTTTCCGTCCGTTAGCCGTTTTATAAACGCTTCCTAACTGGAACCTTGTAAAACCTTTATATTTTTAAATTTGCATTTGTAAATTAAGTCTAATATTTTATATTGAAATATTCGTAATTTTAGATACTTAAAAAATCCGAAATCCTAAGGCAAAATAAATAAAACAAAAAAAAATTTAAAAAAACAAATAAAAAATAAATAAAAAAACAAAATAAAACAAAAACATAAAAAAAAATTAAATAAAAAAAAAATAAAAAATACTCTTGGCGTCCACCTCCACCTGGTTTGAGTTGGGAAACATTTATACAACGACTAACGGACGGAAACAATCAAACATCGTAAACACCCCGTATAATAAACATTATCGCATTAGTTTCAGTCAATTCATGAAATTTAATCGGCTACAGATCGACCATCTTGAATTTTGAAAATCTAACTTCGAATTCGTGATCAACGGCCTCAAAAACTCCCTTATACACATTTTCTTGTAATTTTGAAGATTTTATGAAATTCGGTCGGCCATATTGAATCCGCCATCTTAAATTTTGAAAATCTTACCTCAAATTCGTGATCAGCGATCTCAAAAACCCCTTCTTTATATATTTTTGGGACAATTATATTATTAGAGATGTAAATTTTATTAATAATACTCATAATTTACCAAATAACGTTAATTTTTTACGTATTGATATATTGAAGAGGTTAGGTCGATTCAAACCAAAAAAAAATATTCATAGTTATACTTTAGATATTTTGTGCACTTTTGGTTTTAGTTTGGCACCGATTCAGTAACTTTATTTATGCGAAAAAGATTCACAAAAAAGAAAAACGCAAAAAATTTCGTTATTTTTTTAATTAAAATGCGCCATATTGGTTCCAAAAGTCATTATTCTGCAAATCCGACTGCACCAATCGAAAGAGCGACCCCAAAAATAGTAGAATAGGTACGTTTGGAATTTTTTATTCCAATTTTTAATAGCAGAAAATAAGTCTCAAACATCATATTAAAATTGTGCTCTTCCCGCACTTAATGGGTTAACTTCTTTGCAATTAAGCTTAAGCGCAACAAGTTCTTTTTTGACTTCGTCAGCCGATTTGCTAACAAAACAAAACAGATAAATAACAAGCGCCATAGGACAAAGAGTAATCACGTCATTCACGATTGAACGCTCACGATCGAAAGTGAATTGTTTATTTATACAAAAAAAAGCTAAACAATCTTCTGCAAAGAAAGTGAGTTTTCTATATAATGCCTAAAATTATGTGATATTTTTTTCTGAAATTTTCCAAAATCATATTTTTGTATAATTAAAGCAGTTGAGCAAAGTGAAAAACGTTAAAATAAATGTTATCTTGATGTACCAGCCGCAAAAGAGCACGTTCATGCAAAATCGCTATTCCAGTAGCCTTTACTGGCATCGTAGCAAGCTTAGTTGAACGAGGACGTTCCTTGCAAAACCAATTCAAACTTCCTAGACCTCTTCTTGAGATACATCTGTATCAGGCGTTAAGCCCAATTTTGCGCACGGAAGGTACTTTGATTATGCTCACATTATCATTATTGATGAAGCAAGTAGCACTGACAGTAATTGATCGTATGTTTCACGATATTACCAGACAATCGTAAATTGGTTTTAGTAAAGTTGTATTTTCCGGTGTTTTTAAGGAAACTGTTCCAGTAATCCCTTATTCTGGTCGCGTTGTAACAACAGTAAATAGCATTAAAAGTTGAAAAATATACAATAAAGCTTGAAAAAACATGCGAAAACATATCGTTTTCAAGTTATTTGCGACACTTTAGTGTCTGTGTAGAGTTGTCTGTGACACACTACCTAGAGATAGTACCGGACAATTAATTTTTTATCAGATCCTTTTAGGCCACGGATTGCTGATTGATTTCGTTTATGAGTGGTGCCATACAAGAAAAGAGCTATTCTTACACTAACAAACGAAGTATGGTTCAAAATAAATTTGGTGGTATTTGAACTTTAATGTTATCAAGAAGTATTGTATAGGGTGTTTTTTTTTAGGGGTTTGTTTTTCGAATAGAGATAAAACACAAGAAAATCGGTTTTAATGTCCATCAATTTGGCTTTATTGGAAGGATAATTTTATGCCATTAATGTTTAAATATGATTTCGGGAATGTGGCCGCCGCGGCTGGCTCGAATAAAGCCAATTCTACAGGTCCAATTTTCAACCACTTTTTCGTGCATATGGGGCCGTATGTCGGTAATAACGCCACGAATGTTGGCCTCCAAGTCTCCTAACGTTTCTGGTTTGTTGGCGTAGACGAGCGACTTCACATATCCCCAAAGAAAATAATCCAATGGTGTCAAATCACACGATCTTGGTGGCCAATTGACAGGTCCATTCCGCGAAATTATGCGCTCATCGAATGTTTCCTTCAATAAATCGATTGTGACGTGCGCTGTGTGGCATGTAGCGCCGTCTTGTTGGAACCACAACTCATCCACATTCATGCCATCCAATTCGGGAGCAAAATAGTCGGTTATCATGGCTCTATACCGGTCTCCATTCACGGTAACTAACTCTCCAGCATTATTTCGCAAGAAGTATGGCTCAATGACTCCACCAGCCCATAGAGCACACCAAACAGTCAGTTTTTGTGGATGTAATGGCGTCTCAAGGATCTCATGTGGATTCTCTTCACTCCAAATGCGGCAATTTTGCTTGTTGACGTAGCCATTCAACCAAAAATGAGCCTCATCACTAAACAAAATTTTGCGATGAAAATCAGCATCGAGATCAATCTCATTTTCGGCCCATTTGTAAGCGTTGTTCTTTTGTCAACCTGTTCATGATGAAATGGCAAACCAAACTGAACATAAATGACATTAGAGTTGCCAGATTTGACCACAAAATGCCAAATTTATCTCTATTCGAAAAACAAACCCCTAAAAAAAAACACCCTTTATAAAAGCATTGGCACAACCATTTCTGATGAAGTTGACGCATATATAAACTTCCCAACGGAGTTCCTTAATAGCTCTGAAGTACGTAAGTGGTCTTCCGCAATACCACTTACCGCTCCAAACAGATTCAATTGTTATGCTGATGAGGAATCTTAATACAGCGAAAGGACTTATCAATAGAACCCGTCTGCAGATTTTTAATCCTTACAATAATACTGTCGACTCCATTTTACTAACTCCATTTTTTAAAGATGCAAGCACTGGTCAGCGAATTCTTATGCCAAAAATTAAGTTCGGAAACATTTTTTCCATTTAAAATGCAACGTTTTCAAGTTCCGGTCTCTGTCATTTGCTATGACTATTAATAAGACTTATGACAGCCGTTGAGAAAAGTTGCAATATATGTACCTACAAGCCCCAGTATTCGCACACGGCCAATATTTGGCATTAAGTCGAGTCCGCTCTTTTGATGTCGTGAAAATTTTTAGCAAAGAAAAGAGTATGCAACGCATCTTACCCAACAATGAAGGTTGCAGAACATCAAAAATATTAGTTAATACAAATAATATATGTTAAAAAGTAATAACAGTTCTAATAATAAAAACAAAATAATCTTCCACTAGATAATTTTTTTTTCTTATTTTGGCGTTTTGACGCATACGGGTTTAAAAAAAAAAAAAAAATAAATAAATAACTGGCCATTTCAGCCCTTGAAAGGGTTTACGGGTTTACTAAAAAAAAAAATAAATAACCGGCCATTTCAGACCTTGAAAGGACTTTGACTTAGCTTCTTATGATCAATTGTGTCGTGCGTGTTATTAAGTTTGTACACAATTGAACGAGAACCGGACCTACACATGTTTAACGCCGACTCCGAACGGCGATGAACGGAATGTTCTTATTCTCAAGAAGCTTTACATGGCATTTTGAATACTCTCTGAGGTTTGCCATTGTCTGCAGAGAGGTGGCGGCCGTACAGAAAAACTATTTTAATTCAAAATAATTTTCTGTCGCTGCTGGGGTTCGAACCTGGGTCTCCAGGTTCGTTGACATAGCGGCCACGCACTTTAACCAACTACGCCACAGACGCCACTGCACGGACGGGTTTACTAGTTTTCTATAAATACTTGGCCAATACTTGTGAGACCGTTGCCAATTTTGATTACAAAGCGTGTAATTTTGAAATTTTAAATAATGTTTTTAGTCACATAGATTGGAATATCTTCATATCTCTTCAGTGTGCAATGATTACATACCTAAAAGCAAGAAACGTGTTAGTAAGATACTTGGTTTAAAAAAATCTTCGTAATAAGTTTTATAAAAAATTTGTATTAACAAAACAAACTGCTTTTTTTCTTAAATACAGGCAGTATATGAGGGAGTTTAACTTCCTCGATAAATTTTGTATGGGCAATATATCTCAAATTTTGAATCTAACAATAAATTAAACCCAAAAGCATTTTGGCATTTCATTAAGTCTAAAAAGGGTTCATCCAATATTCCATTCTCAATGTTTTTAAATGACGTACTGTCAAATAATGCATTAGGCATTGCAAATTTGTTTGCAGATCGAATTTTGAGAAAGATACCCAGTCGGAAGGTAGGCGAACACCTCTCTAAAGCGATCAATCTTTTCTTATTGCCTCAAATATTGGAAGAAGGAACTTATACCTTCAGAGATGAACACGTCAGCTGCAAAGCGATGTGTTGGAAAGAAAATGTGAAAAATGCAAAAGTAAGAAACAAAACAAATCGAAATCCATATCGTTCCTTCATTGCAAAAAGAAGGTACTCGAATTCTTGACTAATCACTTCTTACGTGCTCGAAGATGTTACAAAGGGATTAATACCCCTTACGTAGCAGCCCCATACAAAAAAAGATATGGCATTTGGTAGTGTGGTGTTTTAAGTTTGCTGCTCTATATATATCAATAGCTCTATAATCAATTTTATATAAGTTTATTCGATGACTGCATCGAATGAAACTTTGGTGTATTAGAGCGCACCACGCTGCTGTTGGGATGGCTAAGGATAGCCGAACTGTTTTGAGATTTAAAGAAAAAACTAAGGCAGTGATTCCGCTTTAAGTTGTGATCTAAAAAATTCTGTTTTATATAAAATTACTCCGGTTTATAAACAAAATTTAACAGTATTTTACTTAAAAATATTCTACCACTATTTCCAATACTCCTCCTTTAATTCCAATTCTTAATTTGGTTTCCCGATATTTTTAAAACGTGACCAATCAAATTTTACTTGCTTCACTTGCATTCTTTCTTCCCCTCAAACGTTAATATTGAAATGTTTAGCCTTGACTTAAAAGAGTCAATGGCATAAGTTCAGTTTAATGCTTGTTGTTGTTATATTATGTTTTGTACCAATAAGTGTGTAACTTAATGCTCGCTGTCGCGTTTATGCTTATGCAGTATCTAGCGGATGAAGCGAAAGGGGATGACAAGTGCATTGAACAGGAATTTGAGACTCCTAATTATTAATAACATAATTGTTTACTTTAAAATTTTGACTGAAAATTTTAGGGTTTTTATTTGGTGATAAATTATTGATTTAACTGTTTTAGTTGGTGGCTTAGATTTTTGTTTTGTGTTGCACAAAAGAAATAATGTAGTTAAAGAATGAAATGTTTTAGTTGGTGGTAATAGTGACTTTGAAGAGTACACTACACCCTAACCCTTAAGCGAAAATTTACTTGCAAAAGTTAATTTTTAAGATGTCGGAGTTGGAAAAAGTGTATACGTTTACATATTGTAAACTAAATGTTCTGTAGTTTTTACAATTTAAGGGGAGCAACGCAGCCAGAGGCCGAAAAAAAAGGTCATGTTTGTGAATTTTTTTAAGGAAACCTATGGGATATTTTTGAATGAGGGTTTTTATACCTAAAAATATACACATAATCTTTTGAAATGGTAATAGCCATCATTTGTCGAGAAAGCAGTCAAAGGTCTTGAATTTTTATCTAATGGAATTTGATGGAAAGAGCTTGTCATATCAAGTGTCGAAAAATATTTTGCTCTACCTAGTTTGTCCAAAACGTCCTCAATTCTTGTCAATGGGAATTTATCGTTTATTATTTTTTTATTTAATTGTCTGAAATCAACTACTAAACGCCATGTTTTTGTGTCGTCGCTACACTTCTTTGGTACAAGTAGTAAAGGTGAATTGTATGGACTTACTGATGGTTCAATAATGTCATTGTCTAGTAGTTTGTTTACTTGGTCATGGATTTCTGTGTCTTGTGCATGTGGTAGTCTGTAATTCTTTATATATGTTGGTGTGTTATCTGTTGTAGAAATTTTTTGTGTATAAAAATTATTTACTGTTAATTGTTCATCTTCTAAATGAAATATGTTTTGAAATTTTCTAAATATGTTTGTGAGTGGGTGATTTAGTTCTATCTGTAATTCTTTCATTACTTTATTAAATCTAACTTCATCTTGTCGTGTATCTTGTTTGTAGTATAAGTAATTTGATAGTGGTTTTAATTTTGGATTTATTTTATGGAGTTTTACTTCTGAGTCAGTTGTATTCAAGATTTTTATGTGACATTTTCCATTTGCTGGAATTATAGAATTTGCTAATAATACACCTGTTAGAAGTTCCTCATTTAGTACAACACTATCGTGTTCTAATTTTAAGTTTATTGGGTGAATTACTTCTGTTCTTGGCGGTATACGTATTGTGTCATATGCATCCTTTTTGAAGTATAAAGGTGTTACTAAGTCTGTGTTTCCTATTACTATAGTTAGTGTCTGTGTTTCGTAATCTATTTTACACATATACCTAGATAAAAAATCTCTTCCTATTATTCCGTCTGTATCAATTGGAAAATCATTTTCGACTGCGTGGAAAAAGTGTTCTATAGTAGCGCATTGAAAATCTATTTGTAGTTTTATTGACCCTAACGTTAAAGTTTCCTCGTTTGTTATTCCTGTTAGTTTGCATTTGTGTTCCATCAATAATTGGGTGATGTATATTTTCGAGTTTGCAGATTGAAATATCTGCACCTGTATCGATCAAAAACTTTATATTTTTCTTCGAGTTTCTACATTTTACAATTATGTAGTTTGTATTATTATCCGATATATTGTATATTTTTAATTTCGCTGTGCCGGATGATCTTCTCTGGTGATCTCCGAGCGATCGTCGTTTCCCTGATTGCTAAAAACATACATTCTGTTAGTATTCCTCTGGCTGTGATTTCTATATGTATTGTCATTGTTAAAATTTTGCCTGTATGTATTTTTATTAAAGTTATAATTTCTTCTATTATTGTCGTTGTTATTTCTGTTATTATTGTGGTTATAATGATTGTTCTGGTTATTATTTTGAGCTCTGCGTTGCATGAAATTCGTATTATTTTGTCGAACGTTGTGGTTGTTATTAGTTCTGTAATATTGTGGTCTGGTGTTAGAGTTGTTTGTTTTTTTTATTTTGTTGTCCATTATATGAATTGTTTAAATTTGTATTTCTTTGTCTGTTGTTTGTGTTGAAATACATTGGTTGGTTGTTCGTTTTTATATTTTTTTTGAGTTCTAAAGCTAAATTTGTTGCTTCAGTTAAAGTCTTTAGTTGTGCTGCAAATATTGTATTTTTAAGGTCGTCATTTAGTCCGTTCTTAAAAATTGTAAGTGCATAAGATTCATTCATCTTCATTATCAAATTTCTTTGGTCGTCATTAGTTTCTGTACTCAATTCGTTCATTTGTAAATTATTTAGTTCAGACGTTAAATTTAATAGTTTGTCTTTAAAATTTGTTACTGTATTGTTCCGTTGTGTCAAAGCTGCAAGTTGTGTGTGTATTTGTGTAGTTGTCAAGTTGCTTTTGTATGAATTAGTAAGTGCTTCTTTAAGTTTACTAAAAGTATCTATGTTTGTTATGTAGCCTAATGTTGTTTTTACGTTAGAACTTAGCTTAACGTTTACTACAATATTTATAAGTTTCTTCTTGTTATCTGTTGTGGTATAAGTTTCGTTTAATAATTCTACAATTGTTAAAAATGCATTGAGATCTTTATAATTTCCGTTAAAAATCGGAACGGTTTTTAAGATTAATTCAATATTAAAGTCTGACATGATTACTTTATTTTCTGTCGAATGTTGTAACAAAAGATTTTTAGTTTGGTTTAATAGTATGTGAAATTGTTCCTTCAATTGAAACGCTTCCAATTTGTTTAAAATTTCTGCTGTTTTATTAAAATGCAGTTCGTACCGATTTAAAAAGTCAAGTTTTATACTAATAGTTTGACATGTGTATTTCCTATTGCTGGATTTCTTAATATTTTGTTTAATTTTTAAAACTTCGTTAAAAATTTCTTGTTTCTCTTTCATAAAATTTTTTTTTTTTTTTATTAACTTATATATTTTGTATTCTATTTATTCTTTTCTGTACATATGTTTTAAAATATTTACTTATTTTATGAAATATATATACTATAATAATTATAATGATTATTGTAACTGCTATTGTTGTTGAATGTTGTCGGACTTCATATTTGGTTACTGCAGATCCTAAATTATTCTCTATTGTTATTGATCCTTTTTGTTGTTTTCAAACATAGCTATGTATTTGTAAATTTCCGTTATGTTTGGTATCATTCGTTGGGTGTTTATGTTTTGTTGTTTAGCGGTTTCTTGTATTTTTGCTGTTCTTCTTTTATCCTTTGTAATAATGTATTTTCAAGTTGCAGGTCTGTTGTTATAGCGACTATGCGGTATAATTCCGCAATGCGTCTTCTTGTTAATACCTTCCTTCCTCCTCTTGATCTTCGTTTTGGTATCTTTTCTTTAGGTGTTGCCTCTGGTTTCTTTGCTGTAGTCCTTGCTCTGTATTCTTCGATTGTTATGGGTATTGGTCCAGCTTCCTTTGGTGTTGGTATGTATTTTGGCGGCTCTTCTTCAGTTGGGACTATTGCTTTTGGCACATAGCCTTGTTCCTTGTTAGTAGAGTGTAGCTGTATTAGGTCCACTACACGTTGGAAAACCTTGTTGAAATCGTTATCCATAGAAAAGGATCGTAGGTTAGGATAATAATACTTCAAAATTCGCAGGATAGGATCAGTTGAGAATGCAGGATCAATAGTCGCAGAATCGTAATTGCAGGATCGTAATTGCAGGATCGTAATTGCAGGATCGTAATTGCAGGATCGTAATTGCAAGGATCGTCATGTGGTGTTTTAAGTTTGCTGCTCTATATCTATCAATAGCTCTATAATCAATTTTATATAAGTTTATTCGATGACTGCATCGAATGAAACTTTGGTGTATTAGAGCGCACCACGCTGCTGTTGGGATGGCTAAGGATAGCCGAACTGTTTTGAGATTTAAAGAAAAAACTAAGGCAGTGATTCCGCTTTAAGTTGTGATCTAAAAATTCTGTTTTATATAAAATTACTCCGGTTTATAAACAAAATTTAACAGTATTTTACTTAAAAATATTCTACCACTATTTCCAATACTCCTCCTTTAATTCCAATTCTTAATTTGGTTTCCCGATATTTTTAAAACGTGACCAATCAAATTTTACTTGCTTCACTTGCATTCTTTCTTCCCCTCAAACGTTAATATTGAAATGTTTAGCCTTGACTTAAAAGAGTCAATGGCATAAGTTCAGTTTAATGCTTGTTGTTGTTATATTATGTTTTGTACCAATAAGTGTGTAACTTAATGCTCGCTGTCGCGTTTATGCTTATGCAGTATCTAGCGGATGAAGCGAAAGGGGATGACAAGTGCATTGAACAGGAATTTGAGACTCCTCATTATTAATAACATAATTGTTTACTTTAAAATTTTGACTGAAAATTTTGGGGTTTTTATTTGGTGATAAATTATTAATTTAATTGTTTTAGTTGGTGGTCTAGATTTTTGTTTTGTGTTGCACAAAAGAAATAATGTAGTTAAAGAATGAAATGTTTTAGTTGGTGGTAATAGTGACTTTGAAGAGTACACTACAGTAGTGATGGGGTATGATCGCCGAATCTTAGAGGATGTGCCAAGAATCTATCTTGGGATGATCGCTTTTCGTACTGGGTAATTCTAATTTTAACTCTGAATCACTTGAAAATATTCACTCAATGTTTGATTTTGGAGAACTATCCTTAACAACTGAGGATGTTTTTAATGGTATATCAATGTTAATTTACTTCTTTTAGTAAAACGAAGATTTTACCTTTTAGCTTCTTACCACTGGTGGGGGAAGCTAAGGTCTTTATTTGACAAATCTTAAAAACTAATGAGCTAATTGCTCCTATTTATATCAAATATATTTACATAAATTGAACTTAATGGATATGTATTAGTAACTTAAAAATATTCTATACATAAGGTGAAGTTACATGTGTGAGTATATAAAAATATTTCTCACAATAAGTTTATTTTGATTTATTTTATTTGATTGGTTATTGATGAAGAAGCATATTTCGTGAAATTATTTTCCCAGCGCTTGCACCTGCATTCCAAGGCATTGCTTGGCCTTGCACTGAAAACGCGCATATTGAGTGCAAGCGAAATTTGAGCTTGCGCGTGTTGATGTCGGCGTTCTGCTTTTAGCTGGCCGAAATATTTGTTGCTTAAACATCTTGCGCGTTTAGCTGGCTAAACAGCAGCGGCCGAAATATGTTCTGCTTGAACCCCCCTCCTAAGGGTGTCGAGGGGCAGTTCAAGACTTCTTAAGGTGAATTTGTTGCGTCGATAAATGTATAGTGATATAAGGACAACGGCGGCTATGATGAGATATACTGAAATGTAGTGATGAATATGGTGATAGGTTTCATATGAAGTGTGCTGGTTCCAGGCCCGTAGACAAGGGGGGAGTTTTTAGGGTTAAACCCCCCCCCCCCCCCCCCCCTTATGGTCCAAAAAGGATAAAAATATAATATATTAGCATTAATATAACTTTGCCAATTTGCGAATACTTGCTGCACGTGCGTCTTTTTTCTCCTACAGTGCAAACTGCAAGTGCAAACAGCAACAGCGAAAACATCAACATACTTAAGTATCGAAAAAAGTTCGATACATTCAATTGAACTTTGTCTACCACCAGTAATTTAAGAATTTATTGCGTTAACAGATGTTACGTGAAAGTGTTGAAATTTTGATTGAGTTTCGTTAGATAAGTTTAAGGCCCAGTGTCAATTTTTTTTTGATAAATTTTCGATTTTTTTTTTTTATTTTATTATTTTCAAAAACATCCTAAGAATGTGTAAAAAATTTCAGAATAAAATTCAATGCCGTTTAAGACATACACCTTGTTGCAGTTCTATCAGACAGCTTGATATTGGCTCTCATTTAAACTTTAAACCCGTTTTTCTCGAAATGACATTTTTGAAACGGCTTGCTAACTCGAAAAGTATATGTCCGATTAACTTAAATCTTTTTTCATTCTGTAAAATAATTGAATACGCAGTGCCTGAACCAACAAAATTAAATAAAAAATATTTTGTTTTGCTTTTTTTTCATTTATAAGGTCCAATTTCGTGTATGAAAAATGGAATTTTTTTTCTTTTATGCAGCATTTTTTTATTTTTTTTTTAATTTTACACTTTTTGTTGGTTCACGCACAAGACAAAACTGTTATAAAGTTTTGGTTTTTTGTTTTTTTTTTATCAAACCACCTGAAGAGGTGATATCGTGCAAGCCACAAGAGGCTTCGCGACCTCAAATTTTACGCGCTGTATAACCGTAAATATGGCTGCAAAAAAAAAAAAAAATTGTTAATCTAAGACTGAAATAAAAACAAAAAAAAATTGTTTTGATATTTAATAAAATAAAAAATGCAGGCATTCAAACAAGCCCGTTTTTTTACTCAAAAAATTGAAACTGGGCCTTAAGAGTTTCTATTGTTAATTTTACTGTGCCAAAACTACAAAAATGAGTCTACTTAATTGGCTGCAGAGACCAGAAGTAAAAAAGGCTAGAACGGTGGAAAGTAAGTGCTTGATTTAAATGATTTGTTTTTTTTTATCAATGCGTAAATGTGTTAAAAAGTTGCCGAATATTTCTGAATGTTTGAAAGCTGTGTTTTTTTTTTTGGTAGCGTTTATTGAATATTAATGGATTAACTTTTTGCTTGATGCGGAATCGACAAAAACCGAATAATATTATATTTCATCTGTATTGCAAAAAACGTTCAAGAAACTTTGGAATCTGAAAAGTCTTCAGAACTTCCTTTGTAACCTGCAGTTGTAGAAAGCTTTAATGTTGACAGCTATGTGGAAAGCGGTAGTACAAGTTGCGGTATTAATATTATACTTTTAATGTTTATAACTCTCAGTTTATGTGTATGATTGTAGAAATTGTTCCAGAAATATAATTTGATTCATCGGAACTGCCTTCGACTTCGGGAGTATATCAATGTCCAAAATACGATATTTCGAAGTTGATGAGCAATATTTCCGATTCGAACCGCCTTGAAAGTTTTTAAAGCATTTATGTGCCTCCACCAAATTTTAGTTTTCCTGGCAGCGGTTCTCGCAGACTCCGATTTAAGCATTCTTGGTTGAACCGTTGGCATTGGTTGGTTTACTCCATATTGGTAAATACAGCTTTTTGTAAGTTTTGCGTATTTTTTAGCACTGGCTTTGGAGGCGCAGGATCACAACCTCTTGGTAATTTTAGCGAATGATACTTAAAACTTTTTAAATAAAATTTTCTAACCTTTTCATTGTGGCCTTTACAAAAGTCAGGAAATACAAGAAAATGTCGTTATTCTAATCGTGGTTATTTTTATATAGAATTTTAAACCGATATAAGTTTGCAAGTAAATTATTAAAATAATAATATAAGATGCTTAATTATCGTCATTTTAGAAGTTTGTCTTGAAAAATCATTTTTTTAGCGTCTTTCTGTATTCCAAAACGACAGTGCAACAATAAGCAAGATATATGGCCGAAACACATTGAGGTCAACAAACGACAGTTTTGAAATTATAGAACACACGTTTTTTATGTTGCATTATGTGTGCATCCTTAAACTTACATAGAAATTGCAGTGTCACAGCGGACACTGTGTTATTTGAATTAACAAAAAAAAAAAAAAAACATAAGAAGACTTCATATAAATATATAAAATAAAAAAAAAGAAAGTAAATTATTTTTTTTTATGTATTTGGTGTACAAAAAAGTTTTAAAGTGTTTTTTTTTTCAAGTTTGTCGCTTTATTGTGAAAAATTTGTTACAAACTCATTTTTCAAAGTATTGTCCATTTCTAGCCACTGATTTTTCCCATCTTTCTGGTAATTATTAAAAAAATACCTTTTCATTTATCGATATCAAAAACTATCGATATTTTTTTTTATCCAAACCCCCCCCTTAGGTAAATCCTGGCTACGGGCCTGGCTGGTTCAATCCCATATTCTATAAAAATTTATTTGCCCTGATGTTTTGTGTATCGAATTCTGATAAAGAGTGAGGTGAGATGTTGTGGTTGCTTCGACATCATTGCCGTTAAATTGCTGGATATGGTGATGGTCTTGTTTGAAGAAGTTTCAAGGTTGCTTGGTGCCTTGATCGTCATTGTCCGGTGGCGGATAATACATCCTAGAGCAAGGTTGATGATCCCGCTGCCTGATAGTTCTCGTCTTTCGCGTTGTGTTTTGCACACGACGTTGATTATTGACGTCGTTTTAACGGAGAAAATCCATTGTCCAGGAGTTCCCAACTGGATCCAGTATTGAGAGGGGCTGGTTGCCATTACCTTGCATAGTGATAAATCTGGATCTTTATCGTTTAGCAGGCTTATTTCACATTGTGCTATGGAGGACTCTTTACAATAAACGGGATGAGTTTGAGCGCATATGAAATTGTAACTTGTAAGTTTATGGCATTTGTTTAGTGTCGCTGCCGTTAATGGAAAAAATGCGTCTTGGTGAAGGTTGATGGCTAAGTATTCTGAGGACGGCTGAATGAATAAAAAATTGCTTCCCACCTGAGTTGGTAGAGGGTACAAATGCATAAGCGTAAATGTTTCTACATTGATAAGTGGAATTTGTAGTTTAAAAACAATCTTGTCCTTGAGCACTCTTCCTTCCGCAGTCATTAATTTGTATATGGCTAGTAAGTCCTCTCCTTGAACTGGAAGAGTGAGAGAAGATGGGAGTTGTTCTCGTATAAAATAAATCTGTTGCCTTAGTTGGTTTGGTGATAACAACTGTGTGCTGGGTTTCCCTGTGTAAGATTCTGTGAGTATATTTAGGATTTCAGTTTGGGTCCTTTCATAGTTGTTCATCAATATGAGTGCGTATCCTGCTAAGGCCGTGAATATCTCAATTTGTACTGCTTCCTGAACATGTCCCTTTAGAGAATCAAATTGTGATTGAATTTGGCTGGTTGTTTTTCGAAATATATTTTGCGTTGATTCAATCATCGATTCTTGCCGTTTGGCTAGTTCAAGCAAATGATTTTCGTTGTCGGCAAATTTTTTAATTTCTCCTTCGATGTAGTTAGCATATTCCTTGTCCAGCACGCCAAACAAACTATGCTGAATAGATCCAATAATTTCCAACGGAGCTCTTTTTGGTCGTATATAATGGTGATGAATTAGATCGTTAATTCTTTCTAGTTCTTCGATTTTATGCTTGATCTCTACTATAGTTGATTGGCAGTATATGACAAAATCGTTTGACCTTTTACAAATGTTTGTCATGTCGTTATGAATTGATTTGAAGCCTTCAAGTTCAGCAAAGTATGAACTAAGGTTTAAGTAAACAAGTATGTTCCAGTGGCCCTGTGCCAGATTAATTGCGCCTGTCTCTTCAAAGTATATTCCGGGATTGTGTTGGAATGGTGTGATTTGTACAAGGCTGCTACTGGAAATTAGGGCTAAACTTGTGGAAATTAAATTTAAGGCCAGAAGTCCGATGATGCCTGTCGCTGTCTTCTTCCCGCCTTGGGAATTTTCAGCCCTGTTTGATGAGCGTTTGCGTGTTTTTGGCTGTTTGGGTGACTGGACCGGCTGATGCGTTGTGCATAGTGCAACTGGTTGTCGTGGTGTCTGCGATAGTTTCTTTTCGTTCGATGATGAGATTGGTAAATCAGGTGGAGTAATTGGTTGGCAATCTTCCGGCAGTGGACAGATTTGATGAATTGATCTGCTGGTGGTACCGGATCTAACCTTAAGATCTACGGATCGTACCAAGCCGTCGTTTCCCACGTTGGTTTTGACAACTCTTCCCATTTGCCATTGCCGAGGAGGTAAGTTATCCTTTAGCAGTACCAATGTTCCCTCAGAGATATTTCCTGATTTTTTCGTCCATTTAGTCCTTGCTTGTAAGGTTTGAAGATATTCCTTGGACCATCGCTCCCAAAACTCTTGAATTATATTATTTAGGTTTTTCCATTGTGAGAGCAAACCTTCACCAGGAGGTCGAGATGTATATCCAGTTGCTGGTTCAAGTCCGAGGAAGCTATTTGGAGAGAGCGCTCTTAGATCATCCGGACTGGATGACATTGGTGTTAAAGGCCTCGAATTTAAAATGCCTTCAATTTCCACTACTACTGTTAGCAATTGTTCGTATGTTAAATTTCAGTCAGTCTTGTACGAGCTATTGTCTGAGTCGGTCGTTATGTCGCTAAGATCTCGTTGTTTAGTTTGCAGTAAATCAACTGCTAAAGATAGCTCGGTGAATTGTGTGATTTGCAATGGTTTTTGCCACAAACTTTGTGTGAACATAGATGAAAGCTGCTCTGTTATGCTAAAAAATAATGAAAACATAGTATTTAATTGTAATGATTGTTTAAATACGCCATTTAATTTGAATGCAACTGTCGCACAATTAGTGCAAGAAGTAAGAGAACTAAAATCATTTATAAGTGAGTCATTTAATTTTCGCGATGTCGCTTCTTCATTTCGTCGACCTTCTAATAGAAGTTCATCAACCGCTGATTTTGCTACTGCTGCTGCTGCTGCTGCTGCTGTAACTAGTGCGCCGGTTTTGCCGAAACTTGTTATAACGCCGCCTAATGCAAATGTTGTTGTACCGCATGTTTCAGTTGTTAATTCTTCTCCATCCTCTTTCGCGTCAACAGATGCTGTTGTTGCTGCTGATGCTGATGTTTCTGGCTCTATGCTAAAGCCTACTTACTCGTCAGTTGTTGTTGGTGAAAGCTCTGTTCAAATGTATTCTAATTCTGCTAACGAGCTATGCTCTAATGTTGTTGATGCTAATAGAAGAAACGTAAACAAAAGTGCTCTTGTTGTTGGACAAAATGATAATGTTGACTTGCAGGTTGTGGATAGAATGAGATGGGTACATATATCTTCTTTTAAGCCTACAGTTTCTGAAGAAAACATAATCGAATATGTCATGAAATATGCTAAAGTGGACAGACAGCATCTCTCATGTACGAAGTTAGTCAAAAGAGATGCTGATTTGGATGCTCTTAAAAGTGTTACTTTTAAGCTTGGCATTTCGTCTTCTCTTTACTCTAAAGTAATTGCACCGGCTATTTGGCCAGTAGATGTGGTGGTTCGAGAATTCAAGTTTTTTCGAAAAGAGTTAAACCCTCTGTTAGGCCAATAACAGAGGTGTGACAAATTGATGCTCTTGATAATATACTCAAAATTTATTACCAAAATGTATCTGGCTTAAGAACCAAATCTAATAATATTTATGCTGCTACCTCTCAAAATGTTTTTGATGTAATCATTCTTACTGAGACCTGGCTAAATCGAAATTTCTATGATCAAGAGTTTTTGATCCACTACTCTATAACGTATATCGTAAAGATCGCGATTTTCATGCTACGGGATGTCAACGAGGAGGAGGAGTTTTAATCGCTGTAAATAAAAATCGATGTTCTTCATCTGTTATCCTATCTAATACTGATGTGCTGCTTGATCAGTTATGTGTGGTTGTTAAAGGCCTACCTGAATCGATGTTTTTTTTGCGTATCCTATGTGCCGCCTAATAGTTCACTGGAGTTATATCAGGCACACGTAGACAACATTTCGTCTTTAACGACCAGTATGCTGAAAGATGGAGACCAATTGATGCTGCTGGGTGATTTTAATCTCTGCAATATTTCTTGGACTAAGTATTTTGATTATTTTTATCTCGTACCTTGCAATGTTTCTAGTAGTATAGAGTTGTATGTTATTGATAACTTGTTAGCTCTTGGTTTTCAACAAATAAACAACTGTTTTAATTTACTTAATAGGTTATTAGATCTTGTTTTTATAAATGATAATTTTCAATTTAAACTTCTAGTTTCTCAATCACCTATATCTCCGCCTACTGCTCATCACTTACCTTTAGAGATTGAAATTTCTTTTTATAAATATCTTAATGTACCAATCAGTCCACATCTTTTGAAATTTAACTTTAAAAAATGTAATTTTTCTGTGCTGAATAATGCGTTTAATGCTATTGACTGGGTTAATGAACTAAAACATGCTGACACTTCATCAAGTTTTGATATTTTTGTCTGTCGGCTGTCTTCAATTTGTAATGAAATTATTCCAAAGTATAGGCCAAAAGCTTATAAGCTACCTTGGTATACAAACGGTCTTACTAAAATTAAGAATTTGCGAAGTAAGTTTTATAAAAAATTCTGTAAAACTAATCACTTTTTTCATTTCTACAAATATCGACACTATATGAGGGAATTCAACTTCCTCAATAAGTACCTCTATAGAAAGTATATCTCCAACTTTGAGACCAACATTAAATCAAACCCAAAAGCCTTTTGGGATTATGTCAAATCCAAGAAAGGTTGCTCGGACATTCCCTCTACAATGATTCTTAATGAAAAAATATCGAATGACGGTATATCTACTGCAAACTTATTTGCAGAATTTTTTCAATCAAATTTTGAACCGTATCATAATCATAACTTTGAATTAAGTAGTGGTACTGATACTGGAATTAACTTTGGCTCTCTTTCTGTCACTGAAGATGATGTTTTAAGAGGTATTCATACACTTAAAGTTTCTTATACGGTTGACAACGATGGTTTGTCAGCCTGTATCCTAAAAAGGTGTGCTTTAAACCTAATTGGTCCACTTGCAATTATCTTTAATAAATCTTTGAATTCTGGTATTTTTTTGGATATTTGGAAAATGTCTTTTATAACACCAGTGCATAAATCTGGATCAAAAAATAACGTTGCTAATTATAGACCCATTTCCAAACTTTCTGCAATTTCAAAACTTTTCGAAATTATAGTAAAAGAAAAAATAATATTTGCGACCAAGGGTATCATTTCTCCCTGCCAACATGGATTTGTCCCAGGACGCTCGACTATATCAAACTTAGTTTTGTTCTCTGAGTATTGCATATCTGCGTTTTCTAATGGCTTTCAGGTTGACGTAATATATACAGACTTTTCTAAAGCTTTTGATAAAGTTTCTCATGTTTTACTTATTAAAAAACTAAACAAATTAGGCTTTCACTCAACATTTTTAAGTTGGATCGAGTCTTATCTCTCTAATAGACAGTGTTACGTGTCTTTTGATAATTTCAAGTCCTTTTCCTTTAGTGCAACGTCTGGTGTTCCCCAAGAGAGTATTCTTGGTCCATTGTTATTTATTTTATTTATTATTGATATTCCATCTTTATTTGTACATTCTCAATATCTTCTATATGCCGACGACCTGAAAATTTTTCTTCAAATTAGAAACCAATCTGATGTCTTCCGACTTCAAGATGAAGTTAACAAACTCTACACTTGGTCCTTGAGAAATAATCTTTTCTTAAATATAAAGAAATGCGCTTTTATGTCTTTTTCGAAAACCCAAATTATTAGTCCGTCCGAATATCATATTAACTACACGGTGTTATCTCATGTCCAACAATTTAAAGATCTTGGCGTTGTTTTTGATGCCAAGTTTACATTTAATTCACATCTAGATTTTATCATCCCGAAAGCCTATGCTTTGTTAGCATTTATTAGGCGTCAAACTTCTTCTTTCTCAGACTCGTACACATTTAAAACGCTGTATTTTAATCTTGTTCGTTCTCGGTTAGAATATGCATCAGTAATTTGGCATCCGTATTATGCTGCTCATAGCTTGCGCATTGAGCGTGTGCAGAAATCTTTTACTCGTTTTGTTTTTCGTACGCTTAGTCTGGAAGTTTCACTTCCCACATATAGTGATCGATGTCTTTTATTAAACATAAAGTCTTTAGAGAGTAGAAGAAACTTACTTTCACTACTTTTTGCTTATGATATAATTTCTGGATCAGTTGATTGTCCTGTACTTTTGGAAAAAATTGATTTTAATGTACCTGCTAGGGTGCTAAGAAATATTGATATTTTTTACCTACCAACTAGTCGCACTAATTATGTTGCTAATGCACCTATTTATAGGTCATTATCTCTTTATAATAATATTAATGTTGACCATTGTATAGATTTTTCAATCTCGAAGGAAGTTATGAGGCACTTATTAAATCGAATTCTTTAATTATAGTTATCTTTACATATAAGAGAAAATAAGTTTTTTATAATATTTATGTTAATATTTATTGTATTCTTTTAATCTATAAGGAAGTTGTATCCAAAGATTAAAATAAAAAATGAATAAATGAAATGAAATGAAATTGTTGGCGTCGACTGCTCTCTTCAGGTGGTATTTGAGTGACTTTACCGCTGCTTCCCACAGTCCTCCAACGTGAGGTGAGCGTGCTGGGATGTTGATCCATTTAATAGACCTTTCCGTCGCGTACTTCTCAATTTCGTTGTTATCGTCCTTGAGTAGAACATGCAATTCTTGCAAACATGATTGCGCTCCCTTGAAATTTGTGGCATTGTCGCTAAATATTTTTGCTAGAAGGCCTCTGCGAGAAGAAAATCTTTTAAGAGCGTTGATGAAGGCAGCTGTAGTGAGATCGGAGACTATTTCCAAGTGAATGCATTTTGTTGATAGGCAAATGAACACCGCAATGTAGGCCTTTGTGGGACGCTTTCCCCGAATACTGTAGTGTATTTGGAATGGTCCACAGTAGTCAATTCCTACATTTGCAAATGGTTTGGATGGCTGCACCCGTTCTGCAGGTAAATTTCCCATGAGCTGAGAGATTCCAGAGGGTCGTGCCATGAAACATCTTCGACAATTTTTGCAAACTGATTTTGTTACATCATTTGCTCTCAATATCCAAAATTTCTCCCTTAATGCTGCTAATAAGGCCATTTGACCTATGTGTAGCCTGTCCTCATGATATTGTTTGGCGAGTAAGGCTACGATGGCATTTGAGTGAGGAAGTAAGATTTGATGCTGTGCGTTAAATGGAAGTCTTGACATTTGCAATCTTCCTCCTACTCTTATTATTCCATCTTTGATGTACGGGGTGAATGATGCTAATGGACTAGTATTTGCAACTGCTTTGCCCTTGCTGAGATTATTCAATTCTGATGGAAAAGCTTGTCGTTGAATATGTTTGACAATTATTGCTAATGCATCTTCGAGTTCTTCGGTAGTTGGATGTTTGGATGTGATCCTATTTAGTTTTTTCTTCCGGCAATTGCTGATGAATCTCTGCATGAAGGCGACAACTCGTTGCAAACGTCTGAATTTATTGTGAGAGTTAATCCGTTCGATGGTTGCAGGATTTTCTGTGTTTGTCAGTATTGTTTTCTGCCTTCTTCGTTCTTCAGACCAGTTTTGGACGATAGTTGGGTGAATGGGCCAATCTCTTTCATTAGACTCAAAGAATGTGGGTCCATAAAACCATAAATGGGACTTCAAAATTTGTTCTGGAAGAAGTCCTCTGGAAAGTACGTCAGCTGGATTGTTGTCTCCAGCTATGTGTTTCCATTGTCTTGCTGTTGTAGAGCGTTGAATGCTTGCTACTCTATTTGCCACAAAGGTATTCATGTTGAAGGATGGCGATGCAATCCATGATAAGACTATGGTCGAATCTGTCCAACAAACAATTTCATCGATTGTGATTGTTAATGCCCTTTGAACCTTTTTGATAAGTTGCACGAGAAGCCTTGCTGCACAAAGCTCTAATCTAGCTATAGAAAGATTTTTCCTTGGGGCTACTCTAGACTTTGCGCATAGTAAATGTGATACAATTTTTCCTTCACAATCCTCAGACCTCAAGTAGATGCAGGCTCCATAAGCCTTTTCACTAGCGTCCGAGAATCCGTGCAGTTGTACTAAAACGGCATCAGACACGAGCACTTGTCTTGGTAAACTTAATTTGGCCAGCTTGGGAAGTTGGTTCCTGAACTCGAGCCATCTTGAATAAGCTTCTTGGGGTAGAGCTGCATCCCAATCCAGTTTCATGTCCCAAAGTTCTTGTAGGAATATTTTTCCCACCACAATCACTGGATTTACAAAACCAAGCGGGTCGAAGAGCTGTGAAATGTCTGATAAATTGAACGTTTTGTGAACCTTTTTGGTGGAGGCCATGTTGATTTTATGAAGAATATGTCCGATTGTGGATGCCAAATTAATCCAAGAAATTTAGTGAACTGACCATTGTCTGTTGGAATATTAAGATTAATTCCGCGCTCGTCTGGTTTTATATTTTGTAGTAGCGCCTTGTGATTCGAGCACCACTTCCGAAGCTGCAATCCTCCTCGTTGCATCATTTGGGTTAATTCGGTTTGTGCATTCAGTGCTTCATTTAAGGTTTTAAAGGAGCTCATGAAGTCATCAACGTAAAAATCCTTAAGAGTTACTGCAGCAGCAAATGGAAAAGTTGCACATTCGTCTTCTGCTAATTGCTTGAGGCATCTGGTTGCTAAATATGCCGCGCTCTTGGTGCCATATGTAACAGTTTTGAGCCGATAAAACTTGAATGGATGACCTTCGGACTCTCTCCAAATAATTATTTGTAGATGAGAGTCATTTTCAGTAACCAGAAATTGCCTGTACATTTTTGCAATGTCCGCGGTCATTGCGTATGGATGTTGCCTTAATCGTAGTAGAATTGAAAACAGTTCCTCTTGAATGGCAGGTCCTCCAAGTAGAATATCGTTAAGAGAGATGTTATTTGATGTTTTTGCTGATGCATCAAATACGACCCTCAATTTTGTAGTTGAACTGTCAGGCTTGAGCACACAATGATGAGGGAGAAAGTATTGTCTTTTTTTTATGTCCTTGTATTCAATCTCTTCCATGTGTCCAAGATTTTCATACTCGTTGATTAACGCTGCATATGCTTCTTTTAACTCTGGACTTTTTTTGAATCGAGCTTCCAATGACCTAAAGCGCTGAATGGCCATGCTGCCTGAATTTCCAAGTGTTATTGGATCCAATTTTAATGGCAACTGAACCACGTAGCGCCCGTCGTAATCACGAGTTGTAGTGTTTTTGAAGATTTGCTCACAAGTTTCTTCCTCTTCCGTTAAAAGTTTCGTTTCAGTTTGGACTTCTTCCAATTCCCAAAAACGGGAAACTTGTTTATTTAGATCGTCGTCCTCACGTCCAATGCCGCAGAAAGCTTGATCAGGATCCCTTGCAGTAGTTTTACCAATTATTACCCAACCAAATACAGTATTTTGTAACGTGGGCAAATTTTTGTTAATTTTTATTTGACCAATTGACATTAACGACGAATAAAGTTCAGCTCCGATTAGAAGATCTATTTTAGAAGATTGATGGAACGTCGGATCTGCTAATTTGATATTTTTCGGAATGTTCCATTTGCTTATGTCGATGCTACTGCTTGGTTGATTGTTGGTTATTTGGTCAATAACGTAACCTTCAATATTTGCAGTGAAACCAGAATTAGTTGATGCGATGACAAAATTAGTGCGTTTTCCTGAGCTTGATGTGTTGTTTCCAATGCCGGTTATATTGAGAGAGTATTTTGTTGTTTCAAGCGCGAGCTTGTTGGCTAAACGTGTTGAAATAAGGTTTAACTGGCTTCCGGAATCCAGGATTGCCTTACAGTTGATGAAGTTGCTACTGCTGTTTTTGACCTTGACTATTGTTGTTGCCAGGAAGACGTATGAGCCTCTTGATGATGCTGCTAACGATGCATTGTTTGAATGTGCAATAGCAGTTGCAATTTGGTGTTCTTGTAGCTCCGATGTTGATGCCAGCATTGATTTTGGAAGTCTCGAATTGGTTGTTGCTGCTTCGTTCTTGCTATTTTGCTCGAAATGCAACAATGTGTTGTGTTTTTTGCCACATTGAGTGCACCCTCTCGAACTGCATTCAACCACGGATGTGTGATCTGATTTAAGACAATTTATACATAGTCTTCATTTTTTGACCTCGATGAATCTAGTTTTTGGTGACATCTTTAAAAGCCTTTCACATGCATATAAGGCATGGGCTTCGTTGCACAAGGGACAAGAACCCTTTGTCATTAATGATGTTACTCTTTTCTTGCCTTCTGAAATCGGTTTATTGGTTAAGAGTTCTAACGCCTGAGACCTTTTTTCAATAAATTTAAGAAGATTTTTTAGCTTAGGAAACTCTCGTGGATTTGCAAGAGACTGCTCGAACAATGAATGAGTTGTTTTGTCTAGTTTTTTGATTATCATGTAAACTAGAAGAGGATCCCAGCCCTTAATATCTATTTTCATAGCTTCAATACTCAGAAGATATTTATTAGTGTTGTCATAAAGAGATCTAAGGTCAGCCGAAGAGTCATCACGAATGGTTGGCAGGTTGAACAGCTTATCTAAGAATCCAGTCATGATCAAGCGATGGTTTGAATATCTAGCCTTTATGGTGTTCCAGGCCAAAATATAGTTATCACTAGACAAGGATATGTGTGAAATCATTTTTGCTGCTTCGCCAGTTAGTGCGCCTTTTAAGTACCACAATTTTTGAACATTCCCAAGAGTTGTTTCATGAATCATTTGACAAAATAGATCATGAAAAGATTGCCATTCAATATATGAGCCACCGAATTTGGGTATCTCTATTTTTGGGAGATTTACGCCTTGGGCCCCTGCGTTTATGCTTTTGTAGTTTTGGGTGTTTTCTCTAATAACATGATGTAAGTCGATTGTTGCCTTTTGAATGGAGTCTTCTAATTCGATGAATGTGTCGAAATTGTAGGCTTCTAACTCGTTGTCATCGGCATCCAAGCAAATGCTATCATGGCGTTTGGAAAAGGCTGCCCATTGTGTGGCTATAACTTCCAGCATTACTCTGGCAAAATCTTCTGTTGGTGCTTCTAGCAATGCGGAGTTAATTTTTTCCAGTGTTAACTTTAATTGTTTTACTGCAATTTTTTGAAGGCGAACTAAGCCCGGAACTCTTGTTAGTTCCGGTTTGTCATCAATAACCTCTAATTTTTCTGCCGGCACTTTTTAAATTTCTTGCATTTTTGTGAGGTATTTATCTCTAACAATTTTGACTTGTGTAAAAAAATTGTTAGAGAAATAGGTGTGGTCCTTGCGTTTCTCTTCTGGGATGATTCTTTCCAATGTTTTGTGGTTCTCTTCGAATTCATCCCATAGTTCTGAAAGGGCATTGTAACACCCCTTGCCATAAGAAGGTTTCCTTCCGTAGCTTGTTTGCTTTTTTGAAGTTGTCGTATTGCCGATCAATCTCCTTGCCAATATCAGATTGGTTATTTACAAGCTCTGTTATGCTCATGTTTGAAGTTCAAGTTGAAGTTGCGGAACAATTTTTATATATTTGTGCACTTATTTTTACACTTTGACTTTGTTATGGCCCAGTCAACGTCTTATTTGACACTGATTGTATCAAAAACAATTTTTTGACTATGTTGTGGCCTAATCAACGCCTTATGTTTTCACTGATTTTTAAAAAAGGATTTGTGATTATGTTATGGATTAATCAACGCCTTATGTTTTTACTGATTGTAAAAAAGATTTGAATTTTGTCTGTTGATTTACTTCTTTTAGTAAAACGAAGATTTTTCCTTTTAGCTTCTTACCACTGGTGGGGGAAGCTAAGGTCTTTATTTGACAAATCTTAAAAACTAATGAGCTAATTGCTCCTATTTATATCAAATATATTTACATAAATTGAACTTAATGGATATGTATTAGTAACTTAAAAATATTCTATACATAAGGTGAAGTTACATGTGTGAGTATATAAAAATATTTCTCACAATAAGTTTATTTTGATTTATTTTATTTGATTGGTTATTGATGAAGAAGCATATTTCGTGAAATTATTTTCCCAGCGCTTGCACCTGCATTCCAAGGCATTGCTTGGCCTTGCACTGAAAACGCGCATATTGAGTGCAAGCTAAATTTGAGCTTGCGCGTGTTGATGTCGGCATTCTGCTTTAAGCTGGCCGAAATATTTGTTGCTTAAACATCTTGCGCGTGTTGATGTCGGCGTTCTGCGTTTAGCTGGCTAAACAGCAGCGGCCGAAATATGTTCTGCTTGAACAATCAATATAAAACCGTCATCTCGTTTGGATGCTGATGGTATTTGTTCTATTTTTCTGAAAAATTGTGCATTAAGTTTATCCTACCCTTTAATTTATATTTTTAACAACTCTCTTCGATCTGGTTGTTTTATTGATAGTTGGAAAATTTCTTTTATCACTCCTATCCATAAATCTGGTTGTAAACGTAATATAACTAATTACAGACCTATTTCTAAACTCACAACTATATCTAAACTCTTTGAGGCTATAAAGAAAAATTGTTTTTTGCTGTAAAAAACAGTATTTCTAGTTTTCAACATGGCTTTGTTCCTGGTCGTTCAACTGTGACTAACTTAGTTTTTTTTCTGAATATTGCTTATCAGGTTTCAGTGAGGGTTCATAACTTGACGTTATATAAACCGACTTTTCTAAGGCGTTTGATAAAGTTTCACATGCATTACTAATTAAAAAGTTAGAAAAATTGGGTGTTCATTCCAGTTTTTTGAAATGGATTGAATCATATTTAGCTAACAGACAATGTGTTGTAGCATTTGACAATGTTAAATCATTCAAATATTCGGCTACTTCTGGTGTTCGCAAGGAAGTATTTTGTTTCCTCTTTTTTTTGTCTTGTTTATCAATGACATAACTTCAATTTTTACTCATTGTAAATATCTGCTCAATGCTGATGACTTAAAAATGTTTCTTAAAATTAGTCACAGGAACGACCAGGCTCTCTTACAGAATGAACTTTATAAATTATATATCTGGTGTTGTAAAAATGGTCTTCATTTAAATCTTAAAAAATTGTGTTTTCATGACGTTCTCTAAAACTTACATGTCTTATCCCTCCGCTTATACTATTGCCGATTCTGCTCTGTCCTCCTTACACAATTTCAAGGACCTTGGCGTGGTTTTTGATAATAAATTTACTTTTATTCCTCATTTAGACTACATTATTTCTAAAGCATATGCCATGTTAGCATTCATTAGAAGAAGCAGTACCTGTTTTCTGATCCACTTTAAAAATCTTATTTAATTCTATTGCAAGGTCTAGATTAGAATATGGAGCTATCATTTGAAACCCTTTTTATGATTCCCATAATTTAAGACTAGAACGAGTTCAAAAATCTTTTACGAGATTTGCCTTGCGTTCCTTTGGAACAGATGGTTCATCTCCTTCATATAATGCCCGATGCCTTTAATTGGGCCAAAAAACTTTGGAGTGTAGAAGAAGTATCTTATCGTTAATTTTTGTTTTTGATGTAATTAATGGGTCTGTTGATTGCCCTGCACTATTAGAAATGGTTAATTTCAATGCTCTAACTATAGCTTTAAGAAACCATGATCCTTTTTATTTGAATTTTTGTCGATTTAATTATGCGGTTAATGCGCCTATTAATCGTGTTTTACAAATGTTTAATTCGATTAATAACAATTACAATCTAGATTTTTCTATAACAAAAAATCAAATGAGGAACTTTTTGAATTATATTTTTTAAAATATAAATAAATAAATATTATTAATTTAAACACAAAAAAGTAGTGTTTCATATTAAAAAAATTGACCTTGAGCCCAAATCAAACCAAAAACAATAAATTTGAGAGGTCGAAGAAATATCATATTATTATATACGGAGGGCACACCGCAATAAAAGCAACAAAAATGTCGCTTTACATCACATAAAGAAGAAGAACAACTCTATCAGCAAAAATATCAACAAATACAAAAACATCAGAACGAGAAATGCGAACATAAAATCAATAATAACTTTTCTTATAAAATGTAGATCAGCTGGTATATTACCAAATTTCATAATAGACGCAACAAAAAAGGTAAACAATATTTTCACCACTAATGACAGACTCCCGACAAAAATACAGAAAGCTCTCACAAACCACATACAATGTTTCCAAGCAAAAATTCTAAATCTTCTTATGCAACAAAAACACATAGAACTTAAATACAACAATTAAGAACTAAAGAGAACAACAACAACTATAAAAGAAAATCTAAGCGACGAAGAAGCTGACAAATTCTTAGAGAGCGAAAAAAACATTGCGTACAAACCATCACGAACAAAGAGGAACAAGAAACAGCGAGAACCAAACTAACAAATCTAATTGACATTCACGTAAGGAAAATACGAATAAACGAAAAAGATCGTTTTATACGTGACACAGTGGACGAAACAAAACAATTTATACATAAAAACAAAAATGTATTAATTGTTAATGCTGACAAAGGGAACGTTTCTGTTGCCATAAAATTTATGGCATAAATAAATCAGACTATGAAATAAAAATGAGACAAATGCTACGAGACACATCAACGTATAAAATAGTGAAAAGAGATCCGACTTCGACGCTTCAATAAAAAAACAACGATTTCATCGAAAAATTAACAAAAAATAATATTTTAACTATGCAAGAGAAAAATAGATTACTGATAAAAACTTTTACAGCACCGAGAATATACGGACTACCGAAAATACATAAAGATGACATGCCACTAAGACCAATTTGCTCATCGGTAAACTCACCAGCATATGGACTATGTAAATATATCTCAAACATCTTAAAAAACTTGACCAAAGACTTCAAATATAACGTAAGAGACGCGGTGGAATTTAAAAATCGAATAAATGACACATAGTATATATATGACGACGAAAGAATTGTATCGTTTGACGTGGTTGCGTTATTTCCGAGCATTCCGGTTGATTTTGCCATCAACATAATTAAAAAGAAATGGGACTTGATTAAAAATCATACGAGCATAACCAGAGAACAATTTATGGACATTTTAATATTCTGCATTAAGGACAACAGATATTTTAAATACGAAGACAAAGTGTACGGACAATTGAGGGGAATGCCAATGGATCACCTTTATCACCAGTAGTTGCTGACATACTCATGGAAGAGCTTTTAGACACGGTCCTGGAACAACTAGACGAAAAACCACGATTGTTGACAAAATATGTAGATGACTTATTTGGAATTATTAAAGTGGACAAAATTGATGAGACGTTAAATAATCTAAATAAATTCCATAAGAATATTAAATTTACAAAAGAAGAAGAGAAAGAAGGACAAAGACCATACTTAGACACCCTAATTATAAATAAAAACAATAAATTAAAACTTGACTGGTATCAAAAACCTACTTCTTCAGGACGTCTCATAAACTATACATCCAAACATCCAAAAAGGACGATAATGAACACGGCGAACAATTTCATAAGAAAAGTCCTGACGATCAGTGACAAAGAATTTCATAAGAAAAATTGTAGAAAAATAACAAATATATTAATTAAAAATGGATTCCCCAAAAAGACTATATTGGGGAGACTATTAGACTAATAAAAGAACACAAAAAACAAAGCAACATAACACATACCACTGAACCTCAAAAAATATACAAATCAATGACGTATGTACCAGGATTATCAGAAAGACTAATTGGATCCAATTGCTATGATAAGAACAAATATAAAATCGCCACGCGCTCAGACAATAATCTTGGACAATTGTATAGCAATACAAAGAGTAAAATAGACAAGAATGACAAATCAAATTTAATATACAAAATACCATGCAAAGGAGACGGCGCAGGAATATGCAACAAAGTATATGTGGGTACTACAAAGATGAAATTACGGACAAGAATATATGCGCACAAGTCAGAACATAAATCACGCACCAAACCACTGGAACAAAAAACAGCATTAGCGGCCCACTGTACAACACTTGACCACTTTCCAGACTTTGACAATGTACAAATTTTGCTGCAAGAGACGAATTACGCGAAAAGATATATGTTGGAAATGCTACACATAATAAACATACCACCAAAACAAAGAATAAATTTCAAAACAGACACAGATAGATGCGCTCAAAGCTACCGACACCTAATAACAAGCAAAACAAATTTAAAACATCAGTAGACAACGAAACGGCGAAACCGCGGGTGCTGCAATATAGTTCTAAGGCAATATCTGTTTGTGTTTTGTTCTCGGTTAATGTCTACCACAACTGTTAATTGTTAAACTTTATGTTTAATGTTTAATATGTAAGTTTTCATTTTCGTGTTTCAATATATTTTGTAAATTGTAATATATATGTATGTACATTTTTGTAACAGTGTCCCTGAAGATGAACTACGGCGGAGTTTGAAATATTGGACGAAATAAATATTATTAATTTAAACACAAAAAAGTAGTTTTCATATTAATAAAAATTGACCTTGAGCCCAAATCAAACCA
Source organism: Pherbina coryleti (assembly GCA_943735915.1). Taxonomy (NCBI): domain Eukaryota; kingdom Metazoa; phylum Arthropoda; class Insecta; order Diptera; family Sciomyzidae; genus Pherbina; species Pherbina coryleti. Next base: position 83,946,623 of record OX030950.1, read on the forward strand.
AAAACAATCAATTGAAAGAAGAAATATCATATTGTTTCTATACTATTTTTTCTAAATAGTATTCTTAGTTTATTTATTAAAATAAATTGTACTACTTATTATTATTGTTAAATCTATAGTCTGTTGGAATTATATTCATAGACTGAAATAAATAAATCTTACTATTATATAAAAATGAAACTTGAAATATTGCCTTTTTGGCGTTGATGCAAGTAAACTCAAGAACGGCTGAACGGATTTAAATGAAATTTTCACTATTCAATTTGGGATTAATTGCAGATTGACACCGTATACTTAAAATTCTGAAATATTTCAAAGCTTAGAAGTTATTGGCTAAGAAACTGGCAAAATTCGGTATTTTTGGAAAAATTTGGCGCTTTTTTTCCATTTTCTGCTTAAACCGTAAAAGATAAGTGAATATGATATATCGACAAATGGATGATCTTGCCGATTCCAACAAAAAAGTTGATGGTAACATGCATCTAAGATCAATAGTTTGGACGTAAAATTCATATTTTATTGAAAAATTTAATCATTTTCTTGCAAGCATTGATTTGTTGATTGGCTTCAAGGGTATATTGCTTGCAGCTAGCAGAATGTTGGTTTGGTTTCGCTGTAAAATGCTGCTCAATGCTCAGAAAAGAGATTCTCTGCATGGAAGCAGAGAGCGATAGCTCTTTGTTCGCGAACAGCAGAATGCAAATTTTCAGGCATTTTCTCCAAGCGCGTCGTTTGTTGCTGCTGCTTCAATGTTTAATTATTCAGAGAGAGTTTTATATTCAAAATGTTGAATAGCTGCGTGCAGAATTCTTACGCTGCAAAATAGAAGTGCATGAAATTTATGGTAACAATTTAAGCTTAAATTGAAACGCCGTGCGATGCAAATTACATCGCTTTGAAGCTGCGCATTGGTATGTGTGGAATAGCTTTTTTAAGCATGTTTTTACGGCATTACATAGCGTTAGTGTATAACTTCGTCACAGAAATAAGACCTATAAAAATATTTTAACTTAATTTGATTTTATTTATTGAAAGTGATAAGAAAGTATTTTTAATTCATTCCATAAACATAAATTTACATTTGAAAAGGTAAAGACATATTAAAACCAATATATTTCCAAAACAATTCACGTTTTCGAATACGAGTTTTATATAATTGAGCTACAAATTGTGTTAATTAGCCGAAGTGCATTGCATAAAATGTATTTTCATACCATTTAATAATATGGTTATTTAAGCTTACTTTTTCCCAAAGAGACCCTATCGATTTAGTTACAAGCAAACAAATTATGAACGATTGCCTAAAACTTTATTTTTTTTTGCTTAAAAAAATTTGAGCCCGGTTATGAGCCACCCCAGAACATCAGTTGGAAATCAAAAAGCTTGATGTAAGATCGACACAAATGTTAAGACTATGAATGAATTTTATTTTTTACGAGAAAGCTGCTTTTCCCATGGGCAGTTACAGTGAATCAAAAAAGTTTAGAAATAAAACAGTTTCTTAAAAACATTTATTAAATTTTTACCCTTTTAACACAAAACTAAAAATTTTTTTTAAATATTTAATATTTCATATATATTTTTAACGCAACATCAAAAATTCAAACCAAAAAACAACTTTCTTATCGCTACAAACGAAAAAAGAAACATAAAACTAAACATTTCATAGCCAAAAAAGTTTAGGAACATTTGTGCTTTTGATTGAACTTTGCATTGCTTCGTTTGAAAAAAGCTTTAAAATAACGGGATCTAAAGTCTTTAGCTATAAATGTCAGTAATATACGCATCAGTCACTCGCTTTTTTGTAATAAACGCAGATTATTTGTCTTTTTGTCTTAAAAATGTGAAAAAACACCAAAATCTCACTGGACGTCCGTAAATTAATTCTAAGGCTGTATTTTCAAAATAATAAAGTGCGAGATATTGGCTAAATAATCGGGAGAAGCCATTTAGTGTTCATAAAATTATAAACAAATATTTATACACGGGATCATCACAACCAAAACTTCGATCTGGTCGGCCAAGTTCTTTAACAGCGCGCCATGAACGAGTTATTTTGTCAGAAATAAAAGCAACTCCAAACGTTTCTGCTCCGAAGATTGCTACGACACTAGAGAAATTGCATGATGTCCACATAAATGCCCAAACAGTTCGAAATAGGCTCCATAAGGCTGGCTATCATGGTAGAGTTGCTCGAAAAAAACGTTTCATAAATAAGCGAAATGCGGATAAACGCTTGGAGTACGCAAAAAAATACATCAACCAATCGAAACAGTTTTGGAGAACTGGGGTATTCAGTGACGAGTCGAAATAGAACATTTTTGGTTGAGACGGACGTCGTATGGAGAAAGGCAAATACGGAGTTCAACAAAGAAAACATTTAAGCAACAATAAAACATGGAGGCGGTAGTGTGATAGTGTGATGGTGTGATGATGTGGGGGTGTGTTTCAGCAGCTGGCGTGGGAAACTTGAAGTTCATTGAAGGAATAATGAATAAAGAACATATTAAGCTATTTTGAGAGAAAATTTGCTGCAAAGTGTGAACAAAGTGGGGCTAGATGAAATCAGTTTCTTTTTCCAACAAGATAATGACCCCAAGCACAAGTCGAGTTTGGTCATGGAGTGGCTGCTTTTCAAAGTCCCACACCAGCTACATACACCCCACAATCTCCAGATCTCAACATAATTGAAAATGTATGGGACCTTATTGAAAAAAAGATCAGGCACCATCATATTACATCCAAAGAGTCGCTTAAACAACCCATATTAGAAGAATGGAATGCAATTGCCCCACAAGAAATCGAAAAACTACTTTTGGGAATAAAAATGGACTCAAAGTGGTTCTTGATGCGAAAGGCTATCAAACGAAGTACTAAAATATTAAAAAAGTAGCTTTTTTTAAATTTTTTCTTTTATTGTAATTGTTTTTGATTTCATTTTTTTGTTATTGTGTTGTGATATATTCATGGAATAAAAATATATGAAAAAAATTTTTGCAACAGCTTAAAAAGTGTAAAATTTCAATGATTGTTTGAGAGAAAATGGTTTGTTTCTAAACTTTTTTGATTCACTGTATATGTTGGTCTTTCTAGGATAGAAAATCCATCAAACTAATTTGTTCTTACGAATAACACAAACATATCAAAAAACATTGTTTATACAGAAATTCTTACATGATTGCAATTAATATGTCATAAAAAAAATAAACCTATTAAAACGATAATAAGACAAATTTTTTACAAAAAAATGGGTAACTTTAATTTAGGATACATCGCGGGCAAAGCCGCGGAGGGTTGCTAGTAAATAAATAAGAATGAAAGTTTTATGGAAATACCGTCTTCACCAGAAGCATTCGATTTTATTTTCTTTATGCATCTTGCGACACACAGTGTGTCGTCTAGAACAAGCTAGCTGGACAAAATTATTTTTTTGATTTTTTGTATTCCTTAGGTCAAAACAAAAAAAAATTGTATGGAGGGCCAGGTCGTAAATGACCCCCTCTACCGATACGGGTTAATTTCTGCAAAAAATAAGTTGCACCATGTTTGCTGCTATAACTTCGAAAGTATTGAACGTAAAAGGCTATTTTTATATAATTTGGAAAGAAAATTTCAGAAATTTTGACAGTTTCTTAACTTAGATACAATAATTTTGACCACAATGATTCAATAAAATATTTTATAAATTTATTTTGTATGAAATTAAATAAGTTAACTTGAACCATATGAACTTGAATCAGAAGAATCTGAAGAATCCATGGCGATGTCATAGTTATTGACAAGAGCTGCACTTTCAAGTCCTGCTTCTGAAGGAATAAGTAGATTCAAAACTTCGCGAGGATATTTATTCAAATTTTTCTGAGGAATATTTCTTAAAGTACTTATTAAGGGATCAGAAGTAATAAGTAACATCATAAGTAAGTCTTGCATTGTTGATTCACGTGAGTTTTTTCTTGTATGATTCTCACGAAACCTACGATAATCTTTGTGTCGTGCTTCCTGAGCTTCTTCTGAAAGCTTCCCGATTGGAAGGATTGAGCTTGCAATGACTTCTGTACCATGCATCAAGATTTTATGAAGCGTAACAGGCATGTAATACCAAGAATACTGCTGTAGATATATATTTCTCGTCACCTCTGCAAATTTTTTGAATTCAGTCAGATTTATTTCAAAACCCGACGATAAAGCTATTAAAATTATATTCAAATTGCTTATAAGTTCTTGATTTAGACCAGTTATCCGAGAACTTAATTCGTGGTCATGAAAAAATCTGCGGGCAGTATTTCCGTCATTTGTAGATCCACAACCTGGCTTAGGCTTATCTACAATTAGTCCCATTTCCGTTTTGAATTTAGACTTAATTTCATTTGATCTCTGTTTAACAAGTGCTTTGTCATTTTCGACCCTTATTCGCCATTTTTTAACATCAAGCTTATAACTTATGTGCAACAAACATTCAAAACATCCTATCCATGCATGTAGCGTAGACAACCCAAATCCATAATTTTCTTCCTTACCAAAGAAATCTTTTGTCAAATTCATTTCTTAAGGTGTAGCTCCACAAATATAACATTTTTGTGATAAAAGTGTCTCAGTTAACGCATTGCACACCTTACCATCTACCATTGTTAATAGCATCTTATGATGTACCACTAACTCTAGTCCATTTGAAACGAATATTGTTGGGACAAGATTATTTATTTCGTCAAGAAGTTTGTTGGTTTCTCTGGTTGTGAATTCAGTTGTTTCTTTTGCAAAAATAACCTTAATGGGACGACAATACATTGTTGATGATGGTCGAGGATTCTGCCATACTATTTTATTACCGTATGTTAACCTGATGGGCACAAATGAAAACACAACATGTTACATGTTAATTTTGCATCTATGTAGTACGCTAATGCTTCGTCGTTTGTTTAGCATCGCATACGAGTAGTAATTGGATTTGCACATACTTCAGCTGCACTTACATCCTTTCCTCTTTTCTCTTTTCTCTGTACTGTTCTTAATAATAGTGGCCGCATTTCTATTTCCACATGATCGCAATGCGATTTCAGCGGCAGTTTTCAATTCAAAAGCAGTCCTACCTTGAACCAAATCTTCCACTCGCCTCTTTTTCGTCTTAAAGGATGCTTCTTCAAATTGCAGTTTTGGTCTGCCAATGACTTTCGAGCACTGTGAAGATGTGGATGGTAAGGGAATGTGCTTGCAAACTTGAATTCGCATATCAGTATTGAGGAATTCAGTATTTTTGCCCAAAAACCGGCCCCTAGACTTTCCACAAGCATCATACCACTTTTCTTTAAATTTTTTTGAAAATGCTGCTAATTTCATTTTAATTTCTCTTACAGATTTATCTGAGATATCAGATAAATCGTATTTATTTTTTAAAAATTGAAAAAGATTTTCTACATCTCCATGCTTAAGCCATTCTTCAAAAAACTCAATTTTTGGGATTAGGTACGTGCACTCTAAAAAAAATAGTTGAACAGTGTTGAACAGCATAATATTTCTAGGAAACAGAGAAGACAAACACAGCTTACACAAAACAAAAATTCAGCCCATATACAAGAGTTACACGAAAGTTACGCTCCACCAAACACAAAACGCACGGTTTTTTATAATGTAAAATTAACTCATTTTAAAAACAGCCAAACACAAAAACAACAAATATTTGCTTCAAACTTTTACCAAAATTAAAAAGTTCTGACCTTCAACTGTGTATTCCATTTTCACTTTTTTTATAAAATATGCGCTTTGATAAAAAATTATTACTTCACTTAACACGTGTTAACATCGACTGTCAAATGCAATCAGCAGCCACAAACAAGTTTCTACTTCTGTGCTTAATTGCTCAAAAGTAACGGGTCTTTTTAAACTAATTCTTTTTGTTTTGTTTTCTTGGGGCATTTGTTGACAAAATTGCATACCTCTTTTTAGTATTTAGAAAAATTACTTTTGTCCAGCTAGCTTGTTCTAGACGAAACACTGTGCGACATCTACTTCACCAACCGCGATAAATTCAAAAAGAGTAGGACAGTAAGGGACAGCTACAAAAAAATGCGGATTCGACAGGTTCATTGGAGACCGAATTTACAACAAAAAAATCATTGAGCCGATTTGGATCAATCTGGCAGGAATCCTTATGGAGATGCCGATTCCTTTTAAATTGTTCCACAGTTGTTTCGACGGCAGTGTGGGATTTAGCTTAGACAAATAAAATTTCTTTTTTGATAATCTGACGGCAGAAGTGGTATCATTTCGTGACATTTTATATGCCTCCCAGTTTTGTGCTGTTGGGTTTCGTTTCCACCTTCTATGCATTTTGTTTCGTTCTTTTAAAGACATTTTCACGGATGACGTGAACCAGGGGCATGAAATGTTTGTAATTCGACGAGAACAAATCGAAACATGTCTATCATAGAGTTCAGTTATTTTGCCAATAAAGAAATTTATTTTATCATCAACCGTGTGTGCACAGAAAAAAAAGAGTAGAACTTTTACCTAAAAATGTAGTGAATTCAGCTAAAGTAATCCGGTGATTTTCAGTCAACGAATTTGATTAGATGCGCTACCAATTTCTAAATGTTAATTATTACAATTATATTGGGTAGTTTAACTGCGAGAGTAAATAAAGCACCTAAATATTTTGGTGTACCTTCAAACATAAAATAGATAAGACACATAATTTATTAGAAGAATAAGCTAATTTTTTTTAAACTATGTCCACTTCAGATTAGGTAAGCCACCTACTAAGTGTAGAAAAATTATCTAATTATTTAGATAGCATTCCCACTTAAGAGTGGGAATGCCGTGCAAAAAATATGCAAGAAATATGTTTTTTGTTTTGCAATTTCTATTTTGAAGTGAAACTTCCTTAGGTCACTTTACTTCATTTCGTCACATGATAGAGAAGAAAGATTTGTTTTATAGTAGATAGAATGAGAGAGATATATACATTGTATAAATGACTGAAAAAATTTCTTTGTCACCGCTGAGAGTCGAACCTGCGAACTCAAGATTTCAACAACCAACGCCTTATCTATTGAGCTAAATTCCCAATACATGAATGTACTCTACATACCAATAAATAAAATTGCTGTAGACGCCCAGTGGAAAAATAATTTCAGAGTTGTGGACCTCATATTTTTATATATACATTTTGTTCACAAGTTATCAAACGGCGTAATAGCAGAGCGGTAAAGCGTTTGACTATAACGCCAGCGGTCCGAGTTCAATGCTCGCTTGTGACAAAAAATAAAATTTTCTCGCTTTGATTTTATTTATGTTTTTTATAGGAGAGCGCTGTGCTCTCCTTGGGCTAACACTTTATGATATGTTTAACTTCTTTTATGCTTTGCGTTGCACAGAAATAAAAAATTCAAATACGGGAAAAAACAAGTTGTAAGGAAAGCATTTGATTTATCCACGTAAATATTTATATAAAATTTATACTGAGGCGTGGATAATGCTAATATGCGTTATTTCCCTAGTGTACGAACAAATCGACAACTTGCATTAGGTAAAATAACTAGAAGAATTAGATGATTTAATAAGCAAAATTTTAGTAGAATTTACAAATTTTAATTAGGTGAATTACCTAATGCATGATTGTTAAATTAACTGTATAAGTAGAAAAGTTGTTGAAAAGATTAGGTGAAATAGAAACTTTCACATTAGCTAAACTAGTTTAGGTAATAAATCAATTCTTTTATTTTCTGTGTAGGTACCAGCAGTCAGTCCAGTTAATAAGACCCAAGTCAGCAAACAGCAATCCGTAATCAATGGACTTAAAATTGCGAAAAGAAAAAGTGCTATCAATAGCAGCAGATGAGAGGTTAATGTTCAACGTACAAAAAATTAGGTCATGATCTGAGGCGAATGACAGTTGATCAAAAAGCAAAACTGTGGACAGGTCAGAAACAACAAAAAGGTCTAGTAAGCTTGGGCATGCATTGTTGGCAAACCTTGTAGGATTAGTTGTATTAACTATATTAAGACCCGACTGATCCAGTTTATCGATGAAGTTTATGCAAAGGTTATCGTTAGCTAGAATGTTTAAATTAAAATCACCTCATACAATGAAATGTTGAAAGTCTATTATACAATTTGAAATCTCATTGAGTAGAGGCTCAAGGCTACAGTTACGGTTCGGGTTATACACACACGAGAGAAAGACTTTAGTTTTGTTATTATGAATTTCAACAATTAAATATTCAACCTCAGAATCACATGATTTAGCAAGTACTTTTACATTTAAGTATTTTTTGCAATATATTGCAACACCGCCGACTTTTTTATTATGTCTGTCGTGCCGGAACAAATTAACCCTAGGACTTATACCCGAGTACAGGTGTGGACAGTATCCCCTCTAAAGTGATGTACCTCTTAAGATATCAACCTAAAACTCCGGATCCTGGAAAACGAAGTCATTACACGTCGATTGATACCTTATTTATTAAATTTGGTCAATGCATTGAAAAGCTATAAGCTTCCAAACTCGATACCTGCGCGGTCTTATACCCGGGTACAGATGTGGCCAGTAGCTGGTTTTTTGCTGTTTTCTTCATATTTTCAATGAAACAATTTTATTTTGTTATTAAATTCAAATAATTTTTGTTAATTTATTATTTCTGATAAATAAATATATTATTTATAAGTACACTGAAGAAAAAACATTAGCTTAAAATTAAACACAATGTGTTCAATAAATATGTTCATAATTTGTATTTTTTTCATATGTTTTTCAAAAGTTTTAAACACATTTGCTCTTACTTTGACGAAATTTGTTGCAAGCTATTTTTTAAACACAAAATTCGTCAAATTAATAACAATTGTCGTCAGTTTTAAAACATTTTTTTCTGTGTAATTAATTTAATTACTTTACATTATTGCAAATGTAACATATAAAAGAATTTGTAGAATGTTGTAGTCATATCGGTTTGCGACATACTGAGCACAAATTACGTGTTCGTCTTCTGCGTTGATCCTGAATGTAGCATAAATGGCAGCTTCCAACCTGTGGTTTCGTTGCTCCCACACCATCAGCTGCAGAGGTTGATGGTTGAACTTCAAGTCTTTCTTGTAAGGCCGAACTTATGAAACTGGCTATGGCAATTTTTGTATTGAAGTTGCGCATTATCTGTTGATTTACCGACCGCTCTTCAATGATTGGCATGCACAGTTTTTTGGCGAGTTGGCGAAGAAAGCGTTTATGCCTTGAAAATTGGATGATATATTCGGATTATTCTCATAAATGATGTACGCTGCCAATGCTTTATATTGGCGTTAGATCTATCATATTGAAAAAAAGAGACAATGACCAACGCTTTGTCTACCTTTGGCAAGTATATTCGCCGGGCATTTGGTCCATCACGTCCACTTCTCCTTTAGTTTGGTTGTAAAATGCAATCATTTCTGGTTTGCCGCTTTCGGCGATGGAATTTTCGTCATGTAAAGATGACAGTAAAATTACTGCTTTCTTCTTTTTCGGCACATATGAGCACATGGCTATGTTTGCCGTACAACCAAATATGCTTGATCCTTCTGGACGATCTTTGTGTGCAAACATTTCTCTCGGTATGTACGTTTTATTTTTTCTCAGTGTTCCAACCGCCGTCAAATTCATGGATGACAAGTTCTCCAGCAAATTTAGCGTAGTAAGAAAATTGTCGAGAGTGATGTATCGGCCGCTTCCATAAAAGCGGCTTACTAAATCTTTCACCACGCGCTCATCCTTGTTGGTTTCCCTTGTTTTGTTATCACATACCCACCACACTTTGATCCCATATTTTGCCGGTTTTGATGGGACTTGACTGCGTGAAGCGTGTCCGGCCACGATATAGGAAAAGCTGTTCGTCCACGGTTACATTTTCGCTGGGTTTATATGTCTGCTCAAAGTTATAATTCATCATCGTCCAAAGCTCAGATATTGGTGCAGATTTATCAGTTTGGAGGCGTATATGCCTAGTATTGGAATTATCAAATCTGATGAACCGCAGTATGGCCTGAAAACGGTTAATGCCCTTTGCAGCACGATACAATGGACAATTTTCCACCGACCACAAGTCCGTGGCGCATTCGCCGTTGCTGCGGTTGCTACCAGTCATAATTAACACACCAATAAACGCATATTGTAATGAAATGTGTTATGAACTTGTATAATAACTAAACCGTAGGATAAAACTTCTTTCTGTCTATGGAGGATAAAACTCCTTTCTAAAGTTTTGGTGATTCCCTATATTACCATATACGTTCAACCAAGCAGTGTCGCCATAAGTTGGAACGTATATTGCAAGAGAAAAGACTGTTATGCTCGTTTTCAAGCTCAGATCAATTCTGTTTTCTTTATTGAAAATTTTGTTCTTTTATAATAAAAATTGTCATAGTTCAAACATTTCAAATTACATTTCATATTTTTCTTATTCCTATAATATTACTTAGTTTCACTCAAAAATACTGTCATAGTTATTGATGACCCAATTTCTTTTGGTTCATCGAATTTCTTGCGTCCAAGCATAATTGGGTCACAATATATGTGTCACAACTGCTTTGCATGCTATTGGATTTGTAAGATGAGATCGTTGCTTTGTATGTGCATTAGTGAAGCAAATGCAGCAACAGCGAATATAAACAAAAGTGATTAATGTAGCGCAAGCAAAACGCGGAATAACTGAAATGAGTGTAACTAAGAACGTGGCAAAGGGGAAATATGTAGATACACTACAATATATTTCACTCAACTTTACCGCCTTCCATGTTCTTGGTTGCGACTCGGGATGTTTTTCTTTATATTCATTGTATGTCGCTTCCGCTTTCCTGTTGGTGTGGCGTACTATTATATCAACCATTTCCGGGGTCATGAAACACTTTAAGGTATTTAAAATTGACAAAGTAGCAGTTGATCTTGCGGGCCCACTTCGGTGTCGTAATATATTGTGCTGCCTCGTTTGGCGTGCACGTCTTGGTTCTGAGCTCCATGTGGTGCCATCACGAGCAACATATTCATGTGCACGTAGATTTATCTGCACAGAATCATCTTCATCGTCCATATCATCATCCTCTTCATTATCATCGGTAGCATTGTCAATTTCATTGTCATTTTCATTGTCGTTTTCATTGTCATTTTCATTGGTGTCCTCGACATCCGACAAAGTTATGTTATTGTCAACTTCTACCTGATCGTCGTCATTATCATGATGAATTGAATCTGAATGATATCAAATGAATTCTTCATCTGTAACGTCGTCAAACAGACCTTGTATATACCGCTCTTTCTCAGCGTCGGATAATCTATAAAAATTATGTATATAATTAAATTCTATTCAATATACAAGTTAACGCGATTCACCACGCGTATGATAAAAAAGGACGGCATCTACTAGCTTGTGCTAGTCGATGCCCCACGGGCCAATAATACAAAGTCACAATTCGAGATTAAGTTATGTTTATTAGGTTATATTAGTTTACAATATTTCAGGACTTATTCCTTAATTTGCCGAAATAGAACTGAACTGCTAAGATTTGTTTACAATATTTCAGGACTTATTCCTTAATTTGCCAAAATAGAACTGAACTGCTAAATTACCCAAAAGAAAACATAATTCTACCAATACAAGCTTAAAACTACCTGCGCATGCATACATTGCTCCCACGATGCGACGGAAGCTATCCAGACGCTGATTCAGCTTGAATTGCATGCGCGTGCAGTGAATTATGCTGCACCAACATAGAACGGTAGTTTGAACTGTGTTTACTCCTCCCCCCTCAAAAATCTACGGCCCGTAGATCTAAACAGTTTTGGAGCTATGAGATCCTTGTGGCTGTGGGCTTTCAGCAGGAATGCAAATCCTGCCATAGATTTTTCTTCCAGGGTGTATGTGACAGCTATCGCGACAAGGATAATCAGGCAGTCGTACATTGTAGAGAAATTTATTTTTTGATTTAGATTACTAAGCTTCCGTATTTTTTCCATGCTGATGTTATGAACGTAGCTGACTTCTTGTGTCCTTGATTGGTGATGTTCGTCAATACCGGTGATAGAGGTTGAAGCTTCGAAGCGCTGGTACTCGAGAATGTTCTGTTATTGAGCTGTATTGTCTCGTTTTCAAACTGGATGACATATGTCCCTTTTAAAACCTTTGACGTATTGTTAGCGAGTAGATGGCATTCGAAGTTGGTAAATTGTGTCATCCTTGACAAGTTCAAAAACTTGTTCATTATTGATGCGGTATTTACAGTTTGCGCTGCCACCCTTGAGTAGCTTTGGTATGCAATCTGACTCTTGAAGCCTTCTCAACGCGTCTGTGGTGCAAACGATAGTGCCACTTAGTGAGAGACAATCCCCGATGATTCCAAACGTCTCCTTCTGGTTTACCAACATCCTACTAAATTCCAAGTCAATTTGTTGTCCCCTTATGATCGACGCTCTTGCGAGTAGTAAATTATATTCCTCTTTCTTGAACTTAGGCATCGAAATAATATAAAGTAAAATCGAGCCATTGGTGTACACTGATCAGGGGCGGTTCCAGGAAAATATTTCGGGGGGGGGGGGGGGGGGGGTTTAAAAAATATGTATGTACGTTATATATATACACATAGTATATTTATTAAATAAGTCATCAGTAAATAAAATTTTACATGTTTTAGATAATAAAATTATATTAATTATTCTTGGCTTTTTCGACATAATGTCGATTACATTTTCACACGTTACTTCCACGTCACGATGTATGTTCAACAACGCCAAACCGTTCAATCGGTCTTCACTTGTCTCAAGGCTCTAAGAGCACTCTCTGCCCATAGCTGCTCATGAGCTTTACTTTAATTTCTCTCTCATTTTGCTGCATGACCAGTTCATCAGTACAATAAGAACTAGGTTCTTTTCTAGTACAAAGCTTATAGACTAGTTTCATAGAACGAAATACAAAACAGTAAAATTTTAAAGTATGACTTACAGTTAAAACTTAATTTAATTACAAATCATAGTTAAATAAATTTAAATTCGAGACATTATACAGTAAAATAAAAATAATCATACAAAATTAACGTTGATACATTCAATATAAATTTAAAATTAAAGAAGAAATAGCTATAGATGAAAAGAAGATCAAGGGTTAAGAGACAGAGGTGAGAATTGACTTTTAGTAAGTATTCGTTGATGAAAAATACTTCAGAACGGCATGCCTGAATTGTGAAATCGACACTATTGATTTAAGCTGATTAGGTAAGGCGTTCCATAATCTAATAGCGTAAATAAAATATAATCTTGTAGAATTAAGATAGTTAAAATTTGAAATAATAAGCATATGGCTTCTGTGGGACCGACTAAATTTAAGTTTTTCAAATAAATAGAGATGAGTTTTAAGATGTATTAGTTTATGCAGAAAAATACAATTTCTGGCATGACAGTAGCTTATTATATCACAACCAAGTATTGTATTCCTTAACTCAGCTAGATGGTCAAATTTGCGTAAGCCATAGACATATCGAGTAGCATGATTATACGCAATTTGTAGCTTTAGTTGAGATCGCGAGTCTAGCTTACTATACACAAGTCCTGAGTAAGTGATCACAGGAAGGCCTAGTATAACCAGTTTTCGTCGTATTTCAACAGGTGTGTACTTGACCGATATTCTTAGGTTTCGCAGGATGTAATAGATTTTGCTCACTACTCTGTTGATGTGATCTGTGCAAGTGAGGGAGGAATTGATATTAAATTCTGGGCTAACTACACTACTAACAAATTTAAGGGATTTCTCGCCCATAAATACCTCTGGAATTGATCCAAAGTCAACATTTTGTTTGGAAATTGGTAACACATATGATTTAAGCGCATTGAGATTAAGCATATTATTCATAGCCCATTGATTAACGCTGTGCAGATCTTCAGTAAGTTTTTTTTTTTTTTTTTTTTTTTTTAGCTTTGAACCAAGGATTTCAGGTGGAATACCTATGCAGTCAAGTCTGCCTTGGTTCGAAATGGGGTGATATATTAGTGGGAAGGAAAGGGCAATCAAGTGAAACATGTGTAGAATGTTCTAAGCGTGATGGAAAGCCAAAGAAACATGTGAATTTGAATCAGAGGTAAGTGTTATGCCTTTACCTCAGTCAATTCAAGTTATAAGGAAATCTCATCCACAAACTTCTCTACCATCAACTACAACTATAACTTCAAGTCGTAAATATTGATGAATTTTAAATTTCAGTTGATTAGAAATGAGGATAGAAAATTTAGAAAGGTTTTTAAAGCGAAGGACCATGGCCTGGCCGGGAATCGAACCCGTGACCTCTGGGGTGGCAGTCGAGCACGCTAACAACTCGACTACCGAGGCCGCCTAGCATGCATTGACGAGTATTTGCAACAACGAAAAATATCTTTAATGAATATAGATAAGAGCAGCGGGCCCAGAACTGACCCTGTGGTGCACCGCACTTAACAATTTTCGGCTGTGAGAAATTCATGCCAACTTTTACCCTTTGCACTCTATCGGTCAAGTAGCTACCTAATAGATGAATAGCATTGTCACAAAAACCAAAACTATATTTTAATTTTTGACAAAGTAGATCATGATTGACAGTGTCAAAAGCCTTCGAGAAATCGAGTAGGCAAAGTAATATTAACCTTTCATCGTCATAACAAGACCTTATATCGTCCAATACTTTAAGCATAGCAGTTGAGCAGCTATGACCAGTACGAAAACCAGATTGGAGTGTTGACAAGAACTGATTCTGATTTAGAAATAATGAAATTTGATTAGCCATCAGAGATTCACATGCTTTAGCTAGGGACGAGAGAAAACTTATAGGTCTTAAATCTTTAGGCTCAGAAGCTGTAGTTTTCTTCGCGACTGGCGTTACAATTGCAGTTTTCCATAAGTAAGGGAAAGAGGACGTAGTAAAACAATGATTAATAATGTGAGTTAAGGGCCCAATAATGTGAACAAGAATAATCTTTAAGAATTTTATATTAATACCATCGTCACCAACAGCGTTTGAATTAATGTTCGCTAAGCTCTTTGCTACCTCATTTTCCGTAACCATGGAAAACTGAAATGTTTGCTCTACAGGAGGATACGAGAA
The DNA here is from genome assembly GCA_943735915.1 of Pherbina coryleti. Lineage (NCBI taxonomy): Eukaryota > Metazoa > Arthropoda > Insecta > Diptera > Sciomyzidae > Pherbina > Pherbina coryleti. Next base: position 83,961,704 of record OX030950.1, read on the forward strand.
AACAAGATTACTCGAAATGCTGCTTAGACTTTCTTGAGCGTTAGAAAGAAAAAAATCATTGAGAATGTCAAGCGGAATTTCGCAGTTAGTGAGATGTTTATCACCAATGCCCAGATTTTTCAGATTTTTCCATAGGATCTTGGATGGGAGCGATGGCCTCAACTTAGCAGAGCAATATTTTATTTTTGACTGTTTTATTAAAGTTATTGAGGCATTTCTGGCACGTTTATAATTTTCACATTACTCAAGTGAGGGGTTAACCCTCCACATACTCTGCAGCATTTCGTTTTTTTATCGCACGTTGTACATGACATGTAAACCACGGACAAGACACATTTTTAATGGTTACAGTCTTAACAGGGACATGCTTAACAAATAAGTTATTTAGTGCACTAGTTAACATGGACAGTTTGTCATTAACATTAGGACAAAACCACACTTGATTCCAGGGAGTTATAGATTGATCACAAAGAAGGGTGATCAATAGACTTGAAATCATGATACGAAAACACATCTGACGTAACGGAACGAGATAGCTTAATGTCAAGTATTCAGAAAATTAGGTCATGATCCGACAAGAAATATATTTGATCAAACAACAGCACAGATGATATATCAGACACAATAAAATAATCAAGAAGACTAGGGCTATCATTGGACGAGAAACGCGTGGGCATGGAATAATTTACAACAGACAGACCGACAGATGAGATATTATCATACATGGACCAGATTAACATTAAAGTTACCACATATAACAAAATGAGTAAAATCTAATGAGTTATCAGATACTTCAGAAAAGAAAGAGTCAAGACTAATGCACTTATTCGGATTGTATACGCATGACAAAAATATTTTTGTATTGTTGTTAGCTGTACAAATATTCAGGTATTCAATGTGACTAGATTTAGGTGATTTATTAAGAACTTTAGCATTTAAGGTACTCCGGCAGTATATAGCTACTCCGCCACCCCTTCTCCCAATCCTATCATTCCTAAAAAGTGTGAAATTTTAAATATCAAAAGCATAATCTAAGACATCACAAAAAAACCAAGTTTCAGAGACACATATGACCCTGTTAACTTCTTCTTTGTCTATTGCATTTGTGTTTACAATACCGCTTCTAGCCATCTGACAGGCTCGTATAATTTCATTGACTTCGTCTTTAATGATTAATATTTGGTTCAAAGTGGTCTGCTCGAAATTGTCTATATTTTTATACCCCCACGTTTAAAAAACGTAAATGGGGGTATATTTTGTCACTCCGTTTGTAACGCCCATAAAGAGGCGTGGTAGGTATAGAAAAGTATATACATTCTTGATCAGCATCACCACCCGAGTCGATTTAGCCATGTACGTGTGTCTGTCTGTCTGTGATCACGATTACAGCCGCAATTTGAAAGCTATCATCACGAAATGCAATATTTAAGCTTTTATCTAAAAAATGAAGGTCAAGTTCGAAAATGAGCCAAATCGGCCTACCTCCCATACAAAGTGACTTTATCAAAACGGTAAAATCTCTTGGAATTCTACGAAAATGAATATATGGACTTGCATATGAGGACTTGAATTGAATATTTTGCATGAGTTTTGATATTTAAAATACACTCTAAGTATGAAATTCAACCAAATAGGATAAAAACCACGCCTACCTCCCATACAAAGTGACTTTATCGAAAAGGTAAAATCTCTCTAAAATCCACAAAAATTAATATATGGACTTGAAAATTTACATATGAACTTTGATATATAACGTATACTATGTGTTTGAAATTCAACCAAATCGAGTGAAAACCACGCCCACCTCCCATACAAAGTGACTATCAAAAAACAGAAGCGAATATTTTCTGTTAAAACTATAACAAAAACGTTTAACGATAAAAATTTTAGTGATTGCTTAAGACTTTGAATATACTTTGGTCCGGCCGTGGGGGTATTTTAACTTCGGCCTAGTCGAAGATTATTTCTTACTAGTTTGTGTTGGCTTTGCTGTTGACTTGTTCCACCGCATGATTGACCTTCTTGATTATTTCTCGGCTCATTGTAAATAGTTTTTCGTTGATTTTGTACTGGTGGTTGTTATTTTCGACTATCTCGTTTTCGTTCTTAAGAATGCTGTTCCAATCGGATGCGTCAGGACGTCCAGCTATCCATTTCCATGCCGAGCCAATCCAATCAATCGAGCGTGTCTTTCTCCATGTTTTTCCCTTGAGAAGCTGGATGCGGTCTCTGACTTGCTTTGCATGAAATTCGAGGACACGTCGTCTATCCGTGTTTGTTACTATTCTGCTAACTGACCCAGTCATTTGATCCAATAGTTGGTCGTACTGTTCCAAGTCCACAATATGCACTAGCTTGAAATGCCCATTAACGATCAAATCCTTTCCATCCTTTACAGAAATCAGAGGTGCCTTGTAATCGAAGATCTGTATGCACTGCGCTGCCGCTACAAAAGTTAGTCTGAAATAATAGGTGCGTTTTTTTGGCATCGCTATATACGCTTAACAACATTTTTCATACAAAAAATTGCTTAGCTAAGACAGGATAATTATAGCCGCTTAGCTCATAGTCACCGATAGAAACACTATTGCCAGATCAAGAAAGTGGTATTTTACATAATTTATTGGCAGCACTTTTTGGAAAACAACCATGTTTACGTCAGACCGGTGATAGAAAAAAAGTCTATCTGAAATCAGAAAAACAAGTAAAGCATCAACAAATTAAGCATAAAAAATATGTTTAGCGCCAGCACCCGAAGCCTTTTGCGCAGCAGTGTTTTGCATCGTTGCAAAAGCACCCTGGTCGTGGCTGAACACAACAATGAGGTTTTGAATCCTGTAACGCTGAATACAATCTCGGCAGCAAAGAAAATCGGAGGCGACGTAAGTGCTGGTAGCAGGCACCAAATGCGGACACGTTTCCGAAGCTTTTTCTAAGGTGTCTGGTGTTGCAAAAGTTCTCGTGGCACGAATTTTGAAGCTGTCTCTGCGGACGGCGGTAGCGGTGCCATCGAACAGGCGCCCACTGGTGATTTCAAGTCAAGTCTAAGCGAGTACGTTTCGTCCGAGCTCACAAAGTCTGATCGCCCTGAGCTAGCTAGTGCCAAGGTGATTATATCGGGTGGTCGTGGCCTCAAATCGGGCGACAAATTCAAAATGCTGTACGATTTGGCAGACAAGTTTTTTCGCTGCTGTCGGTGCTTCACGTGCTGCTGTCGATGCTGGTTTCGTGCGCAACGACATGCAAATCGGACAGACGGGCTAAATTGTAGCTTCGGACCTATACTTTGCTGTCGGAATCTCTGGCGCTATTCAATATCTGGCTGGTATTAAAGACTCCAAAACTATTGTGTGGAGCGACTAAAGGATGCCGAACTGCCAATCTTCGCTGAAATTGGTCTGGTTGTTGACCTTTTTAATGCTGTTCCCGAGATTACAAAGAAACTGTAAATACGTTTGGTATCGAAAAGTATTAAACAGTAGAAATTTGTGCATTTATTTTTTTAAACAAAAAAAAAAAAAAAAATAAAATAAAGGGTGATCCGTTTCGAAGCTCCCTACCTTTTTAAGAAAAAAACACGGAAAATTCAATTTTAATGAGGAATATTATTATCATTTGAAAGAACATTTTTTGGCATTTATTTTTTCAAGACAATGTTTATCAAATGTTGGCCGCGGCTACGTCCCAGATGGAAGCGGGATTGTCCGCATAAACTTTAGACTATTGAAAAAAGTCTCTCTACTTGGATCACCCATTATTATATCACCCAATATTTGACAGTAACACGCAATGCTGCCAAGTTTTTAAGAAAAAAGTTAAGCGAAATATTAAGCGCCGATGAGCGTTTTTTTGGACAAGCGTATATAGCAATGCCAAAAAAACACACCTAATATAACTTATTACTTATTTAACGTTTCCTAAAAGGCCGAACTCGACATTGAATGATTATTGCAGTCAGTTCTTTGTTTTATTTAATTTTGATTAAGAACTAGCTAGAAATAATTAAAATCATAACGCTATGAAAAGCAATGTATATTTTATTTGTTTAATTACTATAATTTAGAAATATAATGACAAAAAATTAAATGTAGTTACAATATAGTTATATAATATTTTTTTCCTATACAATTCATATTTATGTATTTTTTATTATTTTTTTTCTAAGTAAGTTTTGTTTACCAATTAAAATATGTTAAATTTTATAAGCTACTTCACCCACACGGAAGCTTGACAAAATTTCTGTGGTGGCGACACGATGCGCTTTTATTTTACTTAAGTTTAAAAATAGAGTCTCTATTTTTTATATTGCTAAAGTTCAACTGCAAACTATTCTTTGTATCTTTGGTGGGAGTTGCACTCTGACATCTTGTAAAAATTACAAGTGTCCACCATTTTCCCAAACGATATTTTTCGGAAGTTGGAGTTTCTTTTTTTATTTTGTTTTTATTTCTTTTTATACGTTTTTTATGTGGCTTTTATGAAACTTTTTACCAGTAGTGGTTGTAATCGTGACCTTGTGATCATTGCCAATTGTTTCCTTTTTATATAGAGGCTTCTGCTTGCCTTTAATTTGTTTATTGGCCTCAAAAACAGTGCCACCATTATTGAATTTCCTTGGTTTCGTTCTCTTTTTATTGGCTCTTAGATTTCTAAGCTCTTGGTTACGCTCAATTTGCGCCCTTATGTCCTCATGCACCCTGTCACGAAAGTCTGTTAGGTTTTGGTAGTTGATGCGCTCAGTTCTGTTGAAGAACACATCACTTGGTTTTTTCTTCGTGACAGAGTGAAATTAATTATTATATCGGTCAACTGCTATATAAAGAAGTTCTCTTGGTTGCCGAGCCCTCTTTTTCGAGGCACTATTCTATACTATATAATATACTATATAACTCTATTAAGGTTGAATGGAGTCTTTCCACCTGGCCGTTGACCTCACTTTTTTGGGTCGGAGTTTGGTACAGTTCAACGTCCAGTGATCTTATATAATTCATTATTGTGGGGCTTAAGAAACTTCTCTCATTGTCTATGACAATACGTCTTGGTATGGTTAAATAGTGTAAGACCTTAGTTAGTTTTGTCCGTAGGTGTGTAGCTGATTTGTTTTGAATATGAAATAGCTTGGCAAACTTCGAGAACTTGTCTATATAGCTCAGAAATTTTTCGCCCTTTAATTCGAAAATGTCGATATGGAGGATCTCGCAAGGGTAAATAGGAGTGGGGGATGATTGAAGTACAGGTTTGGTAGGATGCCTGTCGTATTTATTGAGTTTACAAATCTCGCAGTTAGAAGTGTACTCCTTTATCAAGCGATTAATGCGAGGAAAATAGAATTTCTCGGGGATTTGTTCTTTATTCTCTCTCGGATTACGGTGATCCCTTCTGTGCTCGCTTTCAATGATTTGACAAACACGCTCCTGATTAGCAACGTCTTCAATTAATCTCTGTGTTATGCGAATTTTATAATGGCTAAAGTGTTCCATATAAATGTTTTGAAGCAATTGTAGGCAACATTCAGGAATTTTGATGCCATTTATCAATGCAGGATTTAAGAGCTCAATTAAAATCTGCGTAAGATTTTCCCTATATACTTCTTCCAAAGAAATGAAATGCCGGTTGTTAATGTATGGATTAACTTGCCAGTACTTGAACTGGAAGTTAAGGTCGAAAGGAATTTTTGATTTGAATTTCTAGTACTTGAACTAGAAATTCCCGATGAATGAAATGAAAACCAAGTTGACTCTTTTGCTTTCTGATTTCAATTAATTTATTAACATTTATTATTGATTATTTATAACAAAATTGCATATAAGTGATCTTAATACATAACTCGTCATAATATAAATATCAAAAAATATCAATAGTAAAAAAAAAAACTTAAATTAATGTAAGAACGCTGGCATAGCATATTTTGTGAAGCTACATGTGTATATTTCAATATTAAAGCCGCGGACGGAAATTCGCAACAACACAGGTGTCGAATTTCTGTTCGCTTAATATGAACAACAATTGAAACTTGTGTCGAACAAAGTGCAGTGAAGCTTTGTTCTAATTACTGCCGAATAAATAAAATACAGAATAAAATAAAGACAACTGAATGAATAAAAATTGCTATGCTAGCGTTATTAATGAATGCGTTAAAAACATTGCTGGTTACCAAAATAAAAAAAAATGACGTGCAGCAACACCGGTTGAACCCGGGATGCGGCTGCTTGTGGCAACGCATGGGGTTCCCCAACCTTATCACTATCTGGTTTCTAAACACATTCAACGGCACTTCGACATGTGGAATTAAATCCGTGCTGTCCTGCTCAGCACTATGTATAGTGCCTTCACTTACTGTGTTGGTCCCTGAATTACCCTCACTAGCACTGTCGGTGCCAGAGTTACCTTTACATGCAGTGTCAGTGTCGGAGTCGCCTCGTTCACTATGAGTCGGCTCAACGCGCGTGGAGCCGGTCAAGTGGTTGACCTCAGTTTTAAGACGAGAGAGGGCGTCTGCGACAAAGTTTGACCTGCCGGCTTATAAATGAGCCGACAATTATATTCTTCTATACGCGCTTTCCAGCGTTTCAACTTTGTGTTAAAATTTCGGCTGCCCAGCGCGAAAGTGAGTGGCTGGTGATCGGTATATATCCGAATTTCTTTTGCGCCATACAGATAGGAGCGTAAGTTGTATAATACCCAAACGATCGCCAGCATTTCGTTTTCGTTTATGGCATAGGCTTCTTCGGTTTTATTTAATGATCGAGAAATGTATGAAATTGGCCTATCTTTTCCAGGTTCGCCCTGCAAAAGGACTGCACCGATGGCAAAATTCGCGGAATTTTGTCGTTATTTAATCGTTATTTTAACATCAAATTCGTCGTTAAGTTAAAAGGTTTATCGAATTCTGGAAAAGCCAGAACTTCTAAAGAGGATAACAGATTTTTTAATTCATTAAATGCCTTAAGTGCCTTTTCATCCAGTCTTACGGGGACCTGTTTCTATTGACTTGCTTTCACCTGCGAATTCTCACCTCTGGTGAGGATAGTGAGTGGTTTTGCGACCTTGGCATAGCCCCGAATGAACCTTCGGTAATAGAAAGTCATTTCTAAAAAGCTTTTAAGTTACTTTAAGGTTTTGGGTGGTGAAATTGTCTGCATGGCAGCAACTATCTTTGTGTCAGCTCCTATGCCATCAGGAGTTATTACGTAGCCGAGAAACTCCACTACGGACTTCATGAAGTGCGTTTTTTCTATGTTGACTTTCAAATTCGCAGTTTTGAGTCTTGAAAAGATTGTATCAATATTTGTCAGATGATCGTTTACATCTTTCCCGAAAACAATGATGTCGTCGATGTATATGTAGCAGATCTTGCCAATGAATTCCTTGAGGACGTCGTCTATCATGCGTTGGAAAATAGATGGCGCATTCATAAGGCCAAAGGGTAACCTCAGGAACTCATATTTTTCGTTCATTGTGGAAAAGGCAGTCTGTTGGACATCAGAAGGCTTCAAAGGGATTTGATGGAAGCCAGAAGTTAAGTCGATGGTTGTAAAACACCTTGCCTTGTCTAAACTTGTGAGTATTGAATTTGTCAGGGATCGGATATATATGGGATGGTGACAGAATTGAGACGCTTGAAATCAATAACCATTCGCTATTGTTTGTCACTGGTTGGTTTCGCTTTCTTCGGCACCATCCACACAGGGGAGTTGTATGGGCTTTTGGATGGGCGAATAATGCCCTCATCCAGCAACTCATTCACCTGTTTTTCGACTTCTTCGCGCATGCAGACAGGGTAAGGGTAGCTTTTTGTATATATTGGTTCGTCAGTCGTGGTCTTTATTTCGACCCTAATGTTGGTTTTCACCATCTGATCATTGGAAATAGGGTCTTATATTTTTCAATAATTCGTTCAAGGCTACTCTTTGCATTTTTAGGAAAATCACCGTCCAAGACGTGATTGATTTATATTGATATTTTTTTCTTTAAGAGGGTTCTTAATATTCGGTTTTAATATTAAAATATTATTTTTTCTATCAATTAGGGCTTCCAACATTTTTAGAGTGTCATCACCAATAATACCGTCAAAAGTTACAAGGCCTGGCAATACACACAACGTTATTACAAAGTCATTGCCAGTCTTTTCAAAAAAACTTCCCTCTGACTTCGTGGCAAATTTTAATATGGCCGCTAGCTGATTGTACAAAAAATGGATTTTTTAATGTATTGAAAGAGGTTTTCGCAACGGATGGAGAAATAAAATTCTTGTTTGCTAATGTGTCTACAAGAAACTTGAGCAAGGTGCCGTCCTTCGTCACATATTCTTCATATGAAACGCTGGACTGGCTCCTATCATCAAATTTACTTGATCTTCAGTTACTTCCTCAATTTCGAAATCTTCTGTGCTGGCTTTTGGAAGAGTTTCTATAGTAAAAACCTTCTGTTGTTTTTGAGGGTAGTTATTGGAGGTAGCCCTTCTCTTGAAAGAGGGTTATTCCCGTGGAATCTAGCTCCGTAATTATTACCTTGTGGCCTATTCATACAATTTACCTGCCGTGTCTGGACGGATCGGTCCACGTCCATTTTTTCTTGCGGCTTTGGGGGCCTTGCAGGTGTGAATTGTCCACTCGGGTTAAGTTAAGTATTCTGAGTTATAAAACCGTTGTTAAACCTCCTTGGAAACATCGTACGCCTATATTCGTTACTAAGAACCGGATTAATGGGGACTGTGATAGTATTCGGGGCAGCCAACTTATGCACAGGATGTTTACGGAAGTTATGATTCTGAATATCGAGGCATGTTCAATATGCCTCTGGGAGTGCTCGTGACTTTTGTACAATTAACATTCTAGACAGATCTCCGTCTAGGCCACGAATGAACACATCCAATGCTCTATTCCTATATGTTTCGATCAGCGCGTCTACTGTTTCCTGCGGGTACGTTTCTGTTTTCACCTTATTAATTATAAGGGAAGATTGGTGGTTTGCAACCGCATAAAATTCGTCGAGTTTCGAACCCTTTTGAGCCAGCTGGCTTAGCTGATGCTCAAGGGTTCTAATGGCCCTTTTATCGGCGTAATGCAAGGACAAGGATTTAATTGATTGCCAGTCGTCATCGAAAATATTGTATGAGATCAGGGCAGTGTCAGCACTGCCCCTGATCTTACCCCAAATGTTCTGCAGAATTGCCCTAAATATGGGCTTACCCCGGACTAGTTCATAGTCTTTTAAAATGCTTTCAACGCAATGCACCCATGAGACATACTGTGCAGGATTCCCTTCGAAAATCTGCAACTCCTTTACGGAGTCCGGGAGTTTGCAGATTTCTCTCAATTCTCTCTGTTTGAGGTGCGCAGAGTGGAACAAGCGCTGGTTCGGCATTACCTTGATTCCCTTGCTCTATAGAGGCAATACGCCGCTCGACTAAATCAAGTTGAGTGCCGCGGCGATCTGTAAGTTCGAGAATAGTTAGGCGCCGTTCAACTTTCTTAACCTGTTCAATGAGGGAGTTGATAGCCCCACTTATCTCGGTCATCGAATTTCTCATGTCTTCCATTATATTGAATTTTTTATTAAAATGAAAAAAGAATCTCAAGTTACCAAGATTAAAATTCTCAGTAAATGCTGATTCTCTTGTTGCTTCTTTTATCGTTTTATCTTATTTTTTTCGCTTGCAACGGTATGATAGTTTTTTGTAGGGTTTTTTTGTTCTTTTTTGTTTTGTTTTTATTTTTCTATCTTCAGTTCGACAGTGTTATTTTTGGGTATTTTCTTTCTCACACTGATGTGATAATTTTTACTTCTACTTATAGTTGTGAAGTATATGTTTTTTTTTATTTTACTTTTATATGGAGATGTTTACAAAATTCGGCTGTTTAGGCATACGAATTTTGAAGGTAATCGGTGGAGGAAAGATCGTGTTGTCCGGTTTAGTCGTTTGTTTTTATGATCACAAACAACCTACTGAGGCACGATTGGCTTCACTTTTGATCAGTTTCACCCAATTGTGATCTTTAATATGGTCTTATCGTCATATGAAATCAAAAAAGCCGTAAGTAACATTTGAAAAATTTTGCAGGAGAAGCAAAAAATGCTTGGGCTTTGCTTTGCGCTTGCACTGAAAAGCTTATGGGAATGTTATATATAAAAACGTCGTTTTCAGTAGTAGGAGTGTAAAATTTTGCATGAACATGTATTTTGATACGGAGCGTCATAATCAATCAAAAAGTCAATTTTGAATTTTTGGTAACTTACGCCTTTTTTGATATCATATGACGTTATGGAAATATTAAAAGGTAGGTTTCATGTTGTGATAAGTTATATGTGGTCTTGTGGAAACATTAACTTTCACTCGATTGAGCGTACACACTTTATCACCAAATCACTGGAGTAGAAATTGATTCAAGTTGCCACCGATCCCTGGATTTTTTGAAGGCCTGTGGTGGTTGCTTAGCTGTTCGTTGATTGGTGTGGCAGCAAAAAATTTCTTTTCACGAGTGTTGGCTTGATTTATTTTTGCCTTGCATATTTTGCCAACTTTTATACTTACTCAACTGGAGGGTCCGGAATTCGGAATCGCAGCTAGCGTGTTTAGTTGTAAAAATATTTGTTTGATTCGATAGGAGGGTCCCCCTTACGGTGGTGAATCGCAGTCGATGTTTTTTGTTTAAGTTATTATATTTTTTGTTTTAGATTTGATTTTTTTTATATCACTGCCACACACTTATATCACTTTCACTTTGCACTTCACCACAGGACCTCACAAGCATACCCACTTCATTTTAAGCGGGTCCCTGCTCGGGCGCCAGTTAACGGTATTCACCGCGCGTATGATAAAAAAAGGCCGGCGTCGACTAGCTTGTGCTAGCCGATGCCCTACGGGCCAATAATACAAACTCACAATTCGAGATTAAGTTATTTTTATAAGGTTATATTAATTTACAATATTTCAGGACTTATTCCTTAAGTTGCCAAAATAGAACTGTACTGCTAAGATCTAAATTACCCTAAAGAAAACATAATTCTACCAATACAAGCTTAAAAACTACCTGCGCGTGCATACATTGCTCCCACGATGCGACGGAAGCTATCCAGACGCTGACTCAGCTTGAATTGAATTATGCTGCACCAACATAGAACGGTAGTTTGGACTGTATTAACTTACATATATAAAATTATGTTATGTACATATTTGAATTTACCTCAAATATTGATTTCCTGACAAAAATTCAGTTTGCTTTCTTCCAGCCATATTTTATTTTTTAGTAATATATAATTTTTCACTCCGAAAATAAACTTCACACTTCAATAGCAATCTCTAGAATGAAAAGCAGCTCGCCAAACTGGCTGAACGAAACCTTCAACCTCTCAGAAGTAAGTTTGAATGCGCGTAGATTTTAGAACAAGGTAACAAATATGCGCTAAATACCTACCAAAATATTCGTAATACATTCTACGAAACTACAAAATTACATTAACGGAATAAAAAATTTCCCGGAAAATGTTAAGAAAACAGCGAAAAACCAGCTACTGGCCACACCTGTACCCGAGTATAAGACCGCGTGACAAAAGTTGGGTATAAGTCTTAAGGATAAAGCCACTAATATTTAGATAGGAATCAATTTATTATTATATTCAGAGCCGCATATAATGTCAACCGAAGAATTTACAAAGACATATTTAGCGCAGTCCATCTTAAGATCATTAAGGCTTCTTGCGTTGAAATGTAGTATTTTTAGGCCAGAACGTTGTTTACATAAGATTTCAGTTATAGTTTTTTGGCTATCGTCAGCGCCTAAGAAAGTGTTATTCACTACAAGCATGGATTAGTAAACGAACAAAAGAGCTATAAATATTTAATTTAAAAAGATAAATGGAAAGAAGTAGAACAAGTCAGAGGGGAAGAGAGACGTATAGAAAAGCTGGAAAAGTTATAGGAGGATATAATATTAAAAATAAAATAAAAGTTACGAGGAGACTTCTCCAGCGATGACATCATGAGTGTTACTATGCATTTTTAAAAAAAATAATGGAATCATCCACAAAATGGGTGCGCCATTTTACCCAGCCACTAATGGCCAGGCCGAGAGATACGTCCAAACAATAAAACAAAAGCTTAAAAGTCTCAAGGTGAAGGCCATGGATGTAAATAAAGATATTTGTAAAATAATCTTACATTACAAGAAATTGGCTCATCCTTCTCCCGGCAAGTCACCATCTATGATGATGATCGGCCGTGATATCAAGTCACGCCTCGATTTAAGGATACCCAAGACAATAAAAAAAAAGAGAAAGTTCTGGTAGTGAATCAGTTGGTTGGGTCTTACAAATTGGTGACAGGGTTGCAGTGCGTGAATATCTCAACCGTCGAATTAAATGGCTTTTTGGAACAATAAACGAACAAATATGGTCTCTTCACTACATGATATTATTAGATGATTATCGCGAATGGAAACAATATATCGACCAAATAAGAAAAGTGGGATCCCTCCTTGATGAAGAAAAAGTTCATACGCATAAATATGGAAATCCTCATTTTGATTTTGATAAAGAAAAAAAAAATTACTGCTTAGAAAAACCGGCATTAATGAATACTGGTTCAGAATCAAAATTTGAAAAAAAGGTAGCTGCGTTGCCAGTCGAAAATATGGATGCTAGAAATCAAAATAATGAAACAGTAAATATATCCAGAAATTTCAATGAAAATGAAGTAGTTTTAAGAAGATCAACTCGGCAGACAAATAAACCAGATAGATTAAAATATGAATAAAATAATTGTTCAAAGTTAACAGCTTTATTATAAATAAAATTAAATTAATTGTAATCTTATATTAAAATAAATAAAATAAATAATTTTCATTTTACATTAAGAGGCGAAGAAGTGTTGTGATGTCTAGAATTTACTTAACACTCAGTATAACTGCCTCAATTATTATGTTATGTTTGCAAACAAGAAACTGTTACTCTCATAACTATGTTACATTCTTTTTTATTGAATCAGAAATAAAGTCAGTCTATAAGTTGAACTCCAAAGCCTCGGTATTTTTATTTGTCGGTCAAAACAGCAGAAGACTTCGCTACTCGACTCTCACTCCTGCTTTAAAAAAGAACTCTTCCGATCGACGAAATATGCGCGCAGTGGAATCACATTTTCCACTCTATGCGTACGGCTGCAAAAGAGGTGATTGTTTATCGCCGCCCTCGCGGAAACCAGTGGCACGGCCAGGAGTGTTGCGAAGCCACTGCAGAAAAAGACGTCGCCTACAAAAACACCCTGCAGTCGATTGTAACGCGTGCTGCTAAGGAGCGATACAAAGAGAAGAGGAGGGAGGAGAGACGCATTTCAGACGAAAGAAAAGAGAAGCGGAAATGCGTGAGTGCGAGAAAATTGAGATGCATGGTGACAGGAATCTAGTGACAGATATCCATAGTACATTGATGATGTGAAGGGAACACTTCTCTTGGCTTCTGAATCACGCCAAATCAGATGATACCCCGGAAACCCCAATTGTGGACGACAGTGTTGAAGTTCCGCTGCCCGACCATAGTGAAGTCTTGAAAACTATAGCTCGGCTTAAAAACAACAAAGCCGCAGGAGCCGATGACTTACCTGCTGAGCTCTTCAAGAATGGAGGCTGAAGCCCATCGTAAACCAACTGATTGGACCGTATCAGTGTGGCTTCAGACCTTGCAAATCTTACATAGACCAGATATTTACGCTACGAAAAATCTAAGAGAAGACCCTAGAGAAAAAAATCGAAACACACCATCTTTTTGTCGATTACAAAGCCGCCTTCGACAGTCCAAAAAGGAATCATCTATATTCCACCATGTCTGAATTTGGTATTCCTGCAAAGCTCATCCGTCTTTGCATAATGGCACTGAGCAACACCAGCAGCACAGTTAAAATCGGGGTGGATCTCACTCCTCCATTCTATACCAAACGAGGTGATTCCTTATCGTGCAACTTTTTCAACCTACTGGTGTAGAAGATCATCCGAGCTGCTAATTTAAGATGTAGTGGCACGATATTCTACAAAAGTATTATGCTGCTAACGTATGCTGATGTTATCGATATTATTGGCCATAATACGTGCTAAGACACTGCAGCATTCTCCATATTAGCGAAAGAGTCGAGTCGAATGGGTCTTGCCGTGTACGCAGATGAGACGAAATACCTAGTGTCAACAAATAAACAGTCCCAGCGTCTTAAAAACCACGACACTTAGAAATCACGACAACACCTACTTAGAGGTTGTTAAGACTTCGTCTACCTGGGATCCAGTATAAACTCTTTTAACGATGTCAGTATTGAGATATACCGAAGGATAACTCTTGCCATAGGTGTTGCTTTGGGCTGAGTAGGCAATTGTGAAGCAGAGTCCTGGTCGATGAACAAAACTCACGCTCTATAAGTCACTTATCATGCCCGTCCTATTATATGCAGCACAAACCAGTGCTCCTATTATTGAGCAGTTCTGATGAAAAGACTTTGGGAGCCTTTAAGAGAAAGATCCTTCGTAAGATCTTCGGTCCAATCTGTGTCAATGGCGAGTATCGAATTCAATGGAACCACGAGCTGTATGAGCTGTACGCTGACATCGACATAGTTAAGCGCATTAAAATCGAGCGGCTCCGCTGGCTAGGTAATGTTGAGCGTATGGAAAACGACGCTCCAGTGAAAAAAAATATTTAATTCGGTGCCCGATGGTGGTCAACGCAGAAGAGGACGCCCACATCTTCGTTGCGAGGATCAGGTGTTGGATAATCTGACTACGCTTGGTATTTCCAATTGGCACAAGCAAGCCCAAAACAGAAATGGCTAGCGCAATTTCTTATATGAGACCAAAACCGACCAACGGTTATTCGGCTGTGCCGACCAAGTTAGATTTTAAGCCGAAATTAAGTTTTAAACAAAAAATTAGAATTCTAAGTCAACGTCTACCTCCCAACCAAATGTTTTTCATAAGAAAAAAAAACGCATAAAATTGCTTATTTGTATTTTTAAAAAATATATTTAGTTTATTTAACTACATTTAGATGTTATGCCTAAAATTATTTGGATCAGTTAACTTGTAGATATATCTCCCATACAGCTTAATAACCAAAGAACTATGCTGATGCTCTTTCTCATAGTCTTATGTTCGCTAGTCATACAAGTTAACGTGTTTCCTACGCGTTTGTTAAAAAAATATCTTTTGGCCAGCATTGGCTAGCTTATGCTTATACAAGGTGGCTCAAAAGTAATCCTCCTATCAGAAAATGCTATAAATATTGCGATTGGCCCCTAATGTCAGTTCTGTTTTGACATGTGTGTAGTAAACACATACGAAATACACGTTAATAAACAATGTTACGCTACACTGCTCCAGAACGCGGAATATTGCTGACTATTTATTTGACCAATATTTTCATCAAAAATAATCATGAGTGATGAGGCCCATTTCCATCTTAGCGGGTACGTAAATAAGCAAAATTTACGCTTCTGGGGCACTGAAAATCCGCGTGTAACCCACGAAGAGCCATTACACCCGCTCAAAGTCACTGTATGGTGTGCTGTTTTCGCTGGAGGAGTCATCGGACCTTTTTTCTTCGAAGACGTCGCTGGCCAAACGGTTACTGTGAATGGTGAGCGCTACAGAGCAATGATCAACGAGTTCTTTTTGCCGCAACTTGATGAATTGGGATTGGAAAACATGTGGTTCCAACAGGACGGTGCAACGGCACACACTGCACGTGCCACAACCGATATGCTGAAGGATGCATTTCTCGGGCGCCTAAGCTCCCGATTGGCGATTTGCACTGGACAGCAAGATCGCCTGATTTGACCATTCCAGACTTCTTTTTGTGGGGCTTTTTGAAGTCGCGGGTTTATGTCAACAAGCCTCAGACTCTTGCAGCTCTTAAAGACAATATCCGTCAAGAATGTGAGGACCTATCGCCGGAAGTTTTGGCCGAAGTGATGGAAAATGCCATAAAAAGGGCTCAAATGACAATCAACTGTGGCGGCGGCCATTTACATGACATCATATTCTCGACTTGATGTAAAAAAAATTAAAAGACCAAATAAAAATAATCCACAAGAAGAATCAAAGTTTTTAATTTTTTTTTTTAAATTACAGCCAAAAAACATCGGAAGGTTATTTTTGCGCCACCTTGTATATAGCTTATGCTAGCCAATGCTCCACTGGCCAATAATTCAAACTCACAACTTTACACAAGAATAATTAGCTTATTGTTCCAATACTCATAAAAAATAACAGAACGAGAATTACAATTTAAATGACTTAAATACTAAATTGATGAATAAGAAGAAGCATAAATTTAAGAAACAAGAACAAGACAATTGTAATTAATTCCGAAGTTTTTACTTTATTTATTAAAAGATATCTGATATCTATTATATATATAAAAAAATGCTGCGATCAGGATGATACCAAGGATAGCCCCTAGGTCTTAAAACAGAGAGAGCTTTATTTTTTTTTGTCAAGTTACCCAATCGCTCGATGTTGTTTAATGTAGCCCCGTGTAGGTAGGATAGGTCGATTTTGTCTGATCCTTTGGTTACGTTGGTCAACAACTGTGGAAGTGCTTGGACTCTGGTTACTGTACATGTCGAGAAAATTCTATCATTCACATAAATCGTTTCATTTTCCAATTGTACAACGTATGTGCTATCAAGGTGGTTTGAAAAGTTTTTAGAGCTAACCATTCCTCTGAAATTTGACAAAAAATTGTTTCCCCGCCAAGAACCAACTACTTCTTCGTCGTTGGTCTTGAAGGTACAATTAGCGTTACCGCCCTTGATAATTCTTACCACACAACTGTCTTCTGGAATTTTGTGAGTAATGCTGCCTTACAGATTGTTGAATTTGTCATCAGAAGACATCCTTCTTTTATTCCGAATGTTTCTTTCTGGTTCACGAACATTTCATCCAACGAAATATCCACCTGACTGTTGTCAATGATGGCGGCTCGTGCAAGGATATGGTTATAATTCTCTTGTTGAACTTTTGGTAAAGAAGTTAAATGTATCGTTAGCAAAAATTTTTGGGGTGGTGAATTCAAAGGCTTCGATCTCATTTTCGTAGGGAAGTGTTTCAACTTCGGATAACACTTTGTTCATTTCTACACTGTCCAGGAGATTTTTTTTTTTATTATTATTATTATTTGTCAATGAACAGAAGTTCTTACAGACTACAAAAAATATTTTATATATTATAGACATATCTGCTCTAAAATATATAAATACAATTAGATACTTATTACAAAATAAAAAAACAATATTATTTACATATTTCAATAATAATTATTTAAGGAAGTCTTGAGAGAATCCTTCGAATAACCAAAATCTATATTGCAGTATAGCATACAATTATCAAACTCAAGCATAGATCTACACATTGGCGAGTTTAAAGCATAATTGGTTCTGCACGTTCCTAAATGAAACACGTCAAAGTGTCGTAAAGTTCTTTGTGGTACATTAAAATTTATTATTTCAAGTATATCAGGGCAATCAACCGTACCAACTACAATATCATAAACAAACAAAAGTGATAAAATAGTTCTTCTATTTTGAAGAGTTTTTAGTTTTAGTTGACTACAACGATCAATATATGATGGAATCAGATCTCGAAAATTATTGGCTTTAAAAACAAACCGAGTAAAAGCTCGCACTCGTTCGAGACGCAGTGTGTGAGTCGCATAGAAAGGATTCCATACAAAAGAAGCATATGCTTTCTTCGATCTCACGATAGAGGTATAAAGACACTTCAAAGTTAGATGGTCATTGAAATTTGAAGCATTCCGTCTAACTAACGCAAGTTGAGAATATGTTTTAGGAATAATACTATTAAGATGGGAAATGAAAGTAAACCTAGAATCAAAAATAACTCCCAGATCTTTAATTACACTAACATATTTCAGTGGCATATTATCCAAATGATATGATGTTTTTAATGGAACCAATGACTTTGTATAAGTTGAAGACATACATTTTGCGTGGTTAAGAAAGAGAGAATTTTTAGAGCTCCAAGCAAAAATGGCATTTAAGTCGAATTGCAATAGCGAAACATCAGGTTTTGTTACCTGATACAAAACCGTGCTCGGAAGGAGAAATTAACAGCTTTACCGCAAAATACATTTTTTCTTTTACAATTGATTCAAAAAGCTTGGAGTGAAAAGATATTTGTGTTCACTATTCCGCTCCTAGCCATTTGGCACGCTCGAACGATTACTTGGACCTGGTCCCATAAAATAAATGATTTTTCTAAAAGGCCATGCTCCAGCTTGTTAGTAAGAGTCAATCCAAATGAAGTGGTCCAAAAAAAAAAAAAAAAAATTGGTTGCTCGACCATTTTTAAAAACGATTATATTTTTATTAAAATTTGTTCAATGTATTAACATTTCAGAACCGCATTCAAAATATTTATTGGCATTCAACTCGACCATTTTTAAAAACGTTTATATTTTTATTAAAATTTGTTCAATGTATTGACATTTCAGAACCGCATTCAAAATATTGGCATTAAACTATACTTTCAAAATGGCGGCCATATTTGCCTTGCTACCTGTAGAGATTTATGCGTTTGTAAGCGTTTGTGCTTACTTTAATTTCTCAGCTCCTGTTAAACATAAAGAAATGAATAAAAACCATGAATTTAAGCACACTTTAAGCTTTAATCTCATATACAAGAAGTGATAATTAAATAATTTCTTCATATTGAAAAAAATGGTGAAACTTGTTTTTTAAAACCTTATATTTTGCAACTTTAAGAATTTTGTTTTTATAGAAAGCAATTACTTGTCGACTTATTTTTTTAAGTACATCTTAGCAAGTAGTTTAAATATAATTTTTTTTAACTTTCTGACTTATCAAGTTTTTTTTTTAAAGCCTCTTAAAAATGGAAATTTTGAGAATTTAACTAATTTTGGGGTCAAATATCTCTAGTGGGCACAAGTTTAAAAATTTCAAATTTATTCACAACAAAGTACATAACAATATCTTACTTCAGTTAAAACTCTGAGTTTGGTATTCGCTTCGTTTGGAAGATACAGCCCTTCAAACTTAATGATATTTCACCTTACATAAAACTAAACATAAATATTGAAACTTTGAATATAATTTCGTGAATATAACCTCAAATAACTAACCATTTTCGTACTTTGCACTTTTTCGGTTATAATGATGCACACAAGTTTTATGACTCTGTAGATTTATTGTTTACTTTTTATTTTCTCTATATATAAATATATTCTTTAAAATTAAGGAAAAACTTGAGTATTTCAATTGAAAATCAACTGAAAAAATTTTAGAATGAAAATATTTCTGTTAACAAGTAATATATTTTAACCCTAGAATACTTAACATAATTTTTACCCTTTTTACCCTATAAAAAACCCGATGTTTTGCTTTATATAAATTTTATTAACTGAAACAGTAAGCAAAGGCTTTTTTAATTAAAGTCTGTTTATTAAAAAAACAAAAGAATTGATTCATATTTAAGATTTTTAAAATATATATTTATTATTTAAAAGGAACACATTTGTCATTTCTTGGCATACAGAGATCATTAAAAAAAGAAATAAATAAAAAATAGTTAAATTCATTTTTTGTTTTTAAAACTTAAACAGCTTAAAAATAATTGCTTTAAAGTTATATATATAAAATAAATTAGAGGTTTACCTCTTATACAAAAACGTACACATTAATTTTAATTCAGACTTTTTTCGTTACTTTTTTTTACCACATATATAACAATTTGGTGACCTATGCTCCAGGCAGTAAGTTTTTTTGCATTGAGAACAGTAATATATTCTCATACGCTTCAATTTTGGTGGACAAAAATCACAAAGTGATCGTTTTCCTTTCTTAATAGCTGGTTCGTCTGTAAAATCTTGTTCATGTTCAGTACCGATCATGGAACTTATGGCCGCACGAACTCTTTTTTGCAGTCTAGGCCTTTCTTCCAAACGTGTAGAGCACCAATTGCTGCACAAATCTATGCTTAGTTTTTTCATGTAATTTCTTCTTGTCATTGGTTTACTCTTCGAAGCTTCACAGTTCGAAATATGAATTATGTAACTGTTAAGTATAGCCATATTCATCATGCCGTAGAACATGCAAAGTGGCCAACGCCTTGTTTTAAGGAAGGCGTATCGTGCATGGTGGAAAGTAAAAGAACAGTTTTCTGTGACTTTGGCTTGTAGCTAACAAGAGTAAGCTTGTCGTTAAAGCCAAACATTGATGTCCCAACAGAACGTGATGCATTATGCTTGAACTCTGCCGGAATTTCTTTTTTGTTATTTCTAATTGTCCCGATAAAAGTTAATTTATACGGAGCCGCAAGCAATTGCTCAGCTAAAGGTACAGATGTAAACCAGTTATCGGCGGTTAAATTACGATTGGTCCCATATATAGTTTTCGTAAGCAGCTTACAATAGTAAGAGCCTAAAGGTTCGTTAATAGTTGTTTCACGGTTTTTTCCTAAATATGGGCTTGCATCAAACATATACTTAGTTCTAACATCACACGTTAGAACTATCTTAATGCCGTATTTTGCAGGTTTGTTCGGAATATACATTCGAAAGGGACACCTCCCCCTGAATGCCAAAAGCTGTTCGTCTATTGTAACGTATGAACCGGGCTTATAAAGTTCTCTGCACTGCTTGATGAAAATTTCCCATATATATCTGATCGGTGCGAACTTATCGGATTTCTTTCTACCTTCTCGAGTGCTGCGATCATCGAAATGAAGACAACTTATAAGAAAATCAAAGCGTTCACAGCTCATTGCAGCAAGGTTTTGAGATCCACAAATTGTAGGATCAAAAATTACTTTACTGGTCAAGTGATTATTTTTCAATGCACCGCTCAAAACAAGTACACCAAGAAGAGCGCGAAGTTCCTCTTTTCTAGTGGGCGATATAGTGGTACTCTGCGTTTTATACTTGCTTGCCTTGAGGTCAATATTTTCGTTGGTGCAAATAAGTAACTCATCCATCAGATTTGATGTAAAAATCTTTTCGAAGCAATCTTAAGGTTCTATTAGACCTTTAGCTTCTTCTTTTGGTCCAGGCAAAATATGGACTATGTTTCTTGATGGAGTTCTGTTTGAATCTTTGTTCGACGAAGGTGGCTTAGAAGACCAAATATAATTGTTCTTACCCCTTATTACCGATGTCGATGGCGTGATTACCAAATGCTCACTATCTACCTGTTCATTATATTGTGACGTGCCTGCCGTTACAGCTTCTTGGAACGTGGTCGAACTGGGTTGAAGGTTGACATCATCCATTGGTTGAGTGACAACTATATTCTGCATGTCATCGTCAGACTCAGCAACATAGGTGGGGTCGGCTGCACTATCGTCCGAATCGAAATCTTCTTCCAAATTGTCATCATCTTCACTTCCATTTAGCGAAATCTCTTTCTGCCATTTTATAATTTTTTCATCGGAGGTAGCCATCTCAAAAGCTTGAAAAAAATTTGTACAAAGCTTAGATTATAACAATTAAACAAAAAAAAGCTCAAACACGAATGCACAAAAAAATTACCTTAAACACTAAGCATCGCCTCACAGGCGACTTGCGTATCGATAACTCAGCAACTTCACGGTTTAGCGCAAAAAGTGTCTGCCTCCAAGCTCGTGCTGTGATATTCGTAAACGATCGTCAAATATTTAAAAAAAAAAGAATTTTCTGCGCCTCTCAGGCAAAGATTAGTATTCTAGGGTTAAATATCTTTTTTAACCTACCTATTTAGCTTTGATGACTTGATGATCCTCATATTCTTCGGATTTGGAAATAAAAAAGCATCGCATTGTTGTGTCGGACATTGGAACGAAACGATGGAATTGCCGTGTTCCCTGAGTTCGTTGGCAGCTTTCGAAACGGATGTGTAGCTGATCCTTCCGAGCTAAAATTTCTTCTCCCTTGACATATACATATGATATTCCTTTTATATTTTGTTTGCAGTGAATAAACATATCTTCAGGAGTAAGAATTGGATTTATTTCTGTTCTTTGTAGACTTGCTCTTACAACTTCACGCTTTGTTGTTCCTCCAACACCATCACATGCATTTTTTCCATGCGATGTTGCAAAAAAATTCCATTCTGTATCAAGTCCGAAATCAATTTTGAGGTGGCAGATATTTGTAAAGTTTTTTTTTTATTTTTATAATGACTTGCCGTCTGAAAAATAAATTAACTTTTGAAAAGCTGGTGCAGTCTCTTTAATGTGCTTTATCAAACTAGTTTGAAAAGCATGAACTGCTTTTGTATTGTGGTCCATATGATCGCTTATAACACAAACACATTGGCTTAGTATCTTATCATGTTCTTTGTAATAATATACAAATGGGTGAATAGTAGCTTGGCGATTTACCCAGTGGTAACTTTGTATTTCGTCTTGAATGACGAAATTAAAATGTTCAGCAAAATCTGCAAGGACAATGCATTCATTCCTGTTGAGTTGCTCCTTCCTGTCTCTTTGGCATTGGGCTTTAACTTTTGAGATAAAGTGATGTGATTTCAATGAAATAAGTTTATTAACAAGCGATTGAAAGAAATCTTCTTTAGTTTGAATTAGAGTTATCATTTCTGCTCGATCGGTCATGGTCCACTGTTTGTACATTATGTTGTCTGGGAGGTTTTCAATTCCTTCCAAGTGGTTAAGAAACACTCGCATGGGTTCTTGTCCTGGACATTGATAGCATTTGTCCATCATACAATTGTAGCTATAAATGTCACAAACAAGCACGCAGAGTAGATCATTATAGTTAAGTTTTATTCTATCAACCATGAGCTTAACGTTCTGATGATAACAACAAACACAGACACTATGGGTACCCGATGATTATCACTTATTGGGTCCATTCACTGCCGAACATGCTGAAACATGTCTGGTTGCATGCAATGTCTCCCTATGTGCAAAATGATAAAACTTGTTGGTATCATTACAATCGAAAGAGTGCATGGTAGTATGAAGAAGGTGGTCCCGCGGCTGAAAATCCTCTCTTGCTCTGTGTCAAAACTGTCTAAATCAATATAAATAATTTTTATGGTGTTTTTTGACAATTCGGGCTCTCAGCCGCGATTCCACCTTGTTTATTCCACCATTAAAGAGTGTAAAGTACGAAAATGGTTAGTTATTTGATGTTATATTCACGGAATTATATTTAATGTTTCAATATTTATGTTTAGTTACATTCCAAAAAAGATTAAAGCTTGTATTCGAAAAAAATCTCAAGAATATCTTAAAAAACACATATTATGTAAGGTGATATATCATTGAGTTTGAAGGGCTGTATCTTCCAAACGAAGCGAATACCAAACTCAGAGTTTTAACTGAAGTAAGATATTATTATGTACTTTATTGTGAATAAATTTGAAATTTTTAAACTTGTGCCCACTAGAAATATTTGATCCCAAAATTAGTTGAATTCTCAAAATTTCCATTTTTAAGAGGCTTTAAAAAAAAAACTTGATAAGTCAGAAAGTTAAAAAAAATTATATTTAAACTACTTGCTAAGATGTACTTAAAAAAATAAGTCGACAAGTAATTGCTTTCTATAAAAACAAAATTCTTAAAGTTGCGAAATATAAGGTTTTAAAAAACAAGTTTCACCATTTTTTCAATATGAAGAAATTATTTAATTATCACTTCTTGTATATGAGATTAAAGCTTAAAGTATGCTTAATGTCATGGTTTTTAATTTATTACTTTATGTTTAACAGGAGCTGAGAAATTAAAGTAACCGCAAACGCTTACAAACGCATAAATCTCTACAGGAAGCAAGGCAAATATGGCCGCCATTTTTAAAGTATAGTTGAATGCCAATATTTTGAATGCGGTTCTGAAATGTCAAAAAAAAACATTGAACAAATTTTAATAAAAATATAAACGTTTTTAAAAATGGTCGAGCAACAAGTGCTGGACCACTTCATATGGACTGACCCGTAAGTCAACTATCTATGTCGTTATGCATTACTTCAATTAGTTTGTTGTACTTAGTAATAGCTTTGTGAGTCAGTTCAAACAATTCCTTGTTGATTTTATTTTGTTAGTTGTTGTTCTCTATAATAGACTGCTCACTACGTAACACTATATCCCAATCCACGGCGTCTGGACTTCCGGCAAGCCATTTCCATGCTGATCCTATCCAATTAATAGAAAGGGCTTCTCTCTGTTTCCTACCCCTATATTAATGAAGACCTTTCTGAACTCGAATAATGTGATATTGCAGCAGTGAAAGGGTATCGTCTGTAGTTGATATGTTCTTTGCCGGTTCGTCAATCTCTGATGTCAGCTTCTCGACTCGTGCCAGGTCGATAACATGAACGAGGTTGAAATTACCATTGAGGATATAACCATTGCCTTTCTTTAAGGTAACTAGGGGAGACTTGTATTCGTAAAGATGAAGAGCGGATACTGCCTTCAAAAAAAGTATTCTGCAACGATGGTGGGATTTGGCATTGATAGTGGTTTGTGATGATAAGGTCTTATCTTACAATATCTTATTATTATAGTAATTATATAAAGGTATAACTTAAATTACTACATCTTACTTGAAATAAAAGATGTAGTAAATCTCACTCTGAAATAAAATGACAATTGATTATTAAAAAAAGCAATATTAAAGGTTATACTCGTTAATATTCTGAAAAATTATTTAAAATTAGTTGAAATAAAAATATTAATTCTTTTACGAATATTGTGAAAAAAATATTAATTATCTTAAATTAAAAATATTGTGGAAAAAATATCTAAAATTAAGTCATATTAAAATATATTCTGAAAACGTATCAAAAATTAGGTCATATTAAAATATATTCTAAAAAAATATCAAAAATTAAGTAAATTTTTTTTAATCATTAACCATCATTTTTAAATTCATTAAAATTAAAGTTAAAATTAGAAGATAGCTTTTTTAAATATAATTTCGGTTATCAATTTTTTGTTTTCGTTTCATTTTCTTCCTTTTTTTTCTTACGTAGCTAAATTCTTGGTCCATTTTGGACTTTTTATTTTCGATATGTGTATCAATAAATTTAAAATATAGCTTATTTTTTAGAGGATTTTTGTCCTGAAAAGCATGAACTTTTGTCTAGCGGGAGTCTAACCCTGCTGATTCCTCACCCACTGTTTGCTGGAGAAAAGCTTGAGCTTTTATTGTTTTATCTTGGTTCCTTTCGGTCATTTTTATTTCATTTACAATTTAAATTTTTATTTATTTTATATTTCTTAAATGGGCTTAATGAATTTTTCGCCCAGTCAATGTTGTGACCGTGATATTATTTTTGACGGCAACTATTTATTTTTTATAAAGTGGCTTTTTTTGCCCTTAATTTGTTTGTCTTTTACAAAAATTACTTCACCCCCATTATATTTTCGGGGTTGTACTATTTTAGAATTTATTCTTAAATTTATTATTCTTTCGTTTTTCCTTATAAGCCCCCTTAAGTCTTCATTCAATTTCTCTTGAAAATTGCTCACCAATTGATAATTTATTCTCTCGCTTGAGTTAAAAAATACATCACTCGGCCTTCTTCTCGTAACAGAATTATACCTATCCACCGCCACATTAATGAGTTCTCTAGGGGACAAACGGGTACTTTCATTCTTTAGACACCTGTTAATTTCAAGGATTGTCGAATGAGCCCTTTCAACCTGTCCGTTTACTTCACTCCTTTGAGGTGTACGATAAAATTCTATTCTTAGGGATGCCACATAGGTCGTTATAAAGGAACGTGACAACCCCCCTCTCAGTATCGGTAACAATCATCTTAGGGACTGTGAAGTAGTGCAGTAGCTTAATCAGTTTCTTTTTCAAATGAACAGCGTATTTATTTGTAATGTAAAATCACTTTAGAAATTTGGAAAATTTGTCAATGCATGAAATAAATTTTATACCTTGAATCTCTAGTTTGTCAATGTAAAGTATTTCGCTAGAATAGGAAGGTATTGGTGTTGGTTGCAATTTAGGTTTTTGCAGATGTCTTTCGTATTTATTTAATCGACAAATTTCACACTGTTTGGTATAATCCCTGATTTGCAGGCTCATTTTGGGAAAATAATATTTCTCCAAAATTTGATCCCTATTTTCATTTGGATTTCTATGAGCTCTTTTATGTTCCGAGTCAAGGATTTCAAAGATTCTTTCCTCATCTGTTATGGCTTCAACTACCCTTTGAGTGATGCGAATTTTGTAATTAGAAAAATTGCTAATATAAACGTCTTGCAAATGCTTAATGCACTATTCAGGTAATTTCATTCCATTTATAATATGTGGGTTGAGAAGTTTCTTCAGATAATACACCAGAATTGACCTGGTAATCACACCGACTGAGATGTGATGTCGATGATAACCGCTGTGTGGTTCTATGTTGCTATGCAATTATCTTTTTCCTTGGCTAAATATAAGTTGGTTGCGAAATAAGAACATTCAGTGGAGCCTCGACGTGTGGAATTAGGTCTGAACCATCTTGTTCAGCGCTGTGCATTGTCGAGCCCTCACTTGCTGTTCTAGTACGGTCCCCTTGTAAGCTTTTACCCTCAATTGTTGTTATAGTACGATCCCCTTGTAAGCTTTGACCCTCACTGGCAGTTTCTGTTTCTTCCCCGTCTCCAGATGCTTCGAGAGGCTTTACCATTTGTTCTAAAACTGAAGATGATAAATGATTTTTTTTTTCTGATCTGGAAAGAGCGTCGGGCACGTAGTTTCCGTATCCGTGTCTTCCATCGTTTTAGCTTGGAATTAAAATTTCTATTTCCCAACGCGTAGGTAAGCGGTTGGTGGTCTGTAAAAATTCGAACTTTCCTTGCTCCATATAAATACGATCTAAGGTTATCAAGAGCTCAAGCAATTGCCAACATTTATTTTTCGTTGGTAGCGTAATTTTCCTCCGATTTGTTTAGAGATCTAGAAATGTAGGCAATCGGCTTATCTCTACCAGACTTTCCCTGTGATAAGACAGCACCTATCGCATAATTGGAAGCATCGGTAGTTAAATTAAAAGGTATATTAAAGTCAGGGAAAGCAAGTACTTCCGAAGAAGTTAAGAGCTCCTTTATTTAATGTAATTGAAATTTTCCTAGATTGGTTCGCTTTTACTCGAGAGTTTTCGTTTCGTGTGAAGTTGGTCAGTGGTTTAGCAACTTTTGCATAATCTTGAAATAATTTTCTATAATAGGAAGCTAACCCAAGAAATGACTTGAGTTCCTTCAAATTTGTTGGGGGTGTGATACGCTGAATTGTCTCTATTTTTTCAGTCAGCTGTAATTCCTTCAGACGTTATCAGATATCCTAAAAATTCTACCTGTTTTCAAAAATAGAGTTTTATCTTAATTTACCCTAAGGTTTGCTTCTAGAAGTCGTGCGAAAACTGTAGAGATATTTGACAAATGCTCTTCTTCGGTTTTCCCTAATACAATGATATCGTATATTTAATCTTACCAATGTATTCTCGAAAAACATCGTCGATCATACGTTGGAAAATTGCAGGCTCATTCTTCAATCCAAAGGGAACACGAAGGAATTCATATTTCCCATTCATGCTTGAAAAGGCAGTTTTAGGAATGTCAGAGGATTTCATCGCAGTTTGATGAAATCCCGAGGTAAGAGCAAGAGTAGTGAAGAATGCTTCACCCAAGCTTGCAAGTGTTGTATTTATATCCGGTATTGGATATGTATTCGCAATCGTTACATTATTAATCAATTTAAAATCAATTACGAGTCTTTACTGTTTTTCTCCCGATGGCTTTGGCATCTTTGGTACGATCCATATGGGTGAATTGTATGGACTTCTGGAGGGACGAATTATGCCTGCATCCAATAATTCCTGCCTATCGACTTCTTCGCGCATGTTAGTTTGGTAAGGATAACTCTTCGTGTAAATTGGTTCCTCGGTGCTAGTTTTAATTTCCTCTTGGACAAAGGTGTCTACAGATCTACCTAAATCAATAAGGCCAAAAAGATTTTGGAATTTATGTGTCAGAATCAATCATTTCTTTTTGAACTCGGGAGGAATGTTACTATTGGAGATAGAAATAGTATTAACTTGCATAGAGATTTTATTTTTTAGGGGTATTAGTGTATCGGATCTCAGAGTGAGGAAATTTTGTTTCTATCTATTACGGCTCCAAGTTGTCTTAACGTATCATCACCAATGATACCATCGAATGAGGTCAAGCCAGGAAGAACATAAAAGGTGAGAATATCGACAAGGTGTTTGAAAGACTTTCCGCAGATCATGTTTGTTATTTTTAAATTTCCTGCTGCAGAAGTTACCAGGAAGGGTTTTTCAATATTGTCGAAGTTTGGGGTGATTGCACTGGACACAAAATTTTTATTTGCACCAGTATCGATTAAGAGCTCAAGAGTTCAACCATCTTGTGTTTTGTATTCTATATATGGTACGCTGGATGGCCCCCTGTCATAAAATTTACCTGGTGTCCTATCTCGTCCTGCACAGACACCTGCTCGTCGTGATCTCCTTCCTCAAATGTATTTGATTGCTCTATCTGTTCAGTGGTATGGAACAAGCGTTGACGTCCTGTGTTCTGGGTCCTTCCTGAGTTCTGGAAACGAGGCCTATTCTGGTAGTCGACCTGCTTTGTCTGGATACTTCTAGGTTATCCTAGGGTATCCCTAGTTTATATAGGGTTTTTGGTACTTGTTAAAGTGTGGTCGGTTCAGTTGTTGTCAGACTTTAGGCTGAGGGGGAGGACTTAGTCTCATTTCTCTATTAAAAAATTTATTAATAGGGGAGGAGATGGTATTGCTCACACCATTTTTGTGAACATAATTTTTTCTGTAATTGAGGTTCTGCATCTCGATGCAGTCCGAGTAAGCTTCGGGCAAGGTTTGTGGTATCTTGATGGCCAGTAGATGTGAAATATCGCCATCAAGGCCGCGAATGAAAACATTCAACGCCCTGTTCCTATAATTTTCCATAAGAACTTTTACTGTTTCTTCCGAGTAAGACTCGGTTTTAACCTTGTTAATTATCAATGAGAACTGATGATTTACGGCGTAAAGCTCATCTAACCTCATTCCCCGTTGGGTAAGAGCATTGAGCTGGTCCTTATGTCCCTTTTACCTGCGTAATGTAGGGAAAGACTTTGCTTAATGGATGGCCAATCATCGTCGAAAATATTATTTGATATCAGAGCTGCATCAGCAGGCCCCCTTATCTTTTGCCTGATACTTTGTAGAATCGCTCTATAGATTGGCTTTGTCCTAACTATACTATAATCTTTCAATATTCTTTCCACATGATATATCCATGATACATCGTGTGTAGGATTTCCATCAAAAACCTGCAACTCCTTGACACAATCCGGAAGCTTGCTTATTTCCTTTAAATCAACTTCCGTGCTTGGCCCACGCAATTAAACCGGTGCAATTTAACTACCTGACGCATTTGGACTTTCACTTGCCCTCTGCTCCAAAGCTTTAATCTTACACAGTGCCTTATTTACGGCACCAGTCAGCTCAGTTATCGCCTACTTGATTTCATCCATTCCGCCGCGAGGGAAAATTTAAACAGAATTTAAGTGGTACACAAGCGAAAATTTGTTTAAGCCGGAATCAAAGACAATTTTTTAATTACAACAAACAATCGCGCAAATTTGAGACACAGGGTTGCACAATGCAATTGATTACACAAAAAGTTTTTTTGCAATAATGCAGTTAGGGAGCAAGCAAATGTTTATTAAAATTTTTTAGAAGACTTTGGGGACTCACATTAAAATGTTCATTTTGATTTTATTCAGGTTGTTGATTCCAAGTTTTGTTTCTGTTGCTCTTTACTTAGATACTCGTCAAGTTATCTGCAAGAAATTTTTGGTTCAGGATGTGTTTCTTGGACTGATGCTATCGCCACACTTCCATATGCGCTCTCTGCAATATGTTCTTATGTGAATATTGCAGATTGTTTACTTGCTTACTCACACTTTCCCACTATCTGGAGGGACTGTGTAATCCTTTTCAGAAGCTACCCATCAGCGACTTACTCAGACACTTTTTTGTTAGCAGAGTGTCCTGGAATATTGGTTGTGAGGAGATAGTTTTTCCTAAATAATAAACTGGAGGGTCCCGCTTTCTGAGTGAATCGCAGCTTGTTCCCCCCGCAAATTACCAATTACGTCAGGATAGTGTTAGGCAGACAGCTTCGGTCCCTGCTCGGGCGCCAGTTAACTCGTTTCCTACGCGTTTATTAAAAAAATATATATCGGCCGGCTAGCACAAGGTAGCCAATGGCCCCACGGGTCAATAATTCAAACTCACAAACTTTACACAAGAATAATTAGTTTATTGTTCCAATACTCCCAAAAAATAACAGAACGAGAATTTCAATTTAAATGACTTTAATACTAATTTGATAAATAAGAAGAAGCATAAATTTACTAAACAAGAACAAGAGTAATAGAAAAAAGTCCAAGCTAATAGCTATGGTCTGTGAAAATGCAGCGTCTGCATTTTCCCACTGCTCCAAGCCAAGTGTCTGCGTTTCGCAGCTGCCTAAAGCTCAATCGTCACGTACGGCGCTCGGGTTACATGTCTTGGTTGCTGTCGTCTGTCGTTGACTTACATGTTGGTATAGAAATTAAAAATAAAAAAGAATAAATAAATAATTTCTGTTTTTTATATATTTTTTTTTTCTTTTATCAGAATCGGAACATTCACTTAGGTATTCTGTAGATTTCAAAAGATCTCGAACTTCTGTAGTAATTTTCAAATTTTTATATTTATTTCATCTTTATTTCTTGAGTTTTTTCGGAGAGCTGGCCAGTTCTCACCATGGCATATTTGGAAGTCTCAAATATTGCCTTATGAACTGTGACTGGCATATAAAAACACGAATAGTGAGATAAATTGAATTTTCTTGATTCAGTGAAATAATAGGTGTCAATAAGTAAACCTTACCCTAAGCACTCAAAAATTATGTGAAATCGTTTTACGAGTTCTAAGTTTATGCCGGTTATTTCAGAACTCTTTACCTAAAAAATGTTCTGTCAGTGTTTCCATTATTTTTGTTTCCACTTTTTGGCACGACCAGCCATATCGACCAGCAGCCCCATTTAACTCCTTAATTTTTCCTGTGCACTTGTATCTTAGCATGAACAATTGCTTCGAGATCAGCACCTTTAGCTTGTCATTATTTTATATCAAGCTTATAAGCTATATGTACTCATGAATCGAATCTAGGTATGTAATGGTGAATGACCAAAGGAAATCATTGCCTCATCTTACATTTCTTGAAAGTGTTCACTTGCTTGATTCATGAAAGTGTATCGTAAACTTTTCCGTCAATACACAAAATAAAGGTGACTTGTACTTATTATTTCTAGTTCATAAATTACATTTTTTAATTGTTTACTTCTCTGACAGTTTTTTCCGAAGTTTCCGAAGACTGAAGATGCTGGATTTTGTCAAAGAATAACATTTAGTCTTGATAAATTAAAAGTTTGATCAGAATGAATGAAAAATTAAAAATGGTTTCATTAAACCCGTTTTCATATGAAAATGTTTGCCTCTAGCGACTCTTTCCAATTTGAATATAAAAACTAGTAAGAAATGATCTTCGACTAAGCTGAAGTTAAAATAATAGTTAAAAGTATGGCAAAGTCTTAAGGCATGTTGCTACTTGGCGCGCTCGGTATTCGAGAGAAAATTTAAAATTTTTGTACAGGAAAACGGTAAGAGATAATGGATAATTTTTTTTTTGAGTGAATTAATACACTTTGTATTTTTGTAGAAATTTTTTTATTAATTTTTAAAATTTTTATGTAAAAAAAAAAAAAATAAATAACTGGCCATTTCAGCCCTTGAAAGGACTTTGACCTAGCTTCTTATGATCAATTGTGTTGTGCGTGTTAATAAGTTTGTACACAATTGACCGAGAACCGGACCTACATGTTTAACGCCGACTCCGAACGGCGATGAACAGAATGTTCTTGTTCTCAAGAAGCTTTACATGGCATTGTGATTACTCTCTGAGGTTTGCCATTGTCTGCAGAGAGGTGGCGGCCGTACAGAAAAATTATTTTAATTCAAATAATTTTCTGTCGCTGCTGGGGTTCGAACCCGGAGTTCGTTGACATATCGGCCACGCACTTTAACCAACTACGCCACGGACGGAAAATTTTTATGTATGAAACTTTAATTTGAAGTTTTTTACATTTTTATGCCTGGTTACCATCGTTACATAACACTACCTTGTCCAATTATCTCCAAATTTTAACCGCATGCTTTTCACATGTGTGTATAAATTTACCCCAAAAAAATTATCCATTATCTCTAAAATGTTGAATTTTCACTAGAATACCGAGCGCGCCAAGTAGCAACCAGCCTTTAGCAGTCAATTAAATGTTTAGTTGTAAAAACATTTTCCTTATAGTTTTAACAGAAAATATTCGCTTTTGTGTTTTGATAAAGGCACTTTGAATGGGCGGTAGGCGTGGTTTTCATCCGATTTGGTTGAATTTCAGAGTGTATATTAAATATAAAAGGTCATATGCGAAATTTCAATATCATATATTGATTTTTGTTAGATTTAGAGAGTTTTTACCGTTTTTATAAAGTAACTTTGTATGGAAGGTAGGTGTGGTTTTCACTCGATTTTGTTGAATTATGTACTCGGAGTGCATATTAAACCTTATTTGCAGAATTTCAATTCCATATATTAATTTTAGTAAAATTCTAAGATATTTTACCGTTTTGATAAAGTCACTTTGTATGGGGAGGTAGGCGTAGTCTTCATCCGTAGTCTAATTTTTTAACTTGACCTTTAGATAAAAGCTTAAATATCGAATTTCGTGATGATAGCTTGAAAACTACGACTGTAATCGTGATCACAGACAGACAGACAGACAGAAATGCTAAATCGACTCGGGTGGTGATGCTGATCAAGAATATATATACTTTTCTATACCTACCACGCCTACTTATGGGCGTTACAAACGGAGTGAAACAATTAATATTATATCCCTTTTACATTTTGTAAACGTGGGGTATAACAGGATTATTTTTTCTGTGCGTTTAAAGGCAAAATATGATGTTTAAGCTTTTTTTTTTGCAGAAATGTAAGTTAAAGGTACTATATTTGATGATAACACTTAATAACAAAATCAATTTTTTTTTTCAAAATAACAAGGTTCCGACAATGGATTCTGGTAGAGGGGACAAAAAAAACACAACACACGTGTATCGGCGTTTTGAAAGTTTACGTATGAGTCTTATTTTAGGGGGATTTAATTTTCACCCTTTTTGAACATTCTTATAGTGAATAGGAAATTATATTATCCTTACATTTTGGGTCAAGGATGTATTCTGAGGATTTATGTAGCATGTAGCATTATGAGGAATATTTTTGTGGTCTATTTTTGAAGTCTCTGGATACGCTAAAGCTGAAAGTTCAACTTAAATTAACTTAAAGAGTTTATTTCGTACTTATTCAGAATTGATGATAAAATGTCGCACAAAACTTGATTTTAGGTGGTTACTTTGTATGAAAAAATTGTTTTACTCATTTTGCGCATCATACTTAGCACTTTGGCTGATTGCTTTGAATCCATTATTTTTAAAATATCAGCAGTAGCGTCACTCAAATCACTGCATCTTCTGAACTAAACGTTAGATTGTCATGCAATTTTTACACGTATTGTTTGAAGGTTGGAACTATCGAAATATCGATATTTTGTTATAGGTGCCACCTAGTAGTTAGTGGTGACTTATTGTACCATGTGTTATATCCAGAGGCCGAAAAAAAGGGTCATGTTTGTGAATTTTTTTAAAGAAACCTTAGGGATATTTTTATATGAGAGTTTTTATATCTAAAAATATACACATTTAAGAGTATGTTCAGTTTTTTTTATTAAAAATTCTCTTGAACATGGGTATTGTAATCTCTAATGATAAAAATCACTAAAATTTTCAAATCGTTTATTGTTTGACCACAATATCTATGGTCAGTAGAGCTTATCATCAAAACTAACCTCTTTTTGACACCGACTCAATCGCTAGACATTCAAAAGACATTTTCAAAAAAAAAATTTTTTTTTTTAAGTGGTCCCTATGGTGCTATTTTGATTTTTTCGTTATATCTTTGGTGTTTTTCATCCGATCCGGAAATTTATGTGTGCTTGTTGATGTAATGCAAATAAATTTGCATTTTTTTTTCCTCAAATGTTTTTTTTTTTAGACTTATTGCACAATCTATCTCAGTTCCTACTATGTCATCATGTTCCAAAAATACCAAAAAACGAAAGCTTACAAAAAATCATTATAACCATGGGAACAAATGAAATCGAAAAAATGCATTTTAGAAGCACTTCCGACCGATTATATGCAAATAATAACACTTTAATATCATAAAAAATTGTTTTTTAATCTTCCAAATCTTTTCGAGATTCAAGGTAGCTGTAGCGCTCGCAACTATCAAGCTTCGCGAAAATGTGCCCCAAACGATTTTCGTCAGTGACTGCTGTAGCTGACTGGTGCACAATTTGAACGAAACGCTCCGTGTTTTGCGAGTGGCAAAGATAATCTGTTGAAAATATAACATGAAATATACGATTTAGATTTTAAAGTTAAATACGCATAGATTAATTTATTATACAAGTATGAAAGTGTATTGCAGTGCGTACCTGGAATTTTAATCAATTAATCAGAATATTGCATATAGGACAGTTGGTCTTGGGTGTGAAATTGAAGGCATGGTGGCTCAGTGATCTCAAATTGTGTCCAATCAATCATTTCGGTGTAAATGTTGCTGCTATAGTTGATGGAGGGTTGGTGCTTGGGCCCACGAAATTGCCGAATTCGACCTGGCGCGTTTAAACGTGCTTGCAAAATTTTGCTGTATCCATCTGCACGCACCGTTGCATCCGGATCAGTTATCATAGAAAGTAATATATTTTCATGGTGAAAATAATAGGCATTGCTTTCGATGGTTGGTTTGATGGCTAACTGAACGTAGTTCGGCAAATCACGTATCCATGAAATGTACTTAAAGACATTGCGGCTGCCATGAATGGCAAGTGGCTGGCTTTTGACTAAAAACCAGAATGGCGCATACACTCTGACCACGAAAATAGCAAGATCTCTTAATTTCTGGGACGGCTGCTCTTGCGTTACGTACCAGCGCAAGATGCGAGATGCTGTTGTAAGCCATCGCGCTGTACTGGTAGCACCGGGCTGTTCGCTGGCTAAGTTCTTACCACAGTGGCCACTATCAACCGCAAGAACCATGCGGTATAAGTAACTTTGATCGCTTCGATTGGCTCGAAATTCGGTAGCGGCTAAGAAAAAACATAAACAAAGCATAAATAAAAATTATACAAACAGAATGTTATTGAAATTCAATTTCAAACATACAGGAAAATCCATGCAGCAATTTATTCCAACACCGATATCTCCTGGCCACAGCCCAGGACCCTTCTGTTTTCCAAGCCATGTTCTAAGCAGAGCAGTAAATGGCAGCTCGTTGAAATGGAACAGACAGATGAACCATTGCAATGGTCTGCGCAAATACGATTCCAAATACGTTATGGCACCCCCTTTGTAGCCAGTGTTTGTGACTGTGCCATCCCAACTGATCGCTACTAAATTGTCTAAATTGTAATTGTTTTTCTGCAAAAAATCCACAATTGCAGTTTGGATACCTCTTGCGGAACCTTCCGAAGGTGTAGCGTATCCGATAAATTTTGAATTTGGTTCTTTCAAAATTGTGATGTGCTCTTCAATTTCTATGACATTGCATGTCTTTAGAGTTCGCTCTTTTTTTCCATCGAATGAGATGCACGTTAGTAACTCATGGCATTGTGCGGCTGTTTTCGCTTCCTTTCGGAACTTTTGCCTTTCACGGAAAACTTTATTTCTATCTATAACGATGTCTTCAAGTATCTTCAGCATTTGTTCTCGTACGTCAGCGGATACCGACTCCTTTGTGGCAATAGCATATTGTAAATCCTTGATAAGCATCGAGGCGTGCAAAGCACCATGGCGGTTTGATGTATCGCTCCGATCTAGTGCAGAAGAAAAATACCTCAAGCGGATGTCGGATACTTTCAATTGAACGGCTACCATCGGTGTATCTGCGTCCTCCAACTGACTACTTTCAAATTCGTAGTCCTCTTCACTGTCGGGTGTCGGAGCATACTCAGTTGCACTGCATGCAGCTGTAGCACCTGTGTCTGCAGTGAATACACTCGCGGAGACATCATCATCACCCTTATCCGGCAATAAACGCAAACGAGCACCACATTGGTCAATAAAAAACCTTTCACATTTTCTGGTATTTTGTGTTCATCGGCACACACGCACGGAAAATCATTTTCAATGGAGCACTTACATCGCGGAATACGGAAAAGGGTATCCCAATCGTTCGCATGGAACATCCGAGGGTTCTTTGTTTGAAAATACGATTTCATAAGCAAGTCTGTAATCATTTTACGATTATATGTTCTGGACACTATTGGAATTTTTGCGTAACGCCACAATTTGGACACTTCTTCGAACACTTTTTCGGTGAATGCACTGCGTTTGATTTTTGAATCTTGCTGTAAAAACAACGCGTATTCCACAACATTTCTTTTTGTTGGCAAGTTTGTTTTGTCAAGGTCGTGCATTTGGAAATTCATTTTGCTAAAACGTGATTTTTTTTGTTCACAATGTACGCCAATGAAAATTTGATATAAATTATTATTATAAGAAATAATAATATTGACAGTTTGAGCAAAGGCTAAAAAGATCTTTGAATTGGGAATTTCGAACAAAATAAAAAAAAACGTGCCAAAAGAAGTCTTTGAACAGCGGCGATTTGTGCTTTTGCACACTAAGTACACGCAGAGAAATAAAACGTTTGGAGGCCTTTTACAGCATAAGAATTAAGTTTGCAGCGTTTGACAAAGTGTTTTGGAAACTTAAAATTGTTTGCGGTAAATTTTATTTGTTCTTGGTAAAGCTAAATTTAATTGCATTACACGAACATAAGCTTTTTCGTGCTCGATAAATGAGTTTTTTCGTTTGCTTATAATGAAATTAATTTTCTATATCTCTCAAAATAACGAGTGTTTGCTCAAAAATACGAATGCTCGATCAAAATGCCGACAACGATGTCTTCCACAAATCCTATTATTTGAAATAATACTTAAGCAACAAAATTCGTATAGCCTGTTTGGCTCAGAGGTAAAGCATCTGCTTGGCAGCCATAAGCTCCCGTGTTCGAACCCCGCTCTGGCTACGGTATGTTTTTAAAAATTTATTTTTTTTTTCATTAAACGTTTTCGTTACATATTTATTGCATATTTTTATTTATAGGTTGCCCGTAAGTATTTACATGCCGCAAACAAAGTTCAGTTGACTAATTTTTCGTTTCATTTATTGATATTAAAGTGTTATTCTTTGCATATAATTGGTCGGAAGTGCTTCTAAAATGCATTTTTTCGGTTTCACTTGTTCCCATGGTTATAATGATTTTTTGTGAGCTTTCGTTTTTTGGTATTTTTGTAACATGATGACATAGTAGGAACTGAGATAGATTGTGCAATTAGTCAAAAAAAAAAAATCATTTGAGGGAAAAAAATGCAAATATATTTGCATTACATCAACAAGCACACACATAAATTTTTTTCCGGATCGGATGAAAAACACAAAAGATATACCGAAAAAATCAAAATAGCACCATAGGGACCACTTAAAAAAAAAAAAAATTTTTTTTGAAAATGTCTCTTAAATGTCTAGCGATTGAGTCGGTGTCAAAATAGGTTTATTTTTCTTCCATACAAGGTGATACGGTCTAATGGTCAGTTAACCCTTATTTTTCACGATTTTTGAGGTTTAAGTAAGGATAAAAAGTAAAGATTACAAAAGATTCGTGAATGAAATGCATAAAATGAATCCTTGGAGTATCCTCTTTACATCCATATATGATCCATCCATATATATTCTGCCGGGATCTGCCGAACGTTGAACCAACTTGTCATTTGAAGAAAAAATGATGATGTTTCCTGATATGTATCGTGTTTTAATAATTTACTTATGCACTAAACAAAATAATATAACTAAGAGTTTTATGCACTATTTCTTTTTTTTTTACATCCTAAATATGACAATATGACATTATGGTATATAAAAAAAAATTATTTTTGTCACCACTTTTTGCAAATATCTTCAATTTTCTATGGATATTTCGTCAAGTTAACTTTTTATTAAAAGCGTGTAATTATGTTTTCTTTACGACAGTTGTTGACTAAGTCAAAATAATTTTTTCAAGATTCTTAATAACCATTGCATTAAAAAAAAAATCAAAAATATTGTTCCAAATAACAGGATGCTATTTTTTATCAGTCAATTTTATTTGAATATAATAGATTTCTGCTAAAAAAATGCAAACTTCTAATACTGAAGAATCAGCTGTAACATAACATCATAACATTCATAACATCGGTTAGAAGTATTGACAAAATGTTATATTCTGGAGATTATGACGGTATATTCGGTGAAATGGAAGACTTGATTAAAAAGTAGATATATGTACATCAAATTTGAGTTGTATTCTTGTTATTTACTTAAAAGTATTTTTCTCTTTTTTTTTTAATTGATTTGGTTATAGAGGAAAACAGAACATTAAACTAATGTATGAATTATTGATTTCTATTTTATTGATATATAAAAGTTTTGGTAGCTTCTGGGTTTAACCTAGAATGAAATAGCGGAGAAAAAGGAAAATTTGGTTTTTATTTCAAATAAAATTTTGCATTGATGATTAATTAATTAAATCATCTAATTTTACTTTATATTTAAAAGGTGTATTTTTAAAGGTACTGTAGTGTGCATATAGGCAACATGTGATTCATAGCGTACCAATAACCCACTCAACAGCAGCTATCATATGGTGACTAACTAGACCGTCGCTTATTGTTATGACACACTAGCAGCGTCAACTTAAAGTGTGACAAACTGCAATTTGAGCGACATGCAGAGCAGAATTGGTGTGTGTCCCAATGACTGACTTTTTGTTTCTTTTTGTGCTGTTTTGTTTGCATTGCATCTACTTGTAAATATCGGTCAAAGATGATCGATTTACACATGTTACCAATATGTCACATATTCCCGTAATTTTATATTAGTAGATATATATGTTAAGAATTGTTATTAGAATATTATCTAGAATAAGAACAAGAATACCAAAAATCTTGGTATAAATACCAGTAAAGTTTAATAAAGAATTCAGACTTGAATTATATCAAAACAGTGCGCTAGTCGCTCTTTTATTTCCAAGTTCTCAAGTGGGGCATTTTAATGCTTTGAAAGTTGGCAAAGCCTTGCTGCAAGTTAACACAAAAAGGCCATAATAGGCAATTAAACCCAAGAATGTAAAAATCCTTTACCGTCGTAAAATACACCACAGTAGTTTGAGCAACAATGGGTTAAGAAATTAGAAAAACTTAAATGCATTTTAATTTTCTTATTCTGTTAGAAATGATATCATTTCAAACAATTAAGCAATAAGAGGATTCTATGAGTTTTGACATTTTTTAATTAAGTTACAGGCAAACCTACCAAGCAACCCTACCAAAGCTCCTACGATTTTCTGAACATATTTTTTCTGTTTTCTTAAGCACAACGATTTGCAATCACGCAATCAACGGAATCCTTTGTTCGGTGAGAATGGGGCAACCCAGCAAAGCCCCCCTTTAGCTTTTTTGTCAAGCTTTTTTTCTGTGTTCATAGTGACAGCGATTAAAAAAAAAAAAAAAAAAATAGAATTTTTAAAATATCTTTATAAAATACAGGTTTTGTTACCTAGGAAGCTCAAACTTATTTTCAGTTGACTTTGGGGCAACGCCACTAAGCTCCCCTCTGCTCAATTTAACTTATATTTTACATTTCTGATCAATGTGGCTAGATCAATTTCCAATCGAAGAAAGAAAACCGGAGTAAATTATCTCAACCCGTTCAAAAGTTACAGAATTTCGATCACCCAGGGAGCATTTCGCGCCACTGTGCCCTGGGGGTATTTTAACTTCAGCCCATTGGAAGATCATTTCTTCCTAGTTATAAATTGTTTTGTTTTTAAAATTAAATTTTTTAATCTATTTTATTTTAAAGATATAGAAACATTTTGGGAGGTTTATATAAAAGTGGGCGGATCACTTCATATCATTTGTAATGATATGAAGCTACCTACCAAAATCAATGAAATACACTGTACGAATCGAAAGTTATGCCATTTTAAACCATTATATACATGAATGTTATATGGGAGGTAGGCGTGGTCTTTGACCGATAAATAACTTAAAATAAATAACTTTCGTAAATATAACTTAATGTCTATGTATATGCAATAATGCGAGTCCATTTAATCGTTCTTGTTGCATAGTTGAACGTAACCATCTTTTTAATCGCCGCAGTGTAGAAAAGCTTCGCTCAGCTACACTGATAGGAAGCGTGGCGAAGATAGCAAACGTTTTAGAAATTAGTTGAAAAATGTCATTATCACAAAGAGTAAAAACGGTGTTGATATCATTAACCTTAGTTTCGCTCGCCAATTTACACTGCCAAATTTGAAGTTCGTGAAATAATTGAATTGGAATTAGTTCCTTATTACCGTCACAAAATGGAATTATTATCTTAGAAATGTTAACACTCAAATTGTTTAGCTTTTCATTGTTGTGCTTATCAATTTTGTTTGGCAGGATTTCCTTAACGTTGTTTGGCAGGATATAGTTTTTGGAACTATAGTTTTTTCTTTGATCTTCTTTAGTATCAATGCTTAAAAAAAGTAAAAAGTAAGAATTCATCCATTTTATATTTTATTTTATTTGCACAGTATTTATTTGGCTTAACACTTCGTTGCATATTTATACCCCTACGTTTAAAAAATGTAAACAGGGTATATTAATTTTGTCACTCCGTTTGTAACGCCCATATGAAGGCGTGGTAGGTATAGAAAAATGTATATATTCTTGATCAACTTTACCACCCAAGTCGATTTAGCCATGTCCGTGTGTTTGTCCGTCTTTTCGTCTGTCTATCTGTAATCACGATTACAGCAGTAATTTTCAAGCTGTCATCACGAAATTCGATATTTAAGCATTTATCTAAGAAATAAAGGTCAAGTTCGAAAATGAGCCAAATCGTATAAAAACCACGCCTACTTCCCATACAAAGTGACTTTATCAAAACGGTTAAATCTCTTAGAATTCCACGAAAATTAATATATGGATTTGAAAGTTTGCGTATGAGTTTTGATATTTATTATACACTCTGAGTATGAAGTTTAGTCGAATCGGATGCAAAACACGCCTACCTCCCATACAAAGTGACTTTATCAAAGAGGTAAAATCTGTTTAAATTCCACAAAAATTAAAATATGGACTTGAAATTTTGCGTATGAACTTTGATATTAAACATATACTCTATGTATGAAATTCAACGAAATCAAGTGAAAATCACACCTACCTCCCATACAAAGTCACTTCATTAGCGAATATTTTCTGTTTAAAATATGACGAAAAGGTTTTTACAAATAAACATTTTTTTGACTGCTTAAGACTTTGAAAATACTTCGGGTAGATAATTTCTTACTAGTTTTTTTTTTCAGATGACTACAGATCATGATATTCTACAAGCAAAATGGTCTACTCTTATCG
The DNA here is from genome assembly GCA_943735915.1 of Pherbina coryleti. NCBI lineage: Eukaryota > Metazoa > Arthropoda > Insecta > Diptera > Sciomyzidae > Pherbina > Pherbina coryleti. Next base: position 84,003,352 of record OX030950.1, read on the forward strand.
CATCGCTTCATAAAAACGTCACATACACGCAAATGACGTCACAAAACAAAAATACTTTAATAATTGTTGAAATCAATAAAAAAACTTTATATTAATATCTCTGACCATTTTTTTGTAGTATTCTTTCAAAAAACCCTCAAGCTATGGGCACAATTATTTACTTGAAATGAAGTATTAAAAAGTAAAGTATTTAAAAGTTCTTTGGGGGGTGGTGGTAATTACCCCCTTTACCAATTCAATTTCTTTTCACTGATGAGAAGTACTTATTATTACTGTTATTTTTATTTTTTTTACAATAACACTGAGTTACAAAATGACACTTTATAAAAGGTGCAGAGTTCTCGATAGTCAATCCCGAATGCATTTTGGCTGCTGATTTCAAATATGGACTCCGTTTTTCTCCATCAGCTCGAGTTTTTGAGTTATAGGCAAAAACATGAAAATCAGTTCTTTTTCTAATAATTTTGCTATATCTATTACACTGATCTACCGATTTGTATTACGATGACGAATTTCAATGAAGAAATATTAGACCTTTCAATTTTTGCACATAAAATTACAATATCTTTGACAGTTTTGAAGATATCGACTTTCAAAGTGGAAAAAATGTCACAATTTTACGTAGACTGCTCTTGTGAAACCCTGTATCTTTAATATTTTTCAACGGATTTGCAAAAACATTTTTTTTTTTTGGTAGAAAATCTCTCCAATTTTAATAAACATTTTAGTTTTCTTTTATTATCTTACATTTTTTCAAAGAAATTAAAAAAAAAAAGAAAAATTTTTTAAAATTAAGTTTATTAAAATTCAAGTAGGTTTTTTAATAAGCAATTGATAAAGAAGAACCATGTTTTGCTTACATAAGTAGAAAAATGCCGGGAATAAGTTTAGAAAAGCTAAAAGCTGGTGTAATGGATGGTTCGCAGATAAGGCAGCTAATGAAAGACCCTAATTTTAAAACCTCGATGACTTACCTTGAGCGAAGGGCATGGGTGTCATTTGAAAAAATTGTCAAAAACTTTTTAGGCAATTGCAAAGCAAGTAATTTTGAGCAACTAGGGACCAACATGCTAGACAGTTTTAGGGATCTTGTATGTAATATGAGCATCAAGATTCACTATCTACACAGCCATTTATCCAACTTCCCTGAGAATTTAGGAAACACTAGTGATGAACAAGGTGAGCGTTTCCATCAGGACATGAAAATAATGGAAGACCGCTACCAAGGAAGATGGGACAAACATATGATGGCGGACTATTGTTGGAGTCTTAAGCGAGATGGTCCTGATGCCTTTCATTCCAGAAAGTCACTGAAGAGAAGTTTTTCAAGTCGTAAATGATTCTCAAGGTTAGTCATCGAGGTTTTAAAATTAGGGTCTTTCATTAGCTGCCTTATCTGCGGACCATCCATTGCACCAGCTTTAAGCTTTTCTAAACTTATTCCCGGCATTTTTCTACTTATGTAAGAAAAACATGGTTCTTCTTTATCAGTTGCTCATCAAAAAACCTTATCAACTTTACTTGAATTTTAATAAACTTAATTTTAAAAAATTTTTCTTTTTTTTAATTTCTTTGAAAAAATGTAAGATAATAAAAGAAAACTAAAATGTTTATTAAAATTAGAGAGATTTTCTATCAAGCAAAAAAAAGTTTTTGCAAATCCGTTGAAAAATATTAAAGATACAGGGTTTCAAAAGAGCAGCCTACGTAAAATTGTGACATTTTTTCCACTTTGAAAGTCGATTTCTTTAAAACTGTCAAAGATATTGTAATTTTATGTGCAAAAATTGAAAGGTCTAATATTTCTTCATTGAAATTCGTCATCGTAATACAAATCGGTAGATCAGTGTAATAGATATAGCAAAATTATCAGAAAAAGAACTGATTTTCATGTTTTTGCCTATAACTCAAAAACTTGAGCTGATGGAGAAAAACGGAGTACATATTTAAAATCAAGAAACCAAACCAGACTATAATCAGCTGAAAAATCTCCGGCACCAAAACGTCTGTCGGGCTGTGTAATATAAAGTTTTTAATTTTTCTGAAGACCAGGGAGCCTTTCCCCTCTTTGCTCCCCCTGTGTATACCTATGCTTATGCATTTTTATATTAAGAGTGTAAAAAATAATAGACACTTAAAAGAATGCATTGAACAATTAAAAGACGTATTAAATAGAAGAGTTTTTGTAGCAGCAGGTATGAGTAAGGCAAGTACATATCGTCGTTCTCAAATTATATTGTTCTATATGACAAAAATGTTTTTTTAGTAAATCAAGTTTTAATTTTAGTAAAAAACTGAACCGAAAAATCTGCCGCGATTTTCTTACCAAGGAAAGTTCAAGAGTTTGTGTTTTTTTCTGTCAAAAAAATTTTCATCTGTAAAAGCGTTTTTTAGAGTAAGATGCGTTTAAAAAAAATAATTTGTTCTATATGCACTTATTTACGAAACTCTTCTCGTTTTATAGCAAATAGAACAAAATGTAATATGTATTGGAGAAATGAAAAGCAATGTGATTTCACTCAACAAAAATTTTATTTCATATATTATAATATTAACTTAATTTTAAACTTAATCTTATACATATGTTCTTATGAGTCCACTTAAATCTATACCTGTTAATTTCTTAAAAGACTACAAAACCAAGTAAAAAATTAACCAAATTCATTTGACTTCGATTCCACGAAGTTCATGCTTGATATACGGAGATTTTTTAATTGAAGCAAGTTTGTTAAAAAAACGAAGACAAAAAGTTGTACCTATATTTTAAATTGATTTAAACAAATTATTAGGGGTATTCACGGGTTGATGCGAAACACAGTTGCGACGATGCGAAAATGCAAGATTGCGAATTTTTGCTTCATTCCAACAACAAACAAATTAGAAGCAATTTTGCGACTCTTCTTGAATTACGCACTGCTCAAACCTATTGCGAAAGCTCGCAAACAGTGATGCGAAAAAGACGAGTCATGTTGTGGGTGTTTTCAAGCATAGTTCCCATCTGGGTTAAACTTTAAAAAGGCTAAGTTTGTACGTTGATTTAAATAAGTTTTTGTTATTTTGAAATAAGGTGGCAATATATTTCTTTCCGCTTTCGTAAAGTTAGTGCGAAAAATATGTTGCATTTTCGCATTCTTGCAATTCGCACCAACCCGTGAATACCCCTATTGTAGTATGCCACTGCATCAAGTGATAAAAAGTTGTATAAACTTTTCACATCATTTACTTTCTCCAATGATATCTTCTTATCTATTGCTTATCCATTCTTACCGCCCTATTCTGCGTTTTCTTGATAAGTAATTTATCAATAAAATTTGTAAAGAATTTTATCAAGCGAAAGCTTTTTTAGTATTCTACAGCAACCTTGATAAATAAAAAGTTTTCGTAATTCACCAGAGGAGGTGAATTCCTGTTAACAGCTAATTGTTCTCATTAATAGCATAACACAGAGAGCAGAGCGTGAGAAGCAGCTTGGTGTGCAAGAAAAGCAAAGAGAGGAGTGTGAAAAGCAGCAACATTCGACATACGAACAACAACAGCAGCAATAATTAAAACGATTTCTGCTTTCATTTTCCTTATGTTCCACAAAAGTGTATTAATTTGTAGAAAATAATTATTATTATTAATATTATTATGTTAATAATAACCTTGATATTGCCTGCTACGAGCAACCACAACTCTCTTGATAAATTTATCAATAGCAAATGAGATTTTGATAAATTTATCAATTAAAGAGCTTTTTTTCTATCACAGAATACCAAATCTTTATTAATAGTCAATACTTGATAAATATTCAATAAGGTGAATTTATCAAGTACGCAGAATCGGGCTGTTATTCTTAGTATTAAGCTTTTTTTAAATGTTGTTGTAAAATTTAACTTCTAACCTTATGTTATTTATGATGGGTGTTTTCTTTTCATTTTTGTTTCATTTTATTTACCAACTGCAATCTAAAGCGGGATTTTTCTTTTTTGTTTCATTTCATTTGCCAAGTGCAATGTGAAGCTAAAAAAACCAAAAAAAAAAAAAACAAAAAAAAAAGCAAAATACAAAGACCTCCAAATAATAACTTTAATAACTTTATTTAGACTTGCATATAGAACAAAATAAAAAAATATTTTTTTACTTAGTATTTTTGCTTCGTTTTTGTCTATATGCACGATTTTTTGCATATAGAACACAATAGGTTACGAAACTTGTCACAACAGTGTTGTATAGCACAAAGTCGATGTCTCATATTTCGAAAACTATAAAAGATAAAAGCAAACTGATGACACAGATCGATAGATCTCGAAAAATTTGCCTATATATCAGTCTTATCTCAATTTTTTCAATTTTGGGATATAGAACACAATAATTTACGAACGACGATATATTATTGTCTTCTCTTCGGACAATTGTGCTTATAACTGCAACAATTTTTATTCAATTGACTTAAAACTTTCTGAGAGTATTTTTAAGATGTTATATATTCGAAAAATGTAAAAAAAAAATGTTTTGGTTTTTGGTCGCCGAAAAACTTTAGTAGGCCCTTAATCAGCTGATCGTGAAAAGTAAAGAAACCAAAATGCCACACGAAAGTGAAAAAAATAAAATTATAGCTGCTTTATGCGAAAACCACGCTTTAACTTTATTACATGTTGAGTCAAGCAAGAATTTGCACAAATTTCTCCATTCACTACAAATGTTTACACTTTTTCAGGTGACGAAGAAAATGAAGCCATTTAATTCCACTTATGAAACAGATTGGAACGATGCACAATCAAAAATTTTTTTATTGCAAATAGGAAATATGGGCATTATTTTAAAGATAAAGCACGCACTAAAATAGATAAGTAATAATTCTTTAAAAGTATCGAAATTTGTGACCGCAACTTTCAAAACTTGAAACTTTTTTATGGATTTTATGCCATTTCGCGTTATGGCAAAGAGGTAAGAAAAAACAAATGCCAAAAACACAATTGTTAAGGTAAAATAACAAATGTAATATTGTTGTAAAGTTAACATTTTAATTCAAGTTAGTTTTTTATAATTTTTGAAAAAAAAAATTAAAAATTTTGTGTTACTTTAAAGAAGGAGCTTTTTATGAAATATTCTATAAAATGGTAAATTTTTAAAGAAAAAAACTAAAAAACATGGTAAAAATTAGTGATTTTTTTTTTTTTTAACCGTAAGTCTTGACTTTCAACTACTTAGAACGAGTTAAATGTGCTCCGCTATTTTCCGCCTTTTTGAATAAAGTACTTTTTTCTAAACGGCTAAAATCCTAATTGCAAGTGCTAATTGAGTCTAAAATTTGAATTGTTTACACTTTCTTTGCCAACACACAACGAAACCTAAAACATAACGAAACAAAAGAAACTGAGAACAAGATTAACTCTTTAAGTAAGAAAGTTGTGATCATTGAATATGAACATCTTTTTTAACACAGTTTTTATTAAGGCATGTGGCTACTTGGCGCACTCGGTATTCGAGTGAAAATTTAAAAAATGTTTTCAGGAAAACGGTAAGAGATAATGGACAAATTTGTTTGGGGATTTGTTTGTTTGAAATTCGTATTGATTACTTCAATAGCACAGAAGAACATAACGAGCAAAGAGGAAGGCAATTTAGAAGCATTTTTATAGCCACACATTTTAGAAACACTAATTAAATAAATTTTCATAAAAGAAGTCTTGTTTCATTAATAATTTTTTTATTTAGTTTAGAACCATTACTTTAAAAAAGTATTACAATTCATTTCATTTTCATTTTCATTTCTTTAATAAATTCAGTTTCATATCTTTATTTAAATACATATTCTATTTGTACTTTCTCGTCTTTTCGTTACTTTATTTCACAATAAACAAACACAGACATTTTTACATATATTCTATTATAATTAATTTTTAGTTTTTACATTCAGTAATTTTCATTTCTTTATGAAATTCAGTCTCATACCCCACTGCTCTCCATTTCCTCGCTTATGCACTTCCAAGCGCTTTTTTTTTAGATCATTTGGGTGTTGTTGACTTTAGAGTCAACAATATCGATGTATGGACTGATTACATCTTTGAGGACTTCCTTTTCCTCCCATGTCCAATTCCTATCTCTCTCAAGTTTCTACAAATAAAAAGAAGTAAACAAATAATTTCTTAAGGAAACAAAAGAAGCAACTTACTTTTATAGCGGCTTCCATTTGTTTTGCTTCATTTATGCAAAAATTAATAATAAATAAAATCAGCTGTCAAAAGCAAACAGAACAAAGGGTACTTTTAGAGAAGAAATTTAAGATCAGTTCACAGTAGAAGCACTGAGGTCGACTTTTGTTAGATTTGTTTTATTACTATGTAACCTAAAAAGTAGCTTAGAATCACCTAACTAAATTTGAGTTTAGAAGCGACTTTTTACGTTTCTATTACTAAGGGTAATTATCTTGCGGTAATGCTATCAATATTGAAGAATTTGATTTGCTATTGCTCCAAACAAGAGGCTTTTACCTCAAAAACTAGTTGGTACTTTATGCCCAGTTCAGTGCATAAGGTGTTAATACACGGAGCTGAGGTCATTGGGCACTTTGATTTGCCCATCGGTAAATTTAACATGAAGAAAATATCAAAATTGTTTGAAATGAATTCAAAATATATTTTGCAGGTTTCCTTTCTGAAGAAGCTTTGGAGGTAACTCGCAATATTATTAGACGTGCTAAACTTTCTCACACTAAAAAACTAGGCGTGAGCATACAAATGAAGATCTTATGTGATTTATGTTTCTATCATCTGTCAGCAATGTTTTTATGTTTCTATCAGCAATTGTAAGGAAAAGAAAATTAATATCACGAACTAAAAAACAAAATGGTATTTATCATATTCATATTTAAATTTTTATAATCTTAATATTTGAATACGGCCTTTCATTATTTACATTGAAAACAAATTTGAGGTTTAGGCCAAGCATGTTGACAACAAGACAACATGAAGACAAAGAAGGCAACAACCAACAACAACAACAACAACAACAACGGCTCTGTATAGAGCAAATCACACAGCTTGACTATACCGACTGTTTCATTGGCCGCTACACCAACTCATCAGTAGTCTTGTATGACTTTTCACTGTGATCCACTCCAGCTACTTAAGTTCTACTATAAGTTCTATAGTCTACTATAGTTCTTCTATAAGTTTTTATAAAAACTGAGCATTTTTTGTTCATATTGAAAGGTTGATAGTTGAAGGCTTTGGGAACAAACAAGATAATGAAATATAAAATTATGCTGATAGCATTTGATCAAATAGTAACAAATGCTAGTATGTAACAAACATATTATTGAAGTTTACTGTATATTTTATATAAAAAACAAAATATATTATATTTTTGCCGCATTAATTGCTGGCATAAAACACAAAAAAGACCGTTTAAGGCCCCACTTACTCAAAAACCATTTAAAACAATGGATTTTTTTTACATTTTTGATTTAGTATGGTGTCATTCATTCAAAAACGAAATTTCATTCAATTGCGACCACTCTTTCTATTTTTGTACATCGTTTGTATGGAGGCGATTCACTGTGCGGCGGTGTTTTGGCTTGCACTGCAATAAAATAATTTGCTACCATATAAACTGCAAAATAATTTATATTTCACTTTCATGCAACTTGATTTACCTGATTATTGTTGTTTTCTTCCATGTTGCCAGCGTTTATTGCAGAAACTTCAATGCAAATTATAAAGAGTGTTGTATTTGTCCTATTTCAATTTTGCATGGCAAATAACAACAATGTCGACACGTCATTCGTAAGAAAATAGAACAATAGAACTATTAGACAAATTACGAAACTTTGTAAATTGCCTAGATATAAGAAAACTGAAGTATATCCCAAATGAAGTAGAATATAGGAAAATGTTATGCACTACACCTGCATAATTTCATTTATGTTTTACATTTTTATACCCCTACGTTTAAAAAACGTAAACGTAAATTTTGTCACTCCGTTTGTAACGCCCATAAGGAGGCGTGGCAGGTGTAGAAAAGTATATATATTCCACCCGAGTCGATTTAGCCATGTCCGTCTGTCTGTCCGTCTGTCTGTCTGTGATCACGATTACAGCCGTAATTTTCAAGCTATCATCACGAAATTCGATATTTAAGCTTTTATCTAAAAAATAAAGGTCAAGTTCGAAAATGAGCCAAATCGGATGAAAACCACCTCCTACCTCCCATACAAAGTGACTTTATCAAAAAGGTAAAATCTCTTCGAATTCCACAAAAACTAATATATGGACTTAAAATTGTGCATATAAACTTTGTTATTTAATATACATTCTTAGTATGAAATTCAACCAAATCGAGTGAAAACCACACCCACCTCCCATACAAAGTGACTTCATTAAAAAAGTGACTTCATAAAAAAATTTTCTGTTAAAACTATGACGAAAATGGTTTTACAAATAAACATTTTATGGACTGCTTAAGATTTTGGATATACTTTGGTTTGGACGTGGGGGTATTTTAACTTCGGCCCAGTCGAAGATCATTTCTTACTAGTTTTTTCTAATTTTTGACAGTTGTTGCAGTATTATTGCAACAAATGTCAAAATAATTCAAATTAGAGAAAGAAAAATTAAAAATAAAATAAACATAAAAATATGCAGGCAAATGACAACCGCTGCAAGACATTCGTGAGGAAATGTCTGGTTGTCGCTCTAACCTTACAAAAATTCATTTTGCGATAATCAATCGCACTCACAAAGAATCTTGACCAAACATGCGGCTATATTACCCTTGCAAGAAATAAACTGCAGGAACAGAGTGCGATGCTGTTGCTGCTTGTCAGAATATGTTTGTAAGTGTGCGATGCTGTTGCTGCTTGATTGTATGGAATATGTGTGTACGTGTGTGGTATCAATAAAATTTAAAAAAGGGGAAAAACGAGTTGTAATAAAAACATTTGATTTATCCACGTAAATATTTAAATAAAATGTATACTCAGGCGTGGATAATGCTAATATGCGTTATTTCCCCTAGTGTAGTTATGTAGTGTTTTTTTGACGAGATCAGATTATATATATATCAGAGAACTGCAAGCGATACCATTTTTGTTAGTTGTAATCTACTCACAACAAATGCAGTGCCAATTTGCAAGCATTGCGCTGCAGTGTATACTCATACTTATTTTATACAAACACCGGTATGTACCGCTGAAATCGAAGCACACATCGCTTAGTGTTTGGCATTGCTTTGATCGACTACTGCAAAATCATTGCCGTTGGAAGTGAATTCGACTGCGTAGAATGCGTAGAATGAGATTACCATTGCCATCAACTAAAAATGAACCTTGATCTATTTTATGACGATTCCCAAAATATTTTGGCTGTCACGTTAATTGCCAGTGAGCTAAACCATTTTGAAATTACCTCCAAAAATCATGTTTTTCGTAAAAATTTCGGCTGGTGTGGTTGTAAAGAAAAAAAAAAATGGATACAAATAATAGTACCAAAAAAGTTCTTCCAAACTGCATCAAAAAGTTTAAAATATTTGTCGTTGAACCAAAGATAATGCTGATTTAAATGCATTTTTTTGATCTTTTTTAATATTATTTTCACTAAAATTCAATGCTATCCTCGTTGCGGATATATCACTGGAAAGATTTTGACTGCTTCTATTTATTCCTGGACAGAGTTTATCAATTTAATTACCATTTAAACTAAAATATTTTAAAAAAATATTTCATTGCTTACATTATTTTTACAGCAGGTGTTTGTAGCAAAATATAAATATGTTGTTGTTTTTTTAATATTTTAGTGCGAATACCGAGTGCGCCAAGTAGCCACATGCCTTAATAAAAACTGTGTTAAAAAAGATGTTCATATTCAATGATCACAACTTTCTTACTTAAAGAGTTAATCTTGTTCTCAGTTTCTTTTGTTTCGTTATGTTTTAGGTTTCGTTGTGTGTTGGCAAAGAAAGTGTAAACAATTCAAATTTTAGACTCAATTAGCACTTGCAATTAGGATTTTAGCCGTTTAGAAAAAAGTACTTTATTCAAAAAGGCGGAAAATAGCGGAGCACATTTAAATTGTTCTAAGTAGTTGAAAGTCAAGACTTACGGTTTTTGAAAAAAAATCACTAATTTTTACCATGTTTTTTAGTTTTTTTCTTTAAAAATTTACCATTTTATAGAATATTTCATAAAAACTCCTTCTTTAAAGTAACACAAAATTTTAATTTTATTTTAAAAAAATTATAAAAAAACTAACTTGAATTAAAATGTTAACTTTACAACAATATAACATTTGTTTTTTTACCTTAACAATGCTTTATCTTTAAAATGATGCCCATAGTTCCTATTTGCAATAAAAAAATTTTTGATTGTGCATCGTTCCAATCTGTTTCATAAGTGGAATTCCATTGCTTCATTTTCTTCGTCACCTGAAAAAGTGTAAACATTTGTAGTGAATGGAGAAATTTGTGCAAATACTTTCTTGACTCAACATGTAATAAAGTTAAAGCATGGTTTTCGCATAATGCAGCTATAATTTTATTTTTTTCACTTTCGTGTGGCATTTTGGTTTCTTTACTTTTCACGATCAGCTGATTAAGGGCCCACTAAAGTTTTTTGGCGACCAAAAACCAAAAAAAAATTTTTTGACATTTTTCGAATGTATAACATCTTAAAAATGTTCTCAGAAAGTTTTAAGTCAATTGAATAAAAATTGTTGCAGTAATAAGCACAATTGTCAGAAGAGAAGACAATAATATATGTACTTGCCTTACTCATAACAGCTGCTACAAAAACTCTTCTATTTAATACATCTTTTAGTTTTTCAGTGCATTCTTTTAAGTGTCTATTTATTATTTTGTACAGTCTTAATATAAAAATGCATAAGCATAGTTATACACAGGGGGAGCAAAGAGTGGAAAGGCTGCCTGGTCTTCAGAAAAATCAAAAACCTTATATTATTGTAAAAAAAATAAAAATAACAGTAATAATAAGTACTCCTCATCAGTGACATCAGTTGTAGCAAAAACTGTCATACATTTATAAAAAACGTTGATTCCACGCGTATTATTCTCGCAAACAAAAATGTACAGGAAGCCACGCGCGAGGGAAGAATCCTGAGAAGATAGAGGCAAGTTGAAATTTTAGACTCAACAATTGATGATGAGGGTATCTTATATGATCCTGGAATATATGATATTATCTTAGTTGAAAAAAATTAATACATACCTAAATAAACTACTTTTATAACTTTAAACGCGTTTTTCTCGAAAAGGCTGTTTAAAACCGGTGCACACTGCGCTTTTTTCAATTTTAGGATGACATTTGCAATTATCTCAAAAACTATAAAAGCTAGAGTCATGAAATTTTGTACCAATACTTTTTAAACCAAATTAAGTAATTTAACCAAAAATTATAATTATAGGCCAACTGCCACGCCCTATTTCCATATAAGGCCTCTTTATATGGGAAGTATGCATTCTTCCATGTATAACACAGATAAACAGACATCTCCGGTACAAACATATGTTATACTCTTGATCAACTTCATCTCCTGTGTCGATTTAGCCGTGTACGTCTGTGCTAAAATTACGATTATGGACAAACAGAGAAATCTAAGCGAATGAAACTTGGTGTGTATATTACGTTTGTCAATATATTGCTTAGTATTGAAAATAAGCATGGTCGGTCAAAGACCACGCCTACCTCCCATATAACATTCATGTATATAATGGTTTAAAGTGGCATAACTTTCGATTCGTACAGTGTATTTCATTGATTTTGGTAGGTAGCTTCATATCATTACAAATTACACTACCAAAAGTGGGCGTGATCCGCCCACTTTTATATAAACCTCCCAAAATGTTTCTATATCTTTAAAATAAAATAGATTAAAAAATTTGATTTTAAAAACAAAACAATTTATAACTAGGAAGAAATGATCTTCCAATGGGCTGAAGTTAAAATACCCCCAGGGCACAGTGGCGCGAAATGCTCCCTGGGTGATCGAAATTCTGTAACTTTTGAACGGGTTGAGATAATTTACTCCGGTTTTCTTTCTTCGATTGGAAATTGATCTAGCCACATTGATCAGAAATGTAAAATATAAGTTAAATTGAGCAGAGGGGAGCTTAGTGGCGTTGCCCCAAAGTCAACTGAAAATAAGTTTGAGCTTCCTAGGTAACAAAACCTGTATTTTATAAAGATATTTTAAAAATTCTATTTTTTTTTTTTTTTTTTTAAATCGCTGTCACTATGAACACAGAAAAAAAGCTTGACAAAAAAGCTAAAGGGGGGCTTTGCTGGGTTGCCCCATTCTCACCGAACAAAGGATTCCGTTGATTGCGTGATTGCAAATCGTTGTGCTTAAGAAAACAGAAAAAATATGTTCAGAAAATCGTAGGAGCTTTGGTAGGGTTGCTTGGTAGGTTTGCGTGTAACTTAATTAAAAAATGTCAAAACTCATAGAATCCTCTTATTGCTTAATTGTTTGAAATGATATCATTTCTAACAGAATAAGAAAATTAAAATGCATTTAAGTTTTTCTAATTTCTTAACCCATTGTTGCTCAAACTACTGTGGTGTATTTTACGACGGTAAAGGATTTTTACATTCTTGGGTTTAATTGCCTATTATGGCCTTTTTGTGTTAACTTGCAGCAAGGCTTTGCCAACTTTCAAAGCATTAAAATGCCCCACTTGAGAACTTGGAAATAAAAGAGCGACTAGCGCACTGTTTTGATATAATTCAAGTCTGAATTCTTTATTAAACTTTACTGGTATTTATACCAAGATTTTTGGTATTCTTGTTCTTATTCTAGATAATATTCTAATAACAATTCTTAACATATATATCTACTAATATAAAATTACGGGAATATGTGACATATTGGTAACATGTGTAAATCGATCATCTTTGACCGATATTTACAAGTAGATGCAATGCAAACAAAACAGCACAAAAAGAAACAAAAAGTCAGTCATTGGGACACACACCAATTCTGCTCTGCATGTCGCTCAAATTGCAGTTTGTCACACTTTAAGTTGACGCTGCTAGTGTGTCATAACAATAAGCGACGGTCTAGTTAGTCACCATATGATAGCTGCTGTTGAGTGGGTTATTGGTACGCTATGAATCACATGTTGCCTATATGCACACTACAGTACCTTTAAAAATACACCTTTTAAATATAAAGTAAAATTAGATGATTTAATTAATTAATCATCAATGCAAAATTTTATTTGAAATAAAAACCAAATTTTCCTTTTTCTCCGCTATTTCATTCTAGGTTAAACCCAGAAGCTACCAAAACTTTTATATATCAATAAAATAGAAATCAATAATTCATACATTAGTTTAATGTTCTGTTTTCCTCTATAACCAAATCAATTAAAAAAAAAAGAGAAAAATACTTTTAAGTAAATAACAAGAATACAACTCAAATTTGATGTACATATATCTACTTTTTAATCAAGTCTTCCATTTCACCGAATATACCGTCATAATCTCCAGAATATAACATTTTGTCAATACTTCTAACCGATGTTATGAATCTGACGAAATCATCAAATTTTCTGCAAACTTTTGCACGCACATCTTCCAGTATATCACATTAATTTAAATTTAAATTTCCTTCACTTGCTTTACTTTCTATGCAAATAAATGATATATCTTCAATAGAAATTGTTAAATTATTCATTTTTAATAAAAATGTGCCACAAATTCGCGGTTTTTTAAACTTTAAATTTTAAAGTAAACATGTTGTAATATTATGAATATTTCAACAGACCTTGATTATTGTATCAATATTAATTACATGAGCGCCAACTATTGTTTCAATAATGTACTACCTAAGAGAGTCGAAATAGAGATCGAGACTCGTTTAATTTTATGTATACTTTTTCTTATTCAACACACATGAAGTTAAAACGTGTGCCATTCTAATAAAACTACTCAAAAGCAAAAGAACATCTTTTTTTCCAACATGGTAGCAGAGCAAGGTTGCTCTAAGACCACGTGAAGTTTTTTTAAGGTTAATTAAAAAGTTAAACAAATCTATATTTCTTAAACAAGACGTTTGCTGATGGAAAAGGAGCACAAAAAGTTAATTAGTCGAGAACAAATTGATAGTGAACATTTTACAAAAATAACGCTCAGTGAAGATTTTGTGCTGAGTAAAGAGCATAGAAACTATTTAAGAAAAAGTTTTCTTAAAATATTAAAAGAAGTTCTGGCTATAAAATTTGAAGTTTATGATAATTTAAAATTAAAAGACGAAGAAATGGCAAAACTGGCTAAAGTTGACGATGTCACTATACCTATTTTTGATGGTATAAATTTTGCAAGCTGGAAATTTAGACTGATGAATATTCTAGAATACAAAGATTGCCAAACACCGGTAAAAAGAACAAGAGATCCTAGTGATGAGGAAGCTGCTTGGAAGAAAAATGATTTGAAAGCAAAAACTATATTGATTAGTGCCATTTCTGATAAACAATTAGAGTACATCAGTGACTGTACAACGGCTTGTCAAATGATGAATAAATTAGAAAAAATGTATTCAACAAAATCCACAGCACTTCAAATAATTAATAGAGGCAAATTAGAAGAAGTAAAACTTAAGAATTTTAATACCGTTGAAGAATTCTTTGTCGAGTTTGAAACAGCTTTTAATCAATTGAAATCATCTGGTGGAATTTTATCGGAAGAAGAAAAAATGAATTATTTAATTAAAGCTCTACCTCAAAGCTATAGCAATATTGGTGATTTTATTGACTTAGTTCCTCAAGATCAAAGAACTGTTGAATACGTGAAGTCGAAAATCAAAGAAAAAAATATGAACAAACCCGATGTGGAAAGGAAGACTAATGTGAGCACTTTTAGTGTGAAAATGAAAGGAAAGTGCTTCCAATGTGGGAAAATTGGACATTATAAAAATGATTGTTGGCAAGGTCAGCTAGGCAACCAAGGCAGAGGAGCTCAATTCAGCCGGGGCAGAGGAGATCACTACAATCACCGAGGTTCACAGAGAGGCTACAGTACAGGTGCATCCCAACGCGGCTATTACAGTCGAGGTAAAGGTTATAGTCAACAAAAGAAAGAATCGTCCAGTGAGCAGCACAATGACTATTCACCAGAGTCTTGGATAACACAAGTAATTGATCCTAGTGTAAATCAGGTACAGAAATTTGAGTGTAATAATCTTAACAAAAATTGTAACGAGATTGATTGGCTATTAGATAGTGGCTGTACTGATCACATCGTAAAAAATGATAAATATTTTTGTAATTTTATTTGCTTAAAAAATCATATAGATGTAAAAATGCCAGACGGTAAAATATTAAAAGCTACTAAATTAGGTACAGTGAAAACATACTTTAAAAAATATTACGATGAGGTGGAGGTAAATTTGAAAAATGTCTATTTTGTTGATGGAATAAGACAAAATTTACTAAGTTTTTCTAAAATAACTGAGAATAATACTATTGTTGCTAAAGAACAAAATGCTAAAATTTATAATAAAATTGGAAAATTGATAGCTGTTGCTGATAAAGTAAATGGTTTATATACAATGAAAAGTTTCTTGTATGATAATGATAATTGTGTATCTGCAAACGTAGTTAAACTAACTGTCAAAGAAAAATGGCATAGGGCCTTAGGACATGTAAATTTTCAATATTTAAACAAATTAGTTAATTGTAAATTATTAGACGGTTTGCCAGATAAATTAGAAAACAATGTAATGAAGTGCGCAAATTGTATTCAGAGCAAAATGGCTAATGTACCGTTTGATAATAAGAGAACTGAGTCTCATGAAATTTTAGAATTAATACATACTGATTTAAATGGTCCACACAGAACTACAGGTTATGGCGGAGAGAAATATTTTTTGACATTCATCGATGATTTCAGCAAATGTAGTAAAATATATTGCATTAAAAGCAAAGATGAAACAGCAAGTTGCTTTATTGAATTTGTTAATCTAATTGAAAATCAACATAACAAAAGAATTAAAAAAATTCAGTGTGATAATGGAAGAGAATTTCTAAATCGCGATATTTTTAATTTTATTAAGGTAAAAGGCATTGAATTATTGCCATGCCCTCCTTATGTTCACGAATTGAATGGTGTCGCGGAAAGATTTAATAGATCAGCTATGGACATAGGTAGATGTTTGGCTCGAGAAGCTAACATTAATAACAGGTACTGGCCTGAAATTATGAAAACGGTTTCATATTTGAAAAACCGCACAATAGCCAACACTACGGAGAACAAGACTCCTTACGAATTGTTTTTTGGGAAAAAGCCTAATGTAAAACATTTAAAAATTTATGGAAGCAAAGTTTTTGTGAGAACACCCGAGTTTTTGAGAAAAGGCAAATGGGATGATAAGGCTAAATTAGGCGTGTTGGTAGGATATACAAATAATAGTTATAGAGTTTTGATAAATAATAGAATAATCAACGCTAGACATGTTAAAATCATTGAAGATGACACTGAATTGATTTGTTTAGAAAAAGTTAATGATTATGATGAAAGTCATTTCGATGAGGATAATTTTATGAATTTAAATATGCACAATGATGAAAATGACAAAGATTATAATGAAGAAAATAATAAAGAAAAAGAAGATGAGAAAAGTAAGATTTCTGAAAATGATATTGAGAATAGAATTGAAATAAATAATGAGTCAGATCATTTTCGAAGTAACGATCAGAACGAACAAAATCTAATTGTACCCAATAAATCTAATAGAAAAAAAAATCCTGTTGAGAGATACGGTAATCCTGTTGCACATTATGTTTATGTAAACTATGTTGATGCTAATGTACCGAATACATTTGAGGAGGCGTTGAACTCCACAGAGACAAGAGAATGGAAAAAGGCTATGAACGCCGAGATAGAAAGCCTACAAAAAAATAACACATGGCTTGTGGTTGAGAGGCCTGAAAATAAGAAAGTTATCGATGTAAAATGGGTCTACAAAAAGAAGAGCGACAATACTTTTAAAGCTAGATTAGTGGTTAGAGGGTTTCAACAAAAGGAGTATATTGAAAATGTTTATTCGCCTGTAGGAAAAATGCAAACTTTAAAGATTTTATTAAGCTATTGTTGTAAAAATAATTTGTTTATCGAGCAAATGGATGTTGAAACGGCATTTCTCAATGGCACAGTAAAGTCAGAAGTCTATATTTACGAACCTAAAGGTTTTGAAACAGGTAAAAATAAAGTATGTAAGTTGCAAAAGGCACTTTATGGTCTTAGAGAAAGTCCTAGAGCTTGGTATGATTGTTTTAATAAATATGTAGAAAAACTAAATTTTGTTAGAAGTAACTTTGATTATTGCTTATACGTCAATAATGCAAGCAAAGATTCAATATATATTTTAGTTTTTGTGGATGATCTATTGATTTGCTGTAGAGACAAAAACAAAGTTAATGAAGTTAAAGCTAATTTGATGCAAAGGTTTTCAATGAAGGATTTAGGTAAAATCGGTAGCTATATTGGAATTGATATTAATTATAAAAACGAAAGAAATGAAATGACATTGAGTCAAACGAAATATATTGAATCTTTGGCTGCAAAGTATAATGTAGACAATACTAAATTATACGACACTCCCATGGAGAGTAATCTAAAGCTAAGTCAAGCAAAAGAGGTTGATGAAAGAATTAAATACAGAAATTTGATTGGTGAATTATTATATATAAGTACAGGCACGAGGCCCGATATAGCCTATAGCGTTAATTATTTGAGCAGATTTCAAAGCTGTTATGATAAAACACATTTTAAATATGCAATGAGAATTTTGAAATACCTATATAAGACAAAAGACTTAAAATTGACGTATAACGATAATTCAAAAAATGAAACTTTAGACTGCATGGTAGATTCTGATTACGCAGGAGATAATATTGATAGAAAATCGACAACAGGTTTTATAGTCAGAATGTATGGCAACTTAATTTTTTGGAAAACTCGTAAGCAAAATACAGTCACAAAATGTTCTACTTTTGCAGAATATACTGCAATGTCAGAGGCAGTGAGTGAGGTGTTGTTTATAAAAAACTTATTAAACGAGTCATTTGATTTAAAAATTGATAAGCCAATTAAGATTTATGAAGACAACTCAGGAGCGGTAGCAATTGCTAAATTCGGAAATTTTACAAAAAATTCTAAGCATATTGAAGTACAATATCATTATATAAATAAAAATTTTGAGAACGGTATAATAGATATAATAAAAACTGATTCAAAATTAAATCTAGCTGATATGTTGACAAAAAGCTTAGACAAAGAAAAATTTATAAAAAACCGAAAAGCCTTGAGATTAATTTGAAATTACTGGAAAAAAATTAACTATGTTAAACTAGTTATAAGAAAATTAATGTATAATGGAAATATAAATGAAAGTTAGTTGCAAATAATTTATAAGTAATAGTACTAATAATTATAATACAATCTTGATTATTTTTAAGAAAATTTTGTATATGAAAAATGAAAAAAAAAAAAAAAAAAAAAAATATTACTTTACAAAGAATTTATTTATAAAACTACTGTTGAAAATTCAAGGAGGCGTGTTGTAATATTATGAATATTTCAACAGACCTTGATTATTGTATCAATATTAATTACATGAGCGCCAACTATTGTTTCAATAATGTACTACCTAAGAGAGTCGAAATAGAGATCGAGACTCGTTTAATTTTATGTATACTTTTTCTTATTCAACACACATGAAGTTAAAACGTGTGCCATTCTAATAAAACTACTCAAAAGCAAAAGAACATCTTTTTTTCCAACAAACCAACTTTTTTTCAGCTGAAAATTAGCTGATTTCTGGCAAAACTAATCCAAAATGAAACGAGAGCCTACAGTAAACAATAACAACAACAACAAAACAAAACATAACAAAACAAAACAAAATGCTGATTTGATATTAACTTATTAACAGCTGATTCTTCAGTATTAGAAGTTTGCATTTTTTTAGCAGAAATCTATTATATTCAAATAAAATTGACTGATAAAAAATAGCATCCTGTTATTTGGAACAATATTTTTGATTTTTTTTTTTTAATGCAATGGTTATTAAGAATCTTGAAAAAATTATTTTGACTTAGTCAACAACTGTCGTAAAGAAAACATAATTACACGCTTTTAATAAAAAGTTAACTTGACGAAATATCCATAGAAAATTGAAGATATTTGCAAAAAGTGGCGACAAAAATAATTTTTTTTATATACCATAATGTATAAAAAAGAAATAGTGCATAAAACTCTTAGTTATATTATTTTGTTTAGTGCATAAGTAAATTATTAAAACACGATACATATCAGGAAACATCATCATTTTTTCTTCAAATGACAAGTTGGTTCAACGTTCGGCAGATCCCGGCAGAATATATATGGATGGATCATATATGGATGTAAAGAGGATACTCCAAGGATTCATTTTATGCATTTCATTCACGAATCTTTTGTAATCTTTACTTTTTATCCTTACTTAAACCTCAAAAATCGTGAAAAATAAGGGTTAACTGACCATAGATATTGTGGTCAAACAGTAAACGATTTGAAAATTTTAGTGATTTTTATCATTAGAGATTACAATACCCATGTTGAAGAGAAAAACAGCAATCAATTATCTTTAACCGTTTATTTACAGGATCATTTTAAATTTGAAAAAAAATTCTGAATGTGAAAAATTTGCGCAAAGAACAAAAACGTTCAAACTTTCTACCCATATATCTAAAGAATTGTTACAAATAAAAAAAACGAACACGGATTTGAAAAGTTCATTCAATTTTGACTTAGAATAAAAAAAAAAGTTTAAAATTTTCAATTTTGTATTTTATAGTTTCGAGCACTCAAACGGCAAATGGGGACACTATGCAGGGCCGAACCAAAGTATATTCAAAGTTTTAAGCAGGCAATAAAAAAGTTTATCTGTTTCAAACATTTTCGTCATAGTTTTACAGGAAAATATTCGCTTTTGTTTTTTAACTAAGTCACTTTGTATGGTAGGTAAGCGTGGTTTTATACTCGGAGTACAATTTAAATATTGAAGCTTATTTGCAAAATTTCAAGTCCATATATTAATTTTTGTGGAATTTAAAGATTTTAACCTCTTTAATAAAGTCACTTTGTATGGGAGGTAGGCGTTGTTTTTATCCGATTTAGTTGAATTTCATCCTCAGAGTGTATATTAAATATCAAAGCTCATTTGCAAAATTTCAAGTCCATATATTAATTTTTTTGGAATTCTAAGAGATTTTTCCGTTTTGATAAAATCAGTTTGTATGGGAGGTAAGCGTGGTTTTCATCTGATTTGGCTCATTTTTCAACTTGATCTTTATTTTTTATATACAAGCTTAAATATTGAATTTCGTGATGATAGCTTGAAAATTACGGCTGTAATTGTTTTGAAAATTTTGAAAATTGTTTTGAAAAATTGATTTTTAACACTTTTTTTCAAATTAAGTGGTTTTTCTTAGTGGCAGCTAGAAGCAGCAGGTTTTTACAGAAACAGAATTAAGAGTACTATATTTTATGATAGCTATAGCTTTTGACTTTAATAATGCTATATTTGCTAGATATTTTCTACTAAATTTTACTTAAATTTTCATTTCTTGAAAAATTTGCAGTCATGTTTCTACGATTTTTCTATTTTTATTTATTAATATTTTTTATTGTATCTATTATATAAATAAAAATCAAATGTCGTTCGTTGGTAATTGTATCAGTTGAGAACGGCTAGACCGATTTGGATAATTTTTTTGTACAAATTTTTTGCAAAACCACCTAAAACTCCCAAACCGCTCATGCCATTAGAATGAAAATTGGTACATACGGGTTTTCAGGTACGATGAGTTTTTCAGCACTATCTTCTTTGATCCACCTTGGACACCAGATGGTGCTATAGTACGAATTTTTACAAAATCGCATATTTTTAGTGGTTTTCTTAGGTTACATATGCAAATATTTACAAAATACAAAATACTTCTTAAATTAACAATTCTAAAAATTTCCGTTATTTTGATATCAAAAACATGAACATATCTTGAAAACTATGAAAAATGTTACTACAACCATATATGTAGTATATAATGCAACATCGTTTCTCAAAAATGAGAAAAAAACAATTAAAAATTTAATTTTGTGACTTTCGATTCAAAAATCTCCGCTGCTTTTTTATACATTTCGTTAAATTTGTTTTTGTCTTAAAGCTTCATCAAAGTACTATTAAAAACTTATTGCAAGAATAACGTTAGTTGAGTATATATCTTTTAAATAATTTTTTCAAAAAAGGTCTGAAATATTGGAGTTTTCCTCAAAAAAAGGCTCAAAAATTGTTTTGGTTGTAAAAATAATTTAAATTCAAATTCGCTTACTTTCAACTCTATTTAATAGCTCTAACATTTATAGGCAAAAATTGTTTCAATTTTACGCAAAATTTAAAAACCATTTTTCTATTTCAAAAAGCAAGGCCAAAAATATACAAGCTAAAAAATTAATTTATCAGAAAAAATTATCTTTAGAATTATAAATTATCAAAAGTTATAGCCAGTAGTCTTTATCAAAAATATATATTCAAAAAGCAAATCGCTGTCTGTGTGATGGCTGGAAACTACAAAATGACTGAGCCGATAGAGCTGAAATTTTGGCAGTACATTTTTTTCAAGTACGAGATAGCTTCAATTTCTGTCACACCCCCTTTTACCGCCTATAAATCAATAAAAATGCTATATTTCCTACGGTTTTCGTCAATTTGGCTACATTTTGGTAATTTAGTTTGTATGCTCACTGTCGGCAACTGTACTAAAACTGGGTAATGTCCATCTACTAGAAAACTGGGATAGGCATTATATAAAGGGATGTGGCTCCGCCCACACAATTTGTATTATCGAATCGCTTTGAAAGTAAAAGTAGCAGTACTTACATACAAACTCAAAATGGAGTTACTATTTGGTGTTCTCCTGCTTCTGGAAAACTGTAACGGTCAGTGGAAAATAACAGTGGTGTCAAACTATGAGTTTAAGAAAAGTTTTGAATACACATGTTCCCATATAGTTGCAGGGTGCAGCAACGCGCGCAGGGAAAAGGCTAGTTTTATAATAAATTAAATGCCGGTTAAGACATAAAAACATCCAAGAAACAAAATCTTGAAATATACTTTGTGCTCGAAGTTATTATTGTTTAAACATGACTCTCTTTTGTTGGGTTTAATTGAGCTTATTTTTGTTAAAAATGTTTCAACTTTGACGAATTTTATTAAAAAACCATACAATACATCAAGTTTCCAATACCACATTCATACACTGAACCAAAAAATTGATAGAAACTACCGTAAAATTTATAGTTTTTGTTTACAATATTCGGCCGATAGTGAATAATATCAAAATTGATAATTGACCACTGTAGCGGATGTATTATTTCAAACTATTTTTATTTTTACTTTTATACATTTTGTTATTTACAATAGATAATAATTATAATTAAATAATAATTGAAGTTAAATTAAATATGAATTGTTAGTTTTAAGTTTCAATTTTATTGCCACTGCTGTATTTATTGCATTGAGCATAATTTTATTTTTAAAGCTATTGTTTAAAGATCTTTATAAACCGGTCTTTCTTATTTCTCATGTACTTGCGCTCACTAACGTTTATGCTAAAACTAGTCGCTTGTTAATCTCTCTCTTTAACTTTTAACTAAAATGTTCTCTTGAGTAAATTAAGATTAAAATTATATGCTTGTACACATATTCCTTGTGCTCAAAGTTTAATTATATGTTTACTCTTTTTTCTAATATGTTCATGCTCAAATTATTGTTTAAATGTTGAACGCACACTAAATTTTGGATCATTCGCATCAAGACTTCTTGTAATAAAGACCTCAATATAAAAAAAATACAAACTTGCCTTTCAATTACATTAATATAAAAATCTGAAAGTACTAAGACGCAAGTAGACAAACTTGGCTCTTGCGGCTGGTACTATATAACAAAAAAAACCCTTTACAACGAGGACGGGATAACCGGACCGTTGATAAATTAAAACATTAAATTCTTTTCTTAATTGTAATTCTTAACAATTGGCGCCCAACTCAAAGACCTGCGGAAAAAAAAAAACATTTAAAAATATTGAATTGCAATTCTTTAAAAGCAATAATTTATAAAAATAAGCCGTCGACAATTTCCCGTTGCAGTTACCGCCGTTAGTTGGAGCTTTAGCTGCAGGTGCAGAGGGCCACACTGGTGTTGTTGTTGCATAATTTTTCGAAGTTGCGGTTGTTTGTTCTTTCATCGGTGTTGTTGTTGTTGCACAATTTTTCGAAGTTGCGGTTGTTTGATTTTTCATCGGTGTTGTTTTTGTGTTTTGAGGATAGCTGCTTGCATATCATATCTGAACAAAAATTTTTGGTTTTAGTAGCCAGTAAATATTAAAATTACTAGATGAACCTTTTACGAAGAAACTTTTAAGATGCGAAGAAGCCCACGCAATACACCGACGAGTGGAAACGCTGGTGCTTCAAATGAAGCGAATATAGCAAACAGCCAGCAAAATCAAAATATTATTGCTCAAGGTAATGGGCCAGTTAACATAAATTTAACAGAGCTTCAGTTTAGGGAGTTATTAGGAGGTCTAAGTATAAGGCGAGAAAACATATCTACGTTTAGCACATGTACTGCTCGTTTTAGTGGTGGAAGGTTCACTACAAATGTTGAAGATTTTTTAGCCACTATCTTGGTTTATAAAGAAGCTGAATGCATTTCTGATACTCACGCTCTAACTAGCTTTCCACTGCTATTAGAAGGTTACGCATCGTCATGGTGGCAAGGGGTTAAGCAAGAAGCCAAATCCTTCAATGAGGCAATGGAACTCTTAAAGAAAGCTTTTGCACCACCTAAGCCAGATTGGCGCATATTTAGCGAAATTTGCCAAGAGAAACAAAAATGTAATGAATCTACTGACAGTTTTATATGTAATAAGTAGACAGCGGAATTATATGCAAAATTTATTTGAAGTCTGATTGCAGTCAAATTTTGGATTTGTACTAATTTTGACTTCTTGAATGCATTTTTTACTCCATATCTATGATATGCAAATTTTATGCAAAAAATATGCAAAAGCATATGCAAGAAATATGCTGCATATTTTCTACATATGCAAGAAATATGCTGCATATTTTTGCTTAAAGAGTCATTAAAATTTTCTGATATTATAAAGTTTCCAAATTAATTTATATATTTAAAAAGTTTCTTGAAAAAAAGAATGTTAAAAATGAAAAAAAATTATTTTATTAACGTTTTATTAAAGCATGTCCCTGCTTGGCGCGCTCGGTATCCGAGTGAAAATTTAAAAAATTTTTGCAGGAAAACGGTAAGAGATAATTTAAAAATTTTTGTTGGGGTGAATAAATACAAAAAATAAATTTTTATTAATTTTTAACATTTTTTATGTATGATATATATTATACCTGGTTACCATCGTTACTCAAAATTACCTTGTCCGATTATCTCCAAATTTTAGCCGCATACTTTCCACATGTGTAGTTTCCGTGTGAACTAAAATATTACAAACATTTTTATAATTTTTTTGCACAAATCCAGACAAAAAACTTGAGTTTTTTCGTTTTGACCAAACTTAGAAATTTTAGTTCACACTATAACCATACAAATATTATTTATGAATGCTGCCAAACTTAAGTTGTTTTGGTAATCAGTTATTTCCGATATCGACACATCAATTCAACTTAAAGTTCCATACATAAAAAATTTTAAAAATGAATAAAAACTTTTACCGTTTTCCTGTAAAACAATTTTAAATTTCCACTCGAATACTGAACGTATCAAGTAGGAACATGCTTTAAAGGTAACATATATATATTACTATAAATTATTAAATCTTTCCAAGTTGTCGTCGGCAAAATTTTGTCGCTTTTTACACTGAAAAAAAAATGTTTTAAGATTGACGACAATTGTTATTATTTTGACGATATTTGTGTTTAAAAAATAGCTTGCAACAAATTTCGTCAAAGTAAGAGCAAATGTATTTAAAAATTTTGAAAAACATATGAAAAAAAAGTCAAATTAACAACACATTTTGTGAACACATTGTGTTTAATTTTAAGCTAACTTTTTTTTTTCAGTGTAGAAAGAATACTTTTATATTACTCCAGTAATCCACCGAAGTTTTATTAAAAATTTTTTGTTTTTAAAACAGATATAAATATGAGTTTATTTCCATAACGAGCTTTAATTTAAGCGAAGGTCGTCACCCAACTTTTCAGGAACTTCATTTATAATTCGTTGAGCTTACTCTAATATTTCGTAAGATTTCTTTAAGCTGATACCCTTTCCTTCCAAACTGGTAATAACTTGAAAAATTTGTCCGAAATGGGTTTTGATAAAAATGAAACTCCTATATAAAAGTGAATTTTGCAATAACTCTTGTGCGGTTTTACTAACACTGCTTCATTCAAATTTAATGATTGTACAACCTGCAACGCATATAATGAATTTATACACATGTGGTATAATACATACTATTTATATGTGTTGGTAATAAAGAGCTGCTCAGAACATTCTATTCACAGTACTTGAATAGTATACACTATGTTGGTTTACACTATGGTGTTTTTCAGTGTAGCCATGACATCGAACAAAAATGTTTTGTATGAAGCAAAGCCAACAAAACAAGAATGGCACATTTTAAAAGCTTTTCGTTAGTGTCGTTGTATTTTGAAGGTTTTAATATGAAATAAAATATCAAACCATAGAACGACACTGAAGTAAAAGTAACGGGAAATCATAGCGAGCACACCTAATGCACCATCACACCGCATCGAAAAATTTTCAGCAGTCGTTTTTAGTTTTCTAAGGGGCTCACAAGTAAAGAGAGTTGATAATATAATTTAAACTTAAATAATTAGAAAAAGCATAACTCGAAAACGAAGCAAGATAGACCAAAAATAACAGTGGTTTTGGGTTATCTAAAGAGAGTCTCGAAATCGAGATGCACAGGTAGAGGGATCGGTCAAATTAATAGCCTTAAGAAATTAGAAAGAACGCCATATCTTGAAAAAGATGCAAGAAGGACCAAAAAATAACACCGGATTTCAGTTTTCTAAAAGGGGCCTTGAACTTTTTGCCCGAATTATTCTAACAACAACAAACATCTTCGACCTTCGGTTGATTTTACTTCTGAAGAACTCAGCTTCGGTTGACTTAATTTACCTATGATCATCGGTGACCGCAGGATTTCTAAAAATGCAAAGCAGAGGAAAGGGGGTACTTTCCCTGCACCACCTGCATACGCCTATTCCTATGATAGACGTTGTTGTTGGTTCACAAACGCATACAGACATGCAGTTGCGGTTAAATGGACTTGCATACATTTTGCATATGCATATTATATGCAAATATGCAATTTTTTATTTGCATATGCATTTTTTATGCAATATGCAAAATATGCAAATTTTATGTTATGTTTTTCAAGATAGAATTTGACGGGACACATATCTGTGTCATCGAAATTGTTCTACGGTCATTCAATACAAATATGCAATTTCATATTTTCCGCTGTCTAGTAATAAGAGAAGGTTATTTGCACAGTTATCGGAAAGATTAACTGAAAATACGATGATCAACATAATTTTTTCGCAATTGCTGCTTAAAATCAGAGAAAAGGTGTCTAGAGAAAACATTAATACTTTCCAAGAATTATTAGCAAAAGCCAGAGAAATTGAGATGTTAGTTACCGAAAATAAGGCTCTAGCTAGAAGTAATAGTGAAAATGATAGTTTTAAACCTGCTGAAAGAATAGATAAGCCAACTGCACGTTGCACTTTCTGTAGAAAAAAAAATCACTCTGCGGAAAATTGCTTCAAAAAGATAGAAGCAGACAGAAAAAACAAATCGAATGTGCAGGAAACAAACCTTAGTTGTTATGGATGTGGTGCAGCAGGATATTACCGCTCGAATTGCGCAAACTGTAATAAGGTTAACTCAAAAAAGCCCAGCGCCATTAGATTTCAATTCCATCCATACAACTGTTGTTGGACGAAATGTACCCACAGTTGATGTGAATGTGAACGGCTTAAAGGGCGAGGCTTATTTCGATACAGCGGCTAGGACAAGCGTCGCAGGATTTTATTTGTATGAGAAACTTAAGCAAATGGAAGTTGATTTTCAAAAAGTATATGCAGAAATAATTTTTGCCGATGGAATTCCACGGAAAGAATTCGTATATTCCACTGTTGTTGACATTATTATTGGAAATAGATTTAAGCGCATTCGTTTCATATATCTACCAAATGCCAAAGATAATAGAACCTTATTGGGTATTGATTTTTTAGAACAATCTGGTATTGTGTTAGATTTAGCTCAGAGAAACTGGCATTTTAAAGATGATTCTGCTAAACATTTCGAATTTAAAATGCATCCACTAAACTCTAACAGCATTACACTTACACATGCAAATATAAATGAACATAACAAGAACCCGAGTACAAACTCTAAACATATAAATGATTTTATTAATTGGTTTGAAAAAACAAACTCTGATTATATTAATTGGTCTGAAAAAGCAAACTCTCAAACAGAAGGTTACATAACACCAAAGCATTTACAAACAAGCAGATATGATTACTCGCCCGGAGGCATTAACAACATTTTTGAGAACACAGTTCCTTTAAACTTTCAACCAAAAATTAAGAAAAAACACGAAGATTTGTTTCCTCCAATGAAAAAACTTAAGCCTGATGAAGTCCTGCAAGATAATGTATTGTACTCGATAAACTTAAACTCTTTTCATATAAATCTACGTTCAGATGAAGGGCCGCATCTAAGCAGGACAGAAAAATTAAAATTAGAAAAACTGCTGGATCAGGAAAAAGATATTTTTGAGGATATAACAACACCGATACCACATATTGAACACGTTATAAAAACCGGTTCACATGAGCCAATTGCCACAAGCCCGTATAGAATTTCACCTAAA
This sequence comes from Pherbina coryleti, assembly GCA_943735915.1. Taxonomy (NCBI): domain Eukaryota; kingdom Metazoa; phylum Arthropoda; class Insecta; order Diptera; family Sciomyzidae; genus Pherbina; species Pherbina coryleti. Next base: position 84,031,330 of record OX030950.1, read on the forward strand.
ATGAAGCAAAGGCTGAAAACAGAGATCGACGACATGCTAAAGAAAGGTGTTATATCAGAAATGGAATCTCCCTGGGCATTTCCGGTGGTTTTAATACCGAAAAAGAATGGAAGCATAAGAGTTTGTGTGGATTACCGCCGCTTAAATGCCATAACCGAAACGGATACGTACCCATTACCCAGAATGGACGATCTACTGCATGCAGCTAAGACAACGCCTTATATGTCCACTTTGGATCTAACGTCTGGATATTGGCAAATAAAAATCGCGGATCGCGATAAAGTTAAAATGGCATTTACAACCCCATTCGGTATATATGTTTTTAATAGAATGCCATTCGGTTTAAAAAACGCGCCAGCTTCGTTTCAGCGGCTAATAGATAAATTCCGTTCTGGACTACCAAACATTTTAATTTTAGCCTATTTAGATGATATTATCATCTGCTCCAAAGATATTGATTCACATATATCAGAACTACAGCAAACGTTTGAGCGTTTGAGAAAATTTGGTTTCCACTTAAATAGAGAGAAATGTTATTTCTGTCGGCCGGAAGTTAAATATTTAGGCCATATTCTCACTGTAGATGGCCTAAAGATCGATCCAGAAAAAATGGATGCTATTTTAAAACGTTCAAACCCAAGAAATATAAAACAACTCATTTCATTCTTGCAAACTTGTTCGTGGTATAGACGCTTCATACCAAATTTTGCTGAAATATCGAAGCCATTGTCTAATTTAACTAAAAAGCGCTCAAAGTGGAAATGGTCAACAGAAGAACAAGATTCATTTAATATGCTAAAACAGCTTCTCACGTCACTACCTATTTTGCAACAAGTTGATGAAAACAAAAGTTTTTCCTTAAAAACAGATGCAAGCAAGTATGCTATCGGTGCAGTTTTACTGCAGGGGGAGAAAGATCAGGAGCACCCTATCGAATACGCCAGCCGATTACTACTCCCTGCGGAAAGAAATTATTCGACCACGGAACGTGAAGCTTTAGCTGTTGTTTGGGCTGTGCAAAAATTTCGTGGTTACATAGAAGGCTCTGAGATATCTGTCTTAACAGATCACCAACCACTTAAGTGGCTTTTTAACCTAAAATCGCCCACAGGACGACTCGCTAAATGGGCGTTACAATTACAAATGTACAACATTCAGTTTGGATATACACCTGGACGTCAAAATGTTGTTGCTGATACGCTTTCCAGACCACCATGCTTATTTGAAAATCACGACGAAGGAAACTGCGAGTGCATGTTTATCGAGATTGATTTCCCTCATAAAGGGGCGGAAGAGTTCAGAAATGCGCAAGTTGAAGATCCAGATATTAAAAACATCATTATGTCATTCCAAAACAACGATGAGAATGGTTTGAGACACACAAGTAGAGGGTTTATTATGATAGATGCAGTTCTTTATCGATTTTGTGCAGATGTAGAATCTGAAAATGGTCAACTTGTGGTGCCAAAATCAATGCGCTCCACAATTTTAAAAAATTATCATGATGATCCCATCGCTGGCCATTATGGCATTGATAGAACTACAAGCCGAATAACTGCTCTTTATTACTGGCCAGGTATGAGAGCAGAAATTAAAAATTACGTAAAATCATGCATTGAATGCAAACGATACAAGCCAACGAACTTAAAACCAGCTGGTTTACTTCAAACAGTTCCCAGTAAACAACGTTTTGAAATCATAGCTGTCGATTTATTTGGTCCTCTTCCGCGTACAACAGAGGGTTTCCAATGGATCTTAATCGTAGAAGATATTTGTAGCCGCTGGGTTGAGCTGTTTGCTCTGAAAGATGGCACAGCTGAAAACTACGCGTTACTTTTGTTAAATGAAGTCATTCTGCGTTACGGTGTTCCAAGACGAATACACACTGACAATGGATGTCAATTTATCTCGGCAGTAATGCAAAAACTGACATTCTGTTTGGGGATCGAGCAATCGTTTACTCCTGTCTACCACCCAGAAGCGAATCCAGTTGAAAGAAAAAATCGAGATCTGAAAACTCAACTTTCTATATGTGTTGGCCAAGAGCATACTAAATGGAATCTAAAATTACCATCGATTCGGTTCGCAATGAACACAGCAAAATGCGCAAGCACTGGTTATTCTTCGGCATATCTAACTTTCGGTCGTGAATTAAGGACCCCAACGGAAGTTCAATATGATTTGAAATCTATAGTTCAAGCAGAAAATTTCCTACCACAAATAACCCCACATTTACTGCAACTTGCAGATACACTGAAGCTTGCCAAAGAAGCAGAAGAGCGCAGTCAAGACAAAAACAAAATATACGTTGATAAAAAAAGAAGACCTCAACCGGTATTCAACATTGGTGATCGAGTTTTAGTAAAAACACACATTTTAAGCAAAGGAGCCCAAGGGTTGACATCAAAATTTGTACCTCGTCGAGATGGACCATACAAAGTTATTGCGAAAAAAGGTTCAGCATGCTTCACTATTGCATTAGAAAATGATCCAAGTACTCCACATTCCACTCATCATGTATCGGACTTAACCATTTATGATGGTAAGCAAGATGCACCAATATATCCAATCAGGTGCCGTGGGCGCCCAAAAAAATCCAAGCCCACCACCAACTATAAATACAACACAACACAATACGTACACAAACACAAATGTTGCAGATACAAACATCAGTGCTACACAACAAAACAACACAACATCGAATAGAATACTCCGGCCTAAAAAACCTACCAAATATAACTAAAGTCCTGCCGCATCATCGGGACGATTTCTGCAGCAGAGGGGGAGATTGTAGCGGATGTATTATTTCAAACTATTTTTATTTTTACTTTTATACATTTTGTTATTTACAATAGATAATAATTATAATTAAATAATAATTGAAGTTAAATTAAATATGAATTGTTAGTTTTAAGTTTCAATTTTATTGCCACTGCTGTATTTATTGCATTGAGCATAATTTTATTTTTAAAGCTATTGTTTAAAGATCTTTATAAACCGGTCTTTCTTATTTCTCATGTACTTGCGCTCACTAACGTTTATGCTAAAACTAGTCGCTTGTTAATCTCTCTCTTTAACTTTTAACTAAAATGTTCTCTTGAGTAAATTAAGATTAAAATTATATGCTTGTGCGCATATTCCTTGTGCTCAAAGTTTAATTATATGTTTACTCTTTTTTCTAATATGTTCATGCTCAAATTATTGTTTAAATGTTGAACGCACACTAAATTTTGGATCATTCGCATCAAGACTTCTTGTAATAAAGACCTCAATATAAAAAAAATACAAACTTGCCTTTCAATTACATTAATATAAAAATCTGAAAGTACTAAGACGCAAGTAGACAAACTTGGCTCTTGTGGCTGGTACTATATAACAAAAAAAACCCTTTACAACGAGGACGGGATAACCGGACCGTTGATAAATTAAAACATTAAATTCTTTTCTTAATTGTAATTCTTAACACCACTATCATTTTGATATGAAATTATTCGATATGAATAACGTAGAATTGATATTGTTTTTAATAAGGTTTGATATGAAAAAACGTATATTTAATAGTATACAACTTTCAAAACGATATGACAAGGTGCTGGAATAATATGATTTTAATATTATGTTAATAATATGAAATTAATGTTATTTTTAAATGTTGTTCATTTCAAATTGAAACAAAGAACGTGATATTGATATGATGTCGATATCATTTTAATATGTTGTTTATATCAAATTGAAATGAAAAAACGTGATATTGATATGATGTCGATATCATTTTGAAATGTTGTTCATATCAAATTGAAATGAAAAAACGTGATATTGATATGATGTCGATATCATTTTGAAATGTTTTTAATATCAAATTAAAATGTAAAAACGTGATATTGATATGATGTCGATATCATTTTGAAATGTTGTTCATATCAAATTGAAATGAAAAAATGTGATATTGACATGATGTCTATATCATTTTGAAATGTTCATATCAAATTGAAATTGGAAAACGTTATAATTATATTCTATCAATGCTATTAATGCTATTTTAATATTTATTAATATCAAATATATATGATAAATGTCATATTGGTAAGAAATTTTTAATTTGATTTCTTTTCGGAATAAGTCGATTGTATTTTAAAATTTATCAAATGGATATGAAAAACGTAGTAATGCTTTGATGGATATTTTGAGATTCTTCTTGTCCGTACTGAAATACCTTTTTTTATAATACATTTATTTGTGATACTTATGATAAATTATCTTAATGATATAAAGTCTTAAAATGATATAATTACAAAAACAAGGTCCATTATTTCCAAAAAATTATATTTGGAACCCACAATACATGACTGATAATGTTTAGAAAAGTTAACAATTTCGTGTTTGTTTACAATAAAACATATGTTTTTATCATTACATATTAAAATTTACATTACATTAAACATAAAAGCATATTTAATTTCTTATATTTTCTATGAACTGGCTTACTATGGGGCTTTTAGTATCTTGTGTTTCAATATCATAAGCAAATTTTTGTTAAAATTTCCATGCGAGTGTTGATTCAAAAGGATATTTAAAAAAAATACATGATATATCTTAAAACTTTAGCAGAGAAGTCTCATATGAAACATAAAATTCCTTAAGTTGGGTTTACTCTGTACCCACTACAACAGTATATGGTTGAATGGTTGTTTTTATTTCAATTGACCTCTTCAACTTTTGCTCACGAGCTAAGTTTAAATCATTAAGGATCTTTGTATGCATAATTATGCTGTTAATTCCATCCCTTATAGTGGATTTTTGTACAGATCTTATTCCAAGAGACTTGGTTACAAATCAAGATGTTGGCTTCAGCACAGTACTCAGTAACATAGCATAAATGCAATCTGAGGAATCTATAAAAACCAATGTTGGTTAATTATTTGTTTTAAACGATGAATTCAATACTTACTTGTTTATGGAATAATCAATGGAGTCAAATAAAATTTTGTAATGCTTGTCTTTGATATTAAGTCTGTAGAATTCATTTAACTTCCTGCGAACTTCAGGCCATTTATTGGTCATGTTGAAGCATTTTTCAGGAAACATCACTTCAAAATCGTAATGAATCTAGAAAAAGATATTGAGAAGTTAACTTAAGTTATTTTAATAAAATTCGAATGTTAAATTACAAATTTAGCTCCATCAGCTTGCTTATAAAAGGGCCAATCTTTCAAAATTGCTGCTAAAGAGCTTGAAGTTTCTCTATTGTTGCTGCGAAAAATATATTTTTTTTTCCATATGTTCATCGACTCATTTTCATTTTCATTCATAAATTTAATTTTATTCTGTAATGACATTTCCTGGTCAGGTTTTATTTGCTCCGGACTGATTATTTCCGTAGCTGCTGGTGTCTCATGTTTTGAAAATGAAAGTTTTGGGCGTTTTCGATTTAAATTATTAAATCGGTTATACAATAACCCATTAGGATTTGCCTTTCCCTCTTTTTTACGTGGAATCAATAAATATCTTTTGATTCCGTTGGAAAAACTTCAACTAATTTTTTCCATCTCAGATGGACGTGAAATAATATATGTATTATGAGTTGCATCGTAAAAATACTCAACAATGACGCTTATTAATTTCTTTCTACTTTCGTTATCCAGTCTTTTTTTTTTCATATGCAGCAAGAAGGTATTTTCCCTATCTTAGACGACTTCAAAATATCAAGAACGTTCTAAAAAACTGATAGGAAAAAAAATTAAGTAATTTAATGTAAATGTATACAGATATTTCTATTTAAAAAAGTTGATTTAATGGCTTGAGATCGATTGTAAAGCAATTTCAATGAAAATGGTTTTTTATATGCTTTTAAATGCCTTGTGTAAATCATTTAAACGCTATCGTTTGTCTACCAGTTACTTTTGTAACCTTGGTTCATTAAAATTCTGAGCGGTGTATCCATATGTAACATGTCGGAGCTATGCCATAAGTGTACTGGATACTTTAGGCCGCAAATTTAATGACCTAGTGTAGACTACCGAACCTTACAGCAAACTAAATAAACTGAGGACATTTTGTCAACATTTTTTAAAACCTTCTTCCTTATACAGTAGTGCTCCAATATAACGAACACTGATTCAACAAATTTCTATATAACAAACCCTTTTTCATATGCATTTTTTTCAAATTTTTTTTATCAATGTGTATGAAAAAATTATATATGGGCATTTCCGTGGCTACGCACGTGACAATCGTACGACTTTAAAGAGTGGAAAAACAAGGAAAACTTCAACTTTAAATTTTCTTATTTTGATTTATCAATAGCTTACGGAGCGCACTATACAAGCTGTAAAAACTAAGAGTTATTAAAAGTTCGGCTCTAAGATAGAAGCCACCAAAGATGATACGTTACGTGACAAAATATAGAAGTGGTTTTCAACTAATAAATAAAACAAAATAACTGGCCATTTCAGCCCTTAAAAGGACTTTGACCTAGCTTCTTATGATCAATTGTGTTGTGCGTGTTATTAAGTTTGTACACAATTGACCGAGAACCGGACCTACATGCTTAACGCCGACTCCGAACGGCGATGAACGGAATGTTCTCGTTCTCAAGAAGCTTTACATGGCATTTTGAATACTCTCTGAGGTTTGCCATTGTCTGCAGAGAGGTGGTGACCGTACAGAAAAATTATTTTAATGCAAATAATTTTCTGTCGTTGCTGGGGTTCGAACCTGGGTCTCCAGGTTCGTTGACATATCGGCCACGCACTTTAACCAACTACGCCACGGACGCCACTACACTACTGGTTTTCAACTACATCTATAAAAATACAAAAATCTGCGAATTATGACCGAAAACTTTGATGAAAGCCTTTTTATTTTAGTATGTTAAAATAATACTTACACGCATAATTATGTCGTGAAAAGATTTTTATTATTTTTTGATATATATGTCATAATATGATACGTTACGTGACATGCGCTATGTGACATATTCTTCCCTAATAATATTCATGAGAAATTGTTGATATATTTTTTTTGTTATTAAATATATGTACCTATACAAAGAACAAAAAAAACTTTAATTCATGACTGTAAAAAGGCGGCAGCTATTAAAACAATTAATGTTAAAACACACGAAATAGTTTGAAATATAAATAGTAGTTTATTAAATTAGTTTATTGAGCGTACATTATTGAATGTTACAATTTTGTATTAATGTGGTGTTGGTGCTGGTTGAAATGAAACTCGTCAAATTTTCGCTGATGTCGAAGCGAAGAAGTCAGTTGCACTTAATATGCGTTGAGTGAAACCAATAGGAGGTACGGATTTTACAGTTTGAGTTCAGTGTCAGTGGCGTTTTTGAACAGTGGTGTGTTCACTTTTGCACACCCCTCCCCCTGTGAATCGTCCAAAGATTCATCATCTAAAATCAATGTGGCTGGTCGACGAATTAAACCTGTTGGCGTCTGTACCTCGACGAATCGAATTTGACCATCCTTGGCAGGGAAAACCTTTGTCACACGGCCTTTCTGCCAATGACTGCGTGGTTGGCTGGGCTCACAAATAATCACGAGATCGTTGACTTTAAGTGGCGGGGATTTGGTGTGCCACTTTGTCCGGTGAAACAGCTGTGGTAAATATTCCTTCGTCCAGCGCTTCCATATGTGATCTTTAAAATTTTGGGCAATTTTCCATTGTTTTTTCGTGCATATATTGATGTCTTTTAGATGCGGCGTCTGTGTTGAGTTCATGCAGCCTAACAGAAAGTGGTTAGGTGTTAATGGCTCTTCTTCTGCTGAGGCAATCGGAATCTCTGTTAGTGGCCGCGAGTTGATAATATTTTCAGCTTCTATCAATACACTCCGTAAAGTTTCGACCCTTGGTGCTACTTCATGCAATGTTTTAGACAGCATACGTTTGACAACACGAGTTAGGCGTTCCCAGCATCCGCCTGAGCTTGCGTTGGCAGGGCAATTGACTATCTATTCAATATTGTTTTTTACAGCTTCGTCGTTGACGCGTTTGACATCTATTACACAATCGGCATTTTTTAATTCTTTTTGGGCACCAATGAAATAAGTGCCATTATCGCTCCTGATTCTAACTGGTATGCCACGGCGATTAATAAAGTTTCTGAGACAAACGATAAAGGCATCGGTTGACAAATTCTCCGCTAACTCTAAATGGGCTGCTCTGATGGTTAACCATGTAAAGATGACTGTCCACCTCTTTTCTTTCCAGCGACCGTCGGAAACGTTGAATGGCCCAAAAAGAAATACACCTGTGTATGTGAATGGACGCACATAAGGTGTTAGGCGATCAGCTGGAAGTTGACCCATTAGTGGCGGAATGGGCTTGGCACTGTCAGTCTTGCAAACGACACATTTTCGTTGAATAGCTTTTAAGACTGATTTGGCGTGAATGATACAAAATTTCTGGCGGACCTCATTTATGATAACGGCGTTGTTTTGGTGATGTAGTTTTTCATGCATATGGCGCATGATGAGCTCAGAAACGATATGTTTTTGCGGCAACAAAATAGGGCGCCTGGCAGCTAACGGCAAGCAAACAGCTTCATCAATACGACCATTTACTCTTAAAAGGCCATCTGCATCTATGTTTGGTGATAATGCATGTAGAGAACTTTGTTTGTTAACATCTTTTCCATAGAGCAAAACGTTGAGCTCCTTTTGAACGCATTTACATATACATTTTTCGGCAGCTTCAATTTCTGCAACGGTAAGTGGACCCTTTGACGGTTGAGTTTGGTTGCGTAGGCAAATTAATATTTTGGTGAATCGCAATGCCCAAGCTATGCAGCGCTTTAATTTTAAGAAAGACGGAAATTTAGTAAACTGAATGAAATCGTTACTTGTCTGATGTTGCGTAAGAAAACTAGACTGCACTTCTTCTTCTAAACGTGGTAGTGGTTCAGTCTTTCGTTATTCGGGCAAGATTACTGTCATGATTGCTGCATACAATTTTGCTTAGGCGAACACCAAGAATTGCAGCCTGGAGCTCCAATCGGGGAATCGACAATAATTTTTGTGGTGCAGTACGTGTTTTTCCAGCTACAAAAACAACGTCAACTCCATGTTTATGAACAATCCGAAAATAACAAGAAGCTCCGAATGCGAGTTGGCTGGCATCCACGAACACATGAAGCTCAATGTTTTTTGAATTTTGAAGATGCGGTGAATAGCATCTTGGCATTTTAAATGTATTTACTTTCTGGAATTCCGTCCACCACACACTCCATTTTTTATGCAATTCCACTGGGATTGGATCATCCCATCCCATATTATGCTTCCAAGTTTCTTCAACTAACACCTTCGAAAATATCAAAAAATATGCTAATAAGCCGTATGGATCGAAAATAACCATAACGATTCCGGGCAGTCCGGTTTTACTTGGTGGGCGTGTTCCTTGAAGTACTGGTTGTGGAATTCGGTGGAATTTTGTTTCGAATATATCGTTTGGCGTATTCCAGAACATTCCTAATATTTTATCAGCGTTCGCGTTTCGGTCCATATTCAAATGTTCATCAGATGTTTCTTTCCCATTCATAACTTGTTGCACCTTTTCTGAATTCGAGATGAAGTTTCTTAATTCGAATTTCGCTTTATCATGTATGTTGACTACTTCTTTGCAAATTTTTATAGCCTCTTTCTCCGAATTGAAACTACAAACGAAATCATCAATGTAGTGATTATTAATAATGGCTGCAGTGGCTTCTGGGTGATGATCTTTGAATTTTCCGGCGTTATGATTTTTAATTAACTCTGCGCTGCAAGGAGAGCAGACTATCACCAGCAAAGTAATCAGCTACAAATATATGTAGTTTTTTCAATGATTGTTCTTCTCGAACGTGTAGATCGACTGAGCATGGCGAGCTTGATTCTCTGGTTGGGCCATAGGCAACCCAACCCAGTTTTGTTTTGACTGCAACAGGATTTAATTAGTCCGCTTCAACGACAGTAGCAGAGACCCCGAGGTGAACATTGTCTAAACCAAGCAGCAATACAGGTCTAACATTTTCATAATTTTTAAGTGGCACGAATTCAAATTGACTAAAATTAGATTTGTTAAAGAATTGAACACGCAGATTTAAATTTTTATTTGTGCGTATATTTTTAATGGAAAATCGCTTTAAATCGCCATGGCCTTTTTTTTCAAGACTAACACTTGACGACATTTCAGTTGTGACCTTCTCGCCAAACCATTGCAACGTCAACGGGAGCTTCTGGCCTTTGAGACCCAGAGTTTTAGAGATATCGTCATCCAGAATGGAAATGGCCGAACCCTCGTCAAACATGGCATAAATATTTAACATACCTTTTGGACCAAACAGCTTCACAGGCAATATATTAAAAAGTGCATTCTGTGTTTTTTTTTTTGGTGTGCGACAATTGAAGAGTGGTTGCATTTCAGATGATGATGAAGGCTTGATGGTTTTTTGCGTTTCTTCGTCTAGAATCATATGATGGTAACGTCGGCACCCATTAACACCGCAAGATTTTTTGAATCTACAATCAATTGCTCGATGGCCCCTTCGTAAGCACGAAAAACAGATTTGTTGGCTCTTCACATTTTCCCAGCGTGTATCGACACCCATTGCTTGGAAAGTCTTACAGTCCGCTAGTAGATGATTTCCACCACATTGTAAGCATTTCCTGCCTTGGTTCTTCTTGTCTGCTTCTACGTGCATTAGTCTTCTTGGTTGTTGTGACTGTGAATTATATCTTGGTAAAACTGCAACAGTTTGATTTGATTGACGGAAGGCACTCTTCCAGTGTTTTAGATGTACGCACAATCCGTGGTGCCAATATAGACTCGGATCATTATCTTGTCGCAGCCAAGATCCGTACACGCCTGTGCGCAACCAAGAATGCGCGCAATCCAGCACAGAGAAAGCTAGACGTCGAAAAGCTGCAATCAAAACAAACAGCCGAAGACTTCGCTACTCGACTCTCACTCCTGCTTCAAGAAAGCACTCCTCCGATCGACGATATATGCGCGCAGTGGAATCATATTTCCCACTCTATGCGTACGGCTGCCGAAGAGGTGATTGGCTATCACCGCCCTCGCCGAAACCAGTGGTACGACTAAGAGTGTCGCGACGCCATTGCAGAAAAAGACGCCGCCTACAAAGCCACCCTGCAATGGGTTGTAACGCGTGCTGCTAAGGAGCGATACAAAGAGAAGAGGAGGAAAGAGAGACGCATTTTCAGGCGAAAGAAAAAGGAAGCGGAAATGCGTGAGTGCGAGAAAATTGAGATGCATGGTGACAGGAATGAGGTCCGAAAATTTTTCGAAAAAATAAGACGCCTGGCCGATGGTTTTAAGACCGGGGCCTCTTCCTGCAAGGATGAAAATAAGAATCTAGTGACAGATATCCAGAGTACACTGATGATGTGCAGGGAATACTTCTCTAGGCTTCTGAATGGTGACGACGACAACAATCCCGCCAATAGAGATGATATCCCGGAATCCCCAATTTTGGACGACAGCGTTGAAGTTCCGCTGCCCGACCATAGTGAAGTCTTGAAAGCTATAGCTCGGCTTAATAAGAACAAAGCCGCAGGAGCCGATGGCTTACCTGCTGAGCTCTTCAAGAATGGAGGCGAAGCTCTATTTAAATGCATTTAAATGCATTTAAATGCAAATCCACCATAGCCCAGATATTTACGTTACGACAAATCTTGGAAAAGACCTTAGAAAAACAAATCGACACACACCATCTTTTTGTCGATTACAAAGCCGCCTTCGACAGTCCAATAAGGAATCATCTATATTCCACCATGTCTGGATTTGGTATTCCTGCAAAGCTCATCCGCCTTTGCAGAATGACACTGAGCAAAACCAGCAGCACAGTTAAAATCGGGAAGGACCTCACTCCTCCATCCGATACCAAACGAGGTTTCAGACAAGGTGATTCCTTATCGTGCGACTTTTTCAAACTAATGATGGAAAAGATCATCCGAGCTGCTGATTTGAGACGATATTCTACAAAAGTATTATGCTGCTGGCGTATGCTGCTGATATCGATATCATTGGCCATAATACGCGCGAAGTCAGTGCAGCATTCTCCAGGTAAGCGAAAGAGTCGAGTCGAATGGGTCTTGTAGTGAACGCAGATCAGACGAAATACCTAGTGTCAACAAAGAAACCGTCCCAGCGTCTTGGAAACCACGTCACTGTTGACAACATCTCCTTCGAGGTTGTTAAGGACTTCGTCTACCTGGGATCCAGCGTAAACTCTTTCAACGATGTCAGTATTGAGATAAAGCGAAGGATAACGCTTGCCAACAGGTGTTGCTTTGGGCTGAGTAGGCAATTGAGAAGCAGAGCCCTCTCTCGACGAACAAAACTCACGCTCTATAAGTCACTAATCATGCCCGTCCTATTATATGCAGCACAAACCTGAACGTTGAGCAGTTGTGATGAAAAGACTTTGGGAGCCTTCGAGAGAAAGATCCTTCGTAAGATCTTCGGTCCAATCTGCGTCAATGGCGAGTACCGAATTCGATGGAACCACGAGCTGTATGAGCTTTGCGCTGACATCGACATATTTAAGCGTATTAAAACCGATGGCTGGCGCAATTTCTTATACGAGGCCAAAACCTACCTTCGGTTGTAAGCGCCAGATAAGTAAGTAAGTAAGTAAGTAAGTAAAACTGCAACAGGTGGCAAACTATCTTGGCTAGGGCACTCAACCAAGTCAAAAATCACTCACTGATGGGAATGACCCTAAAGCAGCAGCATGGCGAGCCCACTCGTATTGCTTATGCGTTGGTAGTTTTGAAAATAGCTGCTCTAACAGCGCTAGATTAGACAAATGTTGTTCACATTTGGATGATGGCAGAAATGCAACAAATGAGAAGGATATTACCTGATCCATTTTATTTTCCCCAATAGGCGGGAATTGTTGAACTTTGACTATTTGACTTCGCACGAGTATAGCTGGCCTACCAAATCTGAATTCCAATTCTGCTATTGCGTTCGGCACATCATTTGGATATATCAGCATTGATGCCACTGTTTCTTTAGCTACACCCTTTAAACACTTATGCAACCGCATAAGATTTTGTCTGTTGCTGTATTTAAAGGCTTCTGTGGTATCTTTGAAGTTAGCGTAAAAGAGTGGCCACTCTTCAGCATTGCCTGCAAACACTGGTAAGTCATATAATTTTGATTCAGAGTCGCGCCCGATGGGTGAAATGTTGACGACTTCACTTTCTATTGGCGGTGTGGAAGACGCTTCAGACTTCAACTGTAATATATCGGTACCACTAGGTAATTAACGTGTTCTCGAAGTTTTTGCATATCCCTTTGATTTTCGGCTGCGCTTTTTTTCAGTTCTTCTTTGGATGCTTTAAGTGCATTTAAGCTGGAAATTAAAATTGGAATTTGATCGGCTGTGATGTTCGGCTGCGACGGCGGCTCTGTTTGACCCTCCATTATAGTTGTGTCCAAATTTGGATCTTCTTCACTATCAGTGTCTTCGGAGTTGTTGTTAGCTTGCCCACTTCTCAAATTGTAATTACTTGGTTTTGGCATTATGTGCGTGTTATAATGGCTTCTTATATAGCAGCAATGTCTGTATGGATGTCGACTGCAACGTCAACAGATTTTTAAAATTTTAGCAGAGGATTGTGCTTCTTACGGCACCGGCGTGTGTTACAAATTTGTTGTCGACTGCGGCTTTAGCAGAGGCTTCTGATTATAACGGCACCGGCGTGGTACGCTAAATGTAAGTCGACTGTGGCGTTGGAAACTTTAAATTTTTAGCAGAGGCTTCTGCTTGTAACGGCACTGGCGTGTGTTGCAATTTTGTTGTCGACTGCGGCTTTAGCAGAGGCTTCTGCTTCTAACGGCACCGGCGTGTGTGGCAATGTTGCTGTCGACTGCGGCTTAAGCAATTTTAAATATTTGGCAGAGGCTCCTGCTTTTAATGGGTCCGGCGTGTGTTGCGATGTAGTTCGTTTCTTCTACTATGCTTTGCAAGCGTAGCTTTGATCAACATACGAACTCGTGAACAAAACAGCAACACCAACACCACAAAATTGTAAACTAATGTAAAAAGGTGGCAGCTATTAAAACAATTTAATGTTAAAACACACGAAATAGTTTGAAATATAAATATTAGTTTATTAAATTAGTTTATTGCGCGTACATTATTGAATGTTACAATTTTGTATTTATGTGGTGTTGGTGCTGGTTGAAATGAAACTCGTCAAATTTTCGCTGATGTCGAAGCGAAGAAGTCAGTTGCACTCAATATGCGTTGAGTGAAACCAATAGCAGGTACGGTTATTTTACAGTTTGAGTGCAGTGTCAGTGGCGTTTTTGGACAGTGGTGTGTTCACTTTTTAACAATGACATTGAATGTAGATTAAGTAAGAAAATAAGGATTAAACAACCTTTTATAAGGTGGACGTAATAAGAACTAATCATGTTTTTCGCCTACGCACGTGATATTAGAATATAAATTAAAGCGAATTTAAAAAATTCCGTTTAATGGGCTTTGTGTGCCCCCGCTGCATTTTTTTTTTGTTTTTTTTTTTTTTGTTTTGTCATAAATTGTTATTGTAAGGTAGGTTTCCAGCCGCGAGAGCAATCTAGACATATCTCTTAAAGCAGCAAATAATAAAGAGAAAATGCAATTCTAAAACATTACTAGCGAGAAAGACAACAGTTTAATTTTTATCTCACTTATCCTCTCATGGGAACTGGATTCAGCTGAAAATGACAAAAAATCTGAAAATTTGCTCATTTCTTAAGATTATACCAGAACTAGTAGTGGTTTTTGTTAACATTTTATTTTTCGGACACGGTGAACCTTTCGGTGGAAATACCAATATTTTACTTTGCAATGATGTTACGTGACATACTTCGAAACTAAAAATAATAATTTGTTTGGTTATTTTGCCCCAGTTTAATTTTATTTTTAAATTCTATGCATTAAACTTGCTTTAAATTCTGCTTTTTAATCACTTACATCTGGCAACTCAGAAGTAATGACAACAAATGATGTTTTTGAACTACGCACCTGACATTAGAATATCAATGAAAGCAAATTACAAAATTACCGTTATCTGATCTCTGTTCGCTCTTATTGCATTTTTTAATTGTTAATTAAAAGTTAATTCTTATTGTCATAGACATTTTTTGCGGTAGGAGTGTAATCGGAACATCTCTCTTAAATAAGTAAATATTAATGAAAAAAATTTTTTAAAAGTTACCAAGAACAAAAAATATATAAATTCAGATTTGCAATCAATTTTCTTATAACGGCAAATGAGTTAAGATATTAATTCTTTTAAATTAATAAAATTTTAATATTTCCGTTTGGATAATATCATATAAGAACATATTTTCTTAGCATTTTATTTTTTGGTCTCGGTGGACCTTTTCGCGGAAATGCTCATATGTTGTTTTGGAAATTCTTTAAATCTGTGTTCGTTATAATGGAGCACTACTGCATTGTATAAAATCACTTTTATGTACGGCAATTTTTTTTTCGAAAATAATGATTTAATTGAATAGAATATCCGCATACTTTAAAATAAATTTAATATTCTTATTTATTACGTACAACTCTTACCTGACATGCGGCTACGACATAAAATTGGTGTTAATAACTAACGACTCCACCCAATTTTTCACAAAAGAAGATGATGCAGTAATTGTTGAAAGTTTTTCATCTGGAAACTATTACGGAATTTAAATCAAAGAGACATTTGAATTGTTTAAATATTACGTT
The DNA here is from genome assembly GCA_943735915.1 of Pherbina coryleti. Classification (NCBI taxonomy): domain Eukaryota; kingdom Metazoa; phylum Arthropoda; class Insecta; order Diptera; family Sciomyzidae; genus Pherbina; species Pherbina coryleti. The sequence continues at coordinate 84,047,081 of OX030950.1, forward strand.
GTTGGCTTTCTACTTGAAGAGTTTTTCTCTTATTTCAATTCTTAAACCAGTGTTTTCTCTTCCTGGAAAAATAACATCTAAATCGACGTCCAGACCACATTCTGAAAAATAGTGTTTATTAAGTCAAAAAACCAAATTTAAATATAAAATGTCTCAAGAAATGAACAATATATGTTTTATGTAACAATATTATATATGAACATTTAACCCCATAATGCATCATGACATATGAAATTTGATGGCATTTATGTGCCCCTTATTGTGAATTAATAACTATAATTCTGTTCTGATCGTAGTGATTCATTTATGAATCAGTATTAGAGTGTCCCTTATTTTGCGATTTTTGGAAATGTCAAGGGGCTGAAAGGTTTTTTTATGCGTTTTTATATTCTAAGAACGAAACTAAAAAAATTTTTTTTTACGACAACGTTTACCCGTGCCAATCGGGCCCGAAAGTTTCGAAAAAATGCCCATATTAGACCATATTTGCACAAATTAAAAAAAAATCTTTTCTCTGCTTTTCATAAATGTTTTCCATTTTTTGGAACACATATATAAGAAATATGATATCCACAAAGTTTTTTGATGGTGGGCGTGGTTACTGCCCCTGCTGCGTCGAAATTTCTCCCGCAGCCTTTTCCCACTTTTTCATGAAATTAGTGCAATTTAGGTATTAATATCAACAATAAATAAATACATTTTTATTATGCTAAAAGTTTGATTAAATTTCATTAAATTCACATTATGTACTTACAAAATTAACAATAAATTAAAAAACTAGTATTTTAACCTGCGGCGGGCGCGCAACAAGCTAATACCTACAATCAGTCTTATTGCGGCTTTTCAACCGAAATCATAGTTTTTTTTTTATAAATAAAAAATATCAAAAACCAAAAATGTATGCCCTTGGAGGGTTAAATTAAAATAAGAAATACAAATTAATTAAAAAAGAAAGATCCTTATTTGGAGCTTTTATGCTATTCATTATTATCGGAATCCGTCAAGTCTGTATTTTTGTAGTTCTACTATACATCAAAATCTGTTTTGAAGCTACTAATAGCATAAAAGCTTCAAATCAGGATCTGTCTTTTTTAAAAGATTTGGTCGCATACAAGACAATTAACAAAAAATATCCATTGCTGCAAGTCAAAAATTTGGTAGGCATCTTTGATACCTTGGCGAAGAACTTGTAGCACTCGCTTTTTTCGATGATGCAGTTTCTATTGAGAGAAAACGCAGTATGGTGACAGCATTGCAAGTTCAGAAGTTTCCATGTAATCATCCAATCGCAAACCCAAATTCTTTAAATGAATGGACAAAAAAGATTTAGATTGTTTTGCATCTTGTCGAACAACAAATCTATTTCGTAGGTTTAGTTTGACATGCAATTTTTTAAAATATGATTCTGACGAATGGGAAAAAGATGAAGAACACCAGAGAGTAAAAAATTATTTTAAAGATCTTTGTATTGTAAATGATGTTGCGGAGCGTGGGGAACAACTTGCTCAAGAATTTCTTGAGCTTACAAAATCAGAAGCGCAGCTACAAAACCTACTTATTGTGGCCCAAAATACTCGAAAAATATATTCGAACTGTAAAAAAAAAAAAAATACATGCTCTTAAAAAAAACTTATAATTAATTTGCATTTCTGATTAAAATTTAACCCTTCAGGGGGCATACATGTTTGGTTTTTGATATTTTTTATTTATAAAAAAAAAACTATGATTTCGGTTGAAAAGCCGCAATAATACTGCTTGTAGGTATTGGCTTGTTGCGCGCCCGCCGCAGGTTAAAATACTAGTTTTTTAATTTATTGTTAATTTTTGTAAGTACATAATGTGAATTTAATGAAATGTAATCATACTTTTAGCATAATAAAAATGTATTTATTTATTGTTGATATTAATACCTAAATTGCACTAATTTCATGAAAAAGTGGGAAAAGGCTGCGGGAGAAATTTCGACGCAGCAGGGGCAGTAACCACGCCCACCATAAAAAAACTTTGTAGATATCATATTTCTTATGTATGTGTTCCAAAAAATGTAAAATATTTATTAAAAGCAGAGAAAAGATTTATTTTTTAATTTGTGCAAATATGGTCTAATATGGGCATTTTTTCGAAACTTTCGGGCCCGATTGGCACGGGTAAACGTTTTCGTAAAAAAAAATTTTTTTAGTTTCGTTCTTAGAATAAAAAAACGCATAAAAAAACCTTTCAGCCCCTTGACATTTCCGAAAATCGCAAAATAAGGGACACTCTAATCAGTATGCATCATAGGGTTAGTTAAAATTAACAAATTTTTTTATCCATTTTCAGTGTTTTTATAAAATCAATTTTAATTATTTCGGTAATCGAAAACTGCAAAAGTTGTAAATTTTTTAAAGTTCTAAAATTTGACATTGTATTGTTTGTTACATTTCTGATTTAATTTTACTTAGAGTGATGTTTTTTTTAAAGAGCAGTTCTTTTGTTCTTAACTTAAATACATCCCTTACCCTTATTTTACCACGAATTTCTTTAAGATTTAGCTTATTTTCTCTATTAAAATAATATTTTATGGTATTTTCTAACGGCTGTGGGAATTTTTGTGGTATTTTTTGATTAATGTGGTATTTTTTAATTCAAAACATACCGTGCGAATTTTTGCGGTAATGCAAAAGATTTCCTTTTTTTACACCGAGAATTCTAAAATGACCAAATGAAAATTTACAATGAACATCCAAAATGATATATGTTAATATTCAAATAAATCTTAATATTTAAATAAAACCAATATTCTATAAAACCAAACAGTTTTAATTTTTATTTTTAGAAACTTATCTGAAAATGGTTTTTTATATGCTTTTAAATGCCTTGTATTAATTAGTTAAACGCTATCGTTTGTCTACCAGTTACTTTTGTAACCTTGGTTCATTGAAATAAACCGAGGACATTTTAACATTTTTTAAAACCTTTCTTTTTACTGTAGGCTCCAATATAACGAACACTGATTTAACAAATTTCCAATATAACAAACCCTTTTTCATATGCATTTTTTTCAAATACTTTTTTATCAATGTGTATGAAAAAAGTATATATGTTGATTTGGAAATTCTTTAAATCTGTTTTCGTTATAATGGAGCACTACTGTATTGTACAAAAGCACTGATTTTCGTACGGCAAAAATAATGATTTAATTAAATAGAATATTTTGGCATATATTTGAACTTTCTACCATGAATATTAGAGGTTATATTTTTACCTTAAAGAGTTTACTAAAACGTTACACGCACTTGACAAACTTTTTTGAAACGACCTCATACAAACCGAAATGAACAAAAAAAATTTGCCGCTACACATGCGCTGCACGTTGCAGGCATAGTAGAAGATTATATAATAATTACATACTTAGAGTTCGACTTCATCTTATAAATCTTTGTTTGTTATCAATATTTCATATTCGTTAATCAAATAATGCAATTACATAATATTCTACTATGCCTGCAACGCTCACTTCAATCACTTTAATAACAAGTCTAATATATACAAATGTGGCGACCGTGGCGTAGTTGGTTAAAGTGCGTGGCCGCTATGTCAACGAACTTTGGAGACCCAGGTTCGAAACCCAGCAGCGACAGAAAATTATTTGAATTAAAATAATTTTTCCGTACGGCCGCCACCTCTCTGCAGACAATGGCAAACCTCAGAGAGTAATCAAAATGCCATGTAAAGCTTCTTGAAAACGAGAACATTCGGCGTTAAGCATGTAGGTCCGGTTATCGGTCAATTGTGTACAAACTTAATAACACGCACAACACAATTGATCATAAGAAGCTAGGTCAAAGTCCTTTCAAGGGCTGAAATGGCCAGTTATTTATTTATTTATTTTTTTAATATATACAAATTATTAATAAAAATGAATTTACCAACCTGAAAAAGCTCAGTAGGTGTCTTATATACCAATTGATGCCAAAAAATCTTCAAGTGGCTTTTCCGGCACCGAAGCATCAACTAGCTGCTCATCCATATGTATGCACAATTTAACAAAACACAATTTATTTAATTAAATAATTTCATTTAAATCACATTTTGAGTAATTTTTCATTCTAAACACCACGACCACTTCCTTCTAACACTTGAGCACAACTGTAGTCATCAAAGCATTGAAAAGATGTTACGTCAGTTTCTTTTCGCATCATTTCGTATTGCACTGATTTACAGTTATAAAAACCGTCGATTCTGTTACCCAGCAAACCGAACTTTTTGATGCGACAGAATTGGTGCAATATCAGATACAATACACATTTAAAGAAGAATTTCAACGTATGTATGAAATATATGGGGTTAAAACTTTTCTTAAATTAAGAGACCACGTACCCTTTAAATTCGAAATATTTGCTTTGCGGAATGGAATTTATCTAAAGAAATAACAAATTTATTTAAGAAATTTATGAAATTTAGCATAAAGTTGGTGTAGCGGCCAATGAAACAGTCTGTATAGTCAAGCTGTGTGATTTGCTCTATACAGAGCCGTTGTTGTTGTTGTTGGTTGTTGCCTTCTTTGTTCTTCATATTGTCTTGTTGACAACATGCTTGGCCTAGAGCTCGAAAAAAATTGTTTTCAATATAAATAATTAGAGGCCTATACAAAATATTAATATTAAATTTAGCATAAATATTTTTAGATATTAACACGTTCGCGGACTCTAAAAATGTCAGGGTGCTGCAAAAATATACAGACAATTATTTTTGAAACTAGTAATAATCTCGAAATCTGAACATTGTATTTAAACCATTATTTACAATGAATGTTATAGCATCCACGACGATATAGATAATATTTTTCAACTAGGGTGACGTGAATATTTAAGTTTTAATTTATAGAATACATGAGAAAAATAGGTTTATTATATTTTTCTAAAAGCACAATTTTGTCAATCGGTATTTTAAAGGAAAAGAATTTTAAAACAGCATTTGTTAACACGGTGTTTTGTAAAAACAGAATTTTGTAATACAGAATTTTAAATACAGTACTTCATTCATACAGATAGCTGGGCCCAACCTTTTTAAAATATTAATTTTGGTTCACTAGAACGTTTGAAAAAAAAAAACACAGTTTCGATAGTATCGTAAATGTAGACATTGAATTCCTTTGGAGGAACTTGTTTTTGTTTATTTTTATGTTGGTTAAAAGTTTTCCTGTACTAATGAACTTACATATATGTACATATTTTAAATTTTATGTTAACATCGAAAAACTTGTATAAATCAAAAAAATTTTGCATGTTTTTTTTACATAGCCATTACACGTGTTCAATCACGTATTAATGTTACGATAAAATACATATTATTTTTGACAGCTGTCAATTGTTGAGAGTTTTCGTGCTTATTGTGTTAATATGAAGATTTTTTTGCAATTTACTCATACAATTTCAATGACCTAGAAACAAAATTTGTGTGTAAGACTTTGATAAAGCCTGCATATTTGACTTGTAAAAAAATATTGCTTGCAATACTTATGCTAACTAATTGAATTTAATTTTTACTAGTGTTGACGGTACAGTCAAACCTGTTTTTGTACGGTTGAAAAAAATAGCTACAACCGTACATGTCCACAAGCTTCATAAATAGCTATAATGAAGACTAATTTTGCACAACATATCGTTGGTTCAAAAGCAGAAATCACTAATGGTCTAGTAAGCCTCGCATGGCACAGCAGCGCATGGCTTAACAAGTGTCACTTGGCGATCTGTTCAATGCGATTTGCGTGTATCTGATTATGCACAACATGACAACGCATGGCAATGCTCAGATAAAAACAGAAATTCAACGCTGGATACATAGATAAACATGGAAGATCTGTTTCGTTTTGATTTCTGTGTATCTTCTATGCGTTTGACGTTTTGCCGAAACAGTTTTGCATAATCAGCACTTTTTTTGCTATGTGCTAGCTGCTTATCTATGTACCATGCGCTGTGTCATGCGAGGCTAATTAGACCATAAGTCAAAAAACATTTATAAGATAATAGATAATTTATAACATTTTATAAGATAATATAATATCTTAGACAGTTTTTATATAAGATGTTTGTGTCTCTGAAAATTTTGTAATTGTATTTAATATAAATTTCTTCATAAAAAATTGTTAGGCTTCAAAGTTTAGTTTACAAAAGGATTACAAAAATTATTAATTCCAGTTTACTTAGTGAATTTTGCTTGTACTTAGTGAATTTTGTTTGTAAGGCAACGATATTAAAAAAAAATTGCATAAAAAAAATAAACCTTAAAAAAAATCGCATAAAATGGTTGCTGCTTGCTATACTGAGTAAATGAGCATAAGTCAAACAACTTGAAAAACCGTTTCAAATTCGGAACTAAATTAGATCAGCTTCTGATCAGCTTCTGAATTTTTGGTTTGTTGGGATCGAACATTTGTTTCCGTGTATGTCTTCTCTCTCCCTCTAGCATATGCACAATTTCGTTATTGTAAATTCTGCACGCATAGGAACAACAGCAACAATCACAAACGCAGAAGCCGCGTCATCAGTGTTGCCATGTGGGCAGATAAAACTTGTTTTGCCAGTTTTTTTAGAGGGTAGAAAGTTTTCAAGTTTTTCCCTAAAAAAATAAAGTTTTATTTTATTTTACCCAGTTGTTCAAGTTTTTACGATTAAAACGATGTTTTCTATTTTAGTTTTATGAATCAAATAGATAAACTAAATTGTATGTTACTACAAAAACATAAATATCATATGAAGCTGCTACTACTAATTTTCACTCCTTTTCAAAAATTTTTTTATATGACAGCGCTGTTGCTATTATTGTGGCTGTCATTGTTTCTGTTCTTTTGTCTCGGTTTCCCTTCGTCAAGTCTTGGCGGCCAATTTTTGGCATTCCTTTTTAAACTTACGCTTCAGTTTACATACATTCAGAGTTCACGTTCAAGTCTTCCGTATTGTCTTGAGAAATGAATTGGCCAAAATAACGAGACAACGAGAGAACAAAGCAAATTGCCAAAAATTTTAAAGCATATTCAAGTCTGTTCTTCGATTACAAAAATTAAATTTTGGCAATGATTTTCTAAAATGTGTCGAACTTTTAGCACCTAGGAATGTTTTAAAAAGGCAAGATTTCACTATTTCCAATTTGTGTGTTTTTCTTCCTAATGTCACTAAATCAGAAAAATTGCAGGAAATTGATGATGACCGGCATGAGTTGCGTCACATTAATTTTGGTGATTTGAATTTACTGAATGAAAATAGTACTGAAACATATTGGAAAGCAATTTTTAATCAGAAACGTGGAGATAGTTCCGAAGCCTTTCCATTACTAAGCAAACTAGTTTATGCTGTATTATCGATTCCTGAAGCAACAGGAAATGTAGAACGTATTTTTTCACAAATAAATATTAATAAAACTAAAATCCGTGGCGTAGTTGGTTAAAGTGCGTGGCCGCTATGTCAACGAACCGGAGACCCGGGTTCGAACCCCAGCAGCGACAGAAAATTATTTGAATTAAAATAATTTTTCTGTACGGACGCCACCTCTCTGCAGACAATGGCAAACCTCAGAGAGTAATCAAAATGCCATGTAAAGCTTCTTGAGAACGAGAACATTCCGCTCATCGCCGTTCGGAGTCGGCGTTAAGCCTGTAGGTCCGGTTCTCGGTCAATTGTGTACAAAACTTAATAACACGCACAACACAATTGATCATAAGAAGCTAGGTCAAAGTCCTTTCAAGGTCTGAAATGGCCAGTTATTTATTTTTTTTTTATAAAACTAAAATCAGAAATAAATTAGAAATTCCCACCTCGTGTGGGATTCTTCGAACTAAAGACTTTTTAAGAAAAAACGATTGGAACTGCACAAATTTCGAACAATCATCAGAAATAATGAAAAAGTTTGATCAAAATATGTATAGAAAATAATATCATTTTTCAGCTTGCATCATTTGTGAAGACTGTTCAAAAATTGCACTGTTTCATTAATTTTTTCTTAAACAGTCTTTCCATCGAAGAATTTCACAAACGGTTTAATGTATAATTTATTACTGATTTTGGGCTTAAAGCTACAGATTTGAGAAAAAGTGCTTTCTACATTTGCTGTTGCAACTTGCAGAATATACCACTTTTCTTAGTAATGAAAATACTTTGGAATTATTTTCACATTTATAAAATTAATCCATGTAAATTAATGTGATTTATTAATGCATAATTAATGTGTAAAATTATTTTTTATAGGATATAAATAACTAAAAAAATAAATAAATAACTGGCCATTTCAGCCCTTGAAAGGACTTTGACCTAGCTTCCTATGATCAATTGTGTTGTGCGTGTTATTAAATTTGTACACAAGTGACCGAGAAATGGACCTACAGGCTTAACGCCGACTCCGAACGGCGATGAACAGAATGTTCTTATTCTCAAGAAGCTTTACATGGCATTTTTATTACTCTCTGAGGTTTGCCATTGTCTGCAGAGAGGTGGCGTCCGTACAGAAAAATTATTTTAATTCAAATAATTTTCTGTCGCTGCTGGGGTTCGAACCTGGTTCTCCAGGTTCGTTGACATAGCGGCCACGCACTTTAACCAACTACGCCACGGACGCCACACAAGGGTATAAATAACTATCATCTCAAAAATTGGTGATGACGTTTACAACCATATAAATCTGAAATGTTTATTTATGTAAATTTTTATGTCTTAATAAACATATAATTTAAATGATTTTAGTAAACGAATGCGATTGTTTTTGTTAAATTATAAACTTAATTTAAATACTTATTTTGAATACAATAAAAAAATTGTAAAGCACACATTTTAAAAATACATGTTTTAGTTAATTTTTAATATCAAGTTTTTTCACCAAAAAACAAGTTTTTTTTCTGGAAATTAAAGTTTTCTTTTAAAAAATATGGCAACACTGCGCGTCATGTTTTTACAGGGATCGATGTGATGAAGAAATCAATAACAGTAAACATAAAAACAAAATCTGAATTGTTGTTGCACGATGCTACCAACAACGATGCGTTGAAGTTTTATATGTAGAAATAATAAGGATTCATATCATTATTACGTTAAAAATTATATAAATGAAATGTTAAAAACGCAAACGTCGCGTTTTGAATGTTGAAATGATTCATATCAAAATGACGGTTTTTGTTTTGTCTGCATCGTAAAATCAACGATAAAAACTATTATATTGATATTAATATTTTTTCTGAAGTTTTAACGTTACAAATTGGTAGAAAAATAATGATTAATATCATAATTAAATTAATTAACGTTAATTAATAAAAATTCAATTAACGAAATGTTAAAACGATAATAATTCATATGTTAAAATTTAACGTTTGTAACGTTGAAATAATAATGATTTATATCAAAATTACTATTTTTACTTTTTTTGCTTAGATTGTAAAATTAACGTTAGAAACTATTAAATTGATATTGATATTTTGAATGAAGTGCTAACGTTACAAATTGGAAGAAATAATAATGATTAATATCATTATTACACTAAAAATTAAATTGACGAAATGTTAAAAACGATAAGAATTCATATCAAAATATATTAAAATTTCACGTTTATAACGTAGTAATAATAATGATTCATATCAAAATGACAGTTTTTACTTTTTTTGCTTAAATTGTAAAATTAACGTTGGAGACTATTAAATTGATATTGCTATTTTACTGAAGTTTTAACGTTACAAAGTGGTAGTAATAATAATGATTCATATCAAAATTACAGTTTTAACTTTTTTTTTGGCTAAATTGTTAAATTAACGTTAAAAACTATTAAATTGATACTGATATTTTTTACTGAAGTTTTAACGTTTAAAGTTGATGATAAAACGTAAAATGATAAACTATCAAATCAACATTAAAAATATGAATTTATCAAACAAAACTTTCAATCTAACAGAAAAACTATTGAAATGATATTTTGTTATCAAATTGATAGTTTTTTTTTACGTTGAAAATGATAAGACAAAACTTTCAATTTGATAATGCACTTTTTTTTGTTTTATAATCTGACGAATGAAATTATTTTTTTATAAAATTAAAAAAAAAGCCCAAATGTCATCCCAAAATCGAAAAAAGCGCACTGTGTGGTGGACAGCATTACTCAAAAACTATGTTAAGGATCGCTACAAAATTTTTTTTCACTTGTTAAGCCAATATGATCGGTACTTTTGATCGTTCGATTTTTATTTTAAAAGAAAACTCTTTTTCATAACCTAAAAAAAAATACTTTTTTAGTCAAAAATCAGTTTTTTACCTGCCATTTTGGTAAAAATCAACATTTTTCTAAAATCTTCGATTAAAAGCTCAAAAAGCTTGAGCTTGCACAGATCCTTAGTCATTTGTATTTTTTGTTTTTAGATACACAAGCTCTGAAAAATCGTGTCCACCGCATATCTAAGGTACTTTACTAAACTACGGATTCCTGCTATATGGTTTAATATCTGTTATCGAGAAATTCAAAAGCTTTTCTTCAAAACATATGTAATTATAATGTAAAAAAAAATGTTCCTAAAATAAACAGTAGCTTAAAAATAAAACTTTTAATACAAGTTTTTTTTTTCGTTAAAAAAACTTTAGTAGGCCCTTAAGGGTTGCTCACAAGTGTCTTATTTTTGTCGAGCTTTGAAATACGACATAAGACATAAGAAACTCCTTGTGATTTGCCTAATTGTTTTAATGTTCTGTTGTTTGTTTGTTTTGAATTTAAGTAAATAACAAAAACGCTTCTTACAAGACTGCTTGTTTTGAAATGAGACGGCGGAAGAGATGAAATACTTGAATAAAGGCAGATGGCTTGCAAGTCATTTTTCTTATGCTTGTGCAGCTCTCTAATCTGTATCTAAATAACATAGATATTTATGGCATCATTTTATAAATTATTGTGATGAAATGTAACGCTAACGTAGCGCATCGATTTAAAATTTGCCTTTTATTAAGGGCCTCCGGGAGTTTTTCGAAAAAGAAAGACACTTTATAATTTTTTTTTACGCTGTATTTTATTTGAGACCAATTTTTTTTACATTATTAAAGTATTCAAGATTTATCCCTGACATATAAAAAAAAAAAAATAAATAACTGGCCATTTCAGCCCTTGAAAGGACTTTAACCTAGCTTCTTATGATCAATTGTGTTGTGCGTGTTATTGAGTTTGTACACAATTGACCGAGAAATGGACCTACAGGCTTAACGCCGACTCCGAACGGCGATGAACGGAATGTTCTTATTCTCAAGAAGCTTTACATGGCATGTTGATTACTCTCTGAGGTTTGCCATTGTCTGCAGAGAGGTGGCGTCCGTACAGAAAAATTATTTTAATTCAAATAATTTTCTGTCGCTGCTGGGATTCGAACCTTGGTCTCCAGGTTCTTTGACATAGCGGCCACGCACTTTAACCAACCACGCCACGGACGCCACATCCCTGACATATTGGTCAACTAATTAACAACGATGTTAAAAATGCTGCACTTTACCACATTGCGCTATCGTTCGGCAATGTAACGGTTCCTTTTTTTTTATTTCTTTCTTTCCTTTCCTTTCTTTTACAACAACAAAAAAAAGTGACAGTCACATGTTATTTATTGCAGTGAAATCAGGTTTAGTCGGAGAACGTTATTTTTTCCATTGACAACTAATTAACACCGATTTGTTAACATAAGGGATTTAATACTTTTTATGCAAAGTTTGTGAATATTTTGGCAAGTATTCATTGTTTTAAAGTGACTTAACGTAATTTTAATAAAAAACTGTATTAGTAACATTTCATAAGATGGGAAAAGCCAAGGGCTGCACACCAAGTACGCGCAAGGCTATAATTGAATTAAACTGTGCTGGGCTTTCATACGGATGCATAGCGACACAATTGAAATGCTCCAAAAGGATGGTGTTTAATGCTATCACTCACTTTCGCAAATATAAAACCACGGAAAATGTACCACGCCAAAAAAGACCGCGCAAATCTTCTGTGCACATTGATCGAAAGATCATCCGACTGTCGAAAGCTGATCTAAGAAAGAGCGCAGCTGTTATCCAGCGTGAAATACTGGATGAAACTGGCATCAGTGTATCAAAAAGAACTGTTGCCCTCCGTTTAGTGGAAGCTGGCCTTCATGGAAGACTTGCACGCAAGAAACCTATGGTGACACTCTCGCAAAGAAAACGTCGTATTCGGTTTGCCAAAGATCATGCAGCTTGGACAGTAAACCAGTGGAAATACGTGTTGTGGAGTGATGAAACAAAGATTAATTGCATTGGTCCTGATGGAAGAAAGTATGTCCGACGTTCAAAAGGCAAGGAACTTGATCCCAGGTACACTTCTTCGGTTGTTAAGCATGGCGGTGGCTCGATTTTTGTTTGGGGATGTTTTTCATGGAATGGTGTTGGTCTAATTCACAGTATTGTTGGCACAATGAACAAGGAACAATACGTTGATATACTAAGTAATGTTATGCTACCTTGGTCAGAAAACAATATGCCAGTGATTTGGTCATTCCAGCAAGATAATGACCCCAAACATACGGCAAAACTTACGAAAAATTTTTTTGTTCAAAATTCTATGACAGTTCTTGATTGGCCATCGTCAAGTCCTGACCTAAATCCTATCGAGCATTTATGGGACGATGTGAAAAATGCCGTTAGCACCCTAAACGTAACAAATCTGGATGATCCAAGACCTGATCCTCTCAATGCAAAGACGATGTGCAGCGGTTTTGAAGCAAAAAGGTTTTCCAACAAAATATTAGACCTTTAGCATAACTTTTGTTTAGTTTTAAATACATTTTTTTACATGAATTTACTGTATTTTGTAATCGTTGCTAATTAGTTGTCACAGACATATTTAAGATTTTTTAATAAAAGTTCCTGTAAAACCAACTGTGCTATTAGAAACTTAACAATTAGCATCTTTTTTTTTTGAGAAAAATTCGTATATATGTAAAATTAAACAAGTAAATATAGTTAATGGGTGAATTGAAGAAGAAAACGACCGATGTCTATAAAAAAAATATCGTTGTTAATTAGTTGACAACGGCTGTATATTCGTCGATAAGGTAGAAAAGTGCAATGCCGCGAAAGACCTTAAATTTGCGGTGAGGAAGATATCCAGATTGGTTCATTTGAAAAAAAAACATTTTTTTTTCGGTTAAGTAAAAAGTTCTTGGAGGTTTAATCGTTGATTTTGGAAAAATATTGATTTTTGACAAAATGGCGGGCGGAATTTTTTTTCATGGAAGAAAAAAAGATATAATCGTTGATTTTGGAAAAATATTGGTTTTTGACAAAATGGCGGGCGGAATTTTTTTTCATGGAAGGAAAAAAGATATCGTTTTCCAATTTTGCACATATATTTATTAACATTCAAAGAATACCAAATTTTTATCAGAATTTTTGAACCGGTTTTTGATGTTATTTGATTTTTTTTAAAAAATGCCAGCAAATTGACGGTGTGCACGATATCACCAGTCTGGAATATCTGAGGTAAAAATAAAAACCAAATTAATTCTTGTTTAAGTGGCTATCGCCTGAACTAGGATAATTGTTTTCCACCGAAAAAAAAAACAAAATGGCAACCGATTTTGTAACCTCGAAAATCGACTTTGTTTACAAATCGACTTTTTTTTGTTTCTTTTCGGTGGAAAAAAAATTATCCTAGTTCAGGCGATAGCCACTTAAACAAGGATAATTTCGTTTTTTTTCCTCAGATAAATGCTGCAGCTGTTAACATTGGCAGCATGCTGCGCAATATGGACCTGAAGCTGGAGAGCAAAAAAAGGCCACAAGCTTGCATTAACGTAAGGGGTGGAAACTTTAAACAATTTCTATAAATAACGTGATTACGCTTAATAATAGAAAATAAATAAACTTTTTAAAAAAATACCGTTAAATATAACTGTTTTAATTGTTGTTGTTATCATAATTAACAATGTGGGAGTGTTTGCATTTAAAACACAAGAGAGAGGAAAAGGTGGTAAAGTCGGGAATATCGATTTTTTATGAAAAATAGCTGCTCATAACGTCATAAAAAATTAAAAACATTTTGGTTTTATTTCGAGAAAATTGCCTTGAAAGTTGATTTTCTTAAGAAAAAAACTCATTTTTTGAATTTAGGTGCTTTATGGCAAAACTTTGTGGTAATAACTTAAAGGACATTTCATTTTCTTTTCAAAAAACTATTAACTTTGGTAATCGTTGCAGAGACATGTAAGTAATTGATTAAAACGTAATGACACCTTATTATTTTGTTTTTCCCTCCTACCTCCCTAGAGGGTCATTTGTGACCACTCCCATCCATATAAGTTTTTCCTCGTCTCATCATGAGGAATCACCCCCCGCTGGATTGTCCTCTAAGTCTGGGATACCCTGTATATACCTTTTTATATCTACCACGCCTCCTTATAGGCGTTACAAGCTGAGTGACAAAATGAACATACACCTGTTAAGCTTTTGTATGGGAGCCGACATCGAACGGCTAATGTGCGTATTCATGTGAGACAGGGTGTTGTTCAGAAATATTTAAAGAATCCAAATTGAGAAAATGACCGTCGGTACCATTTCTGATACGCGAGGTATAAAATCTTAAATTAATTTTTTTGAAAAAGTTAAAAAATTGCATTCAAGTATACATTTCTCAAAAATAGGAAAATGCATATGCAAAAATTGTGATAATTATTAATTCGCCAAATTTAAGGAATACGTTAACGCTTTAAATAATACCAAAATTTAGACTATTGGGTAACAATCAAAAGTTCTGTGCTATCTGTGCTACTTTAGCTTCGAATATCTTTCACACAGGACACTGGATAAAAATTGTGTTTAGCAATATATTAGTTTAAGCATATACTTACTTTTGCTGTAAAACATATGTACGTTAGACCGTACTTCAAAAAAAAAAGTACGCCCTATACCAGCGAATATGACGCATTTTTGCAAGACAATTACGAAAAAAATTGAAGAGATATGAAGAAATATGTCAATGCGCGACACCAACGTTCGGTCAAAAAAAAACAAAAATTTTTTTTCGTAATTGTCTTGCAAAAATGCGGCATATTCACATTTTTTGCATAGGACGTGGTACGGTCTAATGTAAAAAATAAAAAAAAATAAATAACTGGCCATTTCAGCCCTTGAAAGGACTTTGACCTAGCTTCTTATGATCAATTGTGTTGTGCGTGTTATTAAGTTTGTACACAATTGACCGAGAACCGGACCTACATGCTTAACGCCGACTCCGAACGGCGATGAACGGAAAGTTCTCGTTCTCAAGATGCTTTACATGGCATTTTGATTACTCTCTGAGGTTTGCCATTGTCTGCAGAGAGGTGGCGGCCGTACAGAAAAATAATTTTAATTCAAATAATTTTCTGTCGCTGCTGGGGTTCGAACCTGGGTTTCCAAAGTTCTTTGACATAGCGGCCACACACTTTAACCAACTACGCCACGGACGCCACGGTCTAATGTACGTAGTTTTTTTTATAAAAGTCAAAGCATTTTAAGGTCGTTATTTTTACTGTTTTCCTCAAAAAACACCTTTGTCCTCGCGGGACAGTAAGACATCCTTTTTTTTGCTAAAATTCTTTTTTGGGAGATCTTGGCAACCCATTGCAATTTTTGAGATCTCTTAAAATACGATCTACATTTTTCGATACGCCCTAATGTGCATGCTCTCAGGAAGCATTATTTACTCTCTGCGGTTTGCCATTGTCTGCAGAGAGGTCAATTGAAAAAAATGTCTGTGTCAGATGAAATTGAACCATGGTTCTCTGGCGTATGGGTCACGCACTCTACCCACTGCGCCACGGCCGCCACATACATATTAACCCTCTCTGGAGTCGGGGGTCAGTCATACATAGTAACCCTCTCTGACCCTTTCTTAAAGCCCCCCTGTTCAGGTTTAGGGAATAAATATACTATAATCAGTAAGTTTGTATGGGAACCCCCTAAGGAGGAGTCGGAGGGGATAGGTCTCCAAGGGAAAAATGTTCCTTTTGCAAGAGTAAGGGGGGTCCGTCATACATATAAAGCCCTCCCTTAGAGCCCCCTGTTAGCTAAAGATAGTTTACTTAGATTGCGATTCAAAAGCATAGCACTGAGAGGATGTGTTTTCTTTTCGAAACACAAAACATTGCATTTCTCTCTTATCACTGCTTGGTTTGGCTTGTGTTACTGTTTGAATCGGAGAGCAAAAACAAAAAAAACCAAAATACTTGTTGTGATTTTAGGAAGTTTCAAAAAGAACAGAAAAATACTTATCTTTAGAATTTTTTTGCTATCCCTGAATTTAAGGTCTTTCGCGGCATTGCACTTTTCTACCTTATCGACGAATATTTCTGAACCAAAATGTCAGGAATAAATCTTGAACAGTTTTACTTTTATAATGTAAAAAAATGTTGGTTTAACTACGGTATTGCGTTAGCTTTTTTACGTTATCACGCTGAACTGTCAGTCAATAACATTATTGTAAATTTTTAAAAATTAACGATTCACCAAATTTTGGCATGTACCATATCAGCTGTTCCCCTCAGTCATGATTAAATTGAAATTGTAATATAAACGCCAAACACTGGCGTACTATTTACTACCTCCGGTACCTTTTCTATTTCTTTTGGAAACATTCCTAACTATTAGTTAGTTTTTGCTGTCTTTAATCTTTTTTAATATTTAAGAATATATTAGTGAAAATAAATTAATTACTCTGTCAATGCAAACTTACCCATTCTAACGGCAGCTCAAGAGCAAATGGTGAAATTGACTGTTCAAGTGAATGAAATTCAAGGGTTGCGTTTTACAAAATGCAAAGTTTGAAGTGTTTTCACCACGTTATTGCGTTACTTGACGCTTAAGATCAAGGCGTAAAGCGTTGTGTGTTATAAATTGCGAATTTCAACATTGCAGCTTAAAGTGATGTGCAGAGATTTATAAAATTATGTTATTAATTTCTTCCTGGAGTAACCATTAAGACCAAACTTTGTTAACATTATTTTTAACTTGAAAACTAGGACTGGTTTACAGTTGTTTATATAAAGTCTCGAGTAGCCCCAGGTATATCAGCGAATTTATAATAATGTCTGGCCAAGTTCTGAATTGAATGTCTGTCTTACTTAAATTAATTATTGAAGCGACTGCCGTTATTCCTGGATGACCGCATGTATCTTAATAAATTAAAAAGCCAACTTGTCAAATTTATCAATTTGGGCTAACATATATCATCATCACCATTTCAATTCAATCACCATCAATTTAATCAATTTAACTGTTTGCCCTCAATAAAACTATGCATTTTTTAGGGCTGTGGCTGCATATCTAAGAGCATTAAATCTATCGCCGAATAATGCTGTCGTACATGGGAACTTAGCATGTGTTTACTATGAACAAGGGTTAATTGATTTGGCAATAGATACGTACCGACGAGCAATAGAGTTGCAGCCCAATTTCCCAGATGCTTATTGCAATTTAGCAAATGCACTTAAGGAAAAAGGACAGGTAAATTACAATTAAATTTATAATTCATGTTTTTGGCAAAGCAGTCGCAGAAATTCTTTTTTTCCGTTAGAGTGATGATAAATTATAATTAATAGGGCTTGTAATCGGACTTTTTCCAGTCCCAACAGTCCCGGGATTATAAGGTCTAAAATCCCGAGATTTTTGGATTCCAGGATTGCCTTCAAATTCCTTTATTTGGTTGTCTTTTCCGAACTTTTCGATAAATTTAGATACAAAAAAAGAATTAATAAAACAGAAAACTTAATAAAACAGTTTACTTTATCGAGTAATTACTCTTCTAGAAAAAGACGAGTTTTCTTATATTTTTGAGTTTTTTTAAGCAGTTTTGTGAAAATAATATCGAAAAGCCAATTAAAACATATAAAATAAGCTGAAACGTTTGAGAAAGTTTTGAACTTTTATTTACGCTGAATAAGGTGTAGTGATCTCAAAATATTTTCCTTTTTGATCTAAGTATTAATAAAAAAATATGAATTTAATGAAATTTATTTGATTTTTTTTAAAATACATTTTTAAAAATATTTTACTTGAAATGGTAATTAAATTGATTAACTCTATCTAGGAATAAATAGAAGCAGTCTAAACCTTTCCAACCATGTATTCAAAATATAGATTGCGTAAAAAAGTAATGAAGTTATTTGAATTTTAGTGAATAAAACAAACATATAAAAAAAAATGTATGAAAATCAGCATTATCTTTGGTTCAACGGCAAATATTTGAAATTGTTTGTTTTTTCTTTTAGGCATGCCTTAACCATATGCCTTTTCGGTATAATACGATCAAGGTCAAACTTGACAGTACGCATCAAAAGTGTATAAGAACTCTAGTTACTAATGAAGAGATTTGTTCTCTCTGCCAAAAATTATTGTAACTTTTCCGGGAAATTGTCAGTATAAGTCAGACTTAAGTAACAGAGTGAATAACAGTGAGAGTCATGCAGAACTTCAATGAGTTGGTATAGGGGCCAGTCTGCTGTATGATTTGCTCTATACAGGGCTGTTGTTGTTATTTGTTTTCTTCATAAACATACTTGGCGTCGAGCTCAACAAGTAGTTTCAATAAAATTGAATGAAAAGGTCACATTAAATTTTAATCAATTTTAAAAATTTTTTTTGTATAAAAACAAAATGTTAACAATTTTCTCATTATATATTAAACTAGCTTTTTCCTAGCACGTCGCACAGTGAAGCGTTTGGCCTATTTAGACAGAAATAAATGTGTAACTCGGATTTGAGGACACAGAATGATTTGGATTTAAGGTATTGAGCGGCATATCTTCCTTGCATGTTAAGTTCACAAAGATAGTCCATGTGAAACCAAAGTTACGGTAATTTGTATGGGAACATTTGGCTTTTTGCTTCGCTGCATTACGATTTCCCACATTTCCTTAAAAAAATATAAAACCTGAACAAAAAGTAATACAGAAACCGTTGACCACTTTTTGTAATCGCCATCGTATGTTTATTAAATTGTTTGTACATCAAAAATATTTTTTTACATTATTTATATAGGCTGCGGTGGGACGAAGCGTTTCGATTTTTTTCTTTTTGAGGCTCACAGCACCCCCAATAATTATAATTTTTTAATGGTTTTTAGCTTAAGTCGCAAGAATGGAAATTTTTCGTAATTTCTATGTGCTCGGATTTGACGATTTTCGATTTCGGCAAAAAATTATGGGGATACTTCGAAAATTTTCGTTTTTCGAGTTTTTAAAAATGGCGGGTGAAGCGTTTCACCAAAAGAATCTTTCCGTTTTCATGTATAAAAATCAACATACAAAATCGGTTAAGTGGCCTCGGGCAGGCTCCTTAGGCAGCAAGAAATTAAAATACTAAATAAAAGTCATCGAATGCAAATTAATTATTCATCGCTAATATCGTGGTCAGACTCGCAGTTTCGACAGGTGTAGTAACCACGGTTTCCCATGCCGACGCTTTTCAAGTTATATGGCCGCTCGTATTTCTTGCAATGAATTGAAAAATACAAACAAAAAACAATAAAAACGCATTAAACGCACGCAAAAACACTAAATACGAATTAAAACGGAGTTTGTGGGTTTACGTTTCATTTTATTTATTTTTTATTTGTTTGCTAAGCCTTTAAGGCTTTATAATTTTAATTTTAATTTTAATTTTAATTTTAATTTTAATTTTAATTTTAATTTTAATTTTAATTTTAATTTTAATTTTAATTTTAATTTTAATTTTAATTTTAATTTTAATTTTAATTTTAATTTTAATTTTAATTTTAATTTTAATTTTAATTTTAATTTTAATTTTAATTTTAATTTTAATTTTAATTTTAATTTTAATTTTAATTTTAATTTTAATTTTAATTTTAATTTTAATTTTAATTTTAATTTTAATTTTAATTTTAATTTTAATTTTAATTTTAATTTTAATTTTAATTTTAATTTTAATTTTAATTTTAATTTTAATTTTAATTTTAATTTTAATTTTAATTTTAATTTTAATTTTAATTTTAATTTTAATTTTAATTTTAATTTTAATTTTAATTTTAATTTTAATTTTAATTTTAATTTTAATTTTAATTTTAATTTTAATTTTAATTTTAATTTTAATTTTAATTTTAATTTTAATTTTAATTTTAATTTTAATTTTAATTTTAATTTTAATTTTAATTTTAATTTTAATTTTAATTTTAATTTTAATTTTAATTTTAATTTTAATTTTAATTTTAATTTTAATTTTAATTTTAATTTTAATTTTAATTTTAATTTTAATTTTAATTTTAATTTTAATTTTAATTTTAATTTTAATTTTAATTTTAATTTTAATTTTAATTTTAATTTTAATTTTAATTTTAATTTTAATTTTAATTTTAATTTTAATTTTAATTTTAATTTTAATTTTAATTTTAATTTTAATTTTAATTTTAATTTTAATTTTAATTTTAATTTTAATTTTAATTTTAATTTTAATTTTAATTTTAATTTTAATTTTAATTTTAATTTTAATTTTAATTTTAATTTTAATTTTAATTTTAATTTTAATTTTAATTTTAATTTTAATTTTAATTTTAATTTTAATTTTAATTTTAATTTTAATTTTAATTTTAATTTTAATTTTAATTTTAATTTTAATTTTAATTTTAATTTTAATTTTAATTTTAATTTTAATTTTAATTTTAATTTTAATTTTAATTTTAATTTTAATTTTAATTTTAATTTTAATTTTAATTTTAATTTTAATTTTAATTTTAATTTTAATTTTAATTTTAATTTTAATTTTAATTTTAATTTTAATTTTAATTTTAATTTTAATTTTAATTTTAATTTTAATTTTAATTTTAATTTTAATTTTAATTTTAATTTTAATTTTAATTTTAATTTTAATTTTAATTTTAATTTAAATTTTAATTTTAATTTTAATTTTAATTTTAATTTTAATTTTAATTTTAATTTTAATTTTAATTTTAATTTAATTTTAATTTTAATTTTAATTTTAATTTTAATTTTAATTTTAATTTTAATTTTAATTTTAATTTTAATTTTAATTTTAATTTTAATTTTAATTTTAATTTTAATTTTAATTTTAATTTTAATTTTAATTTTAATTTTAATTTTAATTTTAATTTTAATTTTAATTTTAATTTTAATTTTAATTTTAATTTTAATTTTAATTTTAATTTTAATTTTAATTTTAATTTTAATTTTAATTTTAATTTTAATTTTAATTTTAATTTTAATTTTAATTTTAATTTTAATTTTAATTTTTATTTTTATTTTTATTTTAATTTTAATTTTAATTTTAATTTTAATTTTAATTTTAATTTTAATTTTAATTTTAATTTTAATTTTAATTTTAATTTTAATTTTAATTTTAATTTTAATTTTAATTTTAATTTTAATTTTAATTTTAATTTTAATTTTAATTTTAATTTTAATTTTAATTTTAATTTTAATTTTAATTTTAATTTTAATTTTAATTTTAATTTTAATTTTAATTTTAATTTTAATTTTAATTTTAATTTTAATTTTAATTTTAATTTTAATTTTAATTTTAATTTTAATTTTAATTTTAATTTTAATTTTAATTTTAATTTTAATTTTAATTTTAATTTTAATTTTAATTTTAATTTTAATTTTAATTTTAATTTTAATTTTAATTTTAATTTTAATTTTAATTTTAATTTTAATTTTAATTTTAATTTTAATTTTAATTTTAATTTTAATTTTAATTTTAATTTTAATTTTAATTTTAATTTTAATTTTAATTTTAATTTTAATTTTAATTTTAATTTTAATTTTAATTTTAATTTTAATTTTAATTTTAATTTTAATTTTAATTTTAATTTTAATTTTAATTTTAATTTTAATTTTAATTTTAATTTTAATTTTAATTTTAATTTTAATTTTAATTTTAATTTTAATTTTAATTTTAATTTTAATTTTAATTTTAATTTTAATTTTAATTTTAATTTTAATTTTAATTTTAATTTTAATTTTAATTTAATTTTAATCTTAATTTTAATTTTAATTTTAATTTTAATTAAATCTCAATCCAATTTCAATCCAAGTTCAATTTACTTTTAATTTTATCCCAATTGAATTTCACTTCAACTTCAATGCAATTTAAATTAAATTTTAATTTAATTTTAATTTAGTTTTAATTTAATTTTACTTTAATTTTAATTTTAATTTAATTTTAGTTTAATTTAAATTTCATTCAAATTTAATTTAAATTTAATTTTAATTCAATTAGTTTAAAATTTTTTTTTTCCGCACTAACAGCTCACCTAGCCCACTGTGCACCAGAAAATAAACGAAACAACTAAGCACACAAACTGATAAAAAAACAATTTTTCATTGAAACTAACTTAATCGCGCCCACTGTGCCCTCGCTCACTTGCAAACAATAACTACGACCTGACAAAATAAAACAAAGTGGAACAGACTCACCGGGTAGTCCTGCGGTCCTATATGATGAATTTCATTTAAAAATCTAGATAAAACTGAAATTTTGAACCCGACCACCTCAAATATCGATGAAATTTTGTTCATAGCTAAATTTGATCAATACAAACAAACCCTCATTTTTAGAAATGACTGTTTTGCGATTTTTTGGGCGTGGCACATTGGGAAAGTTTTCGAAAAAACGCGAAAATGGTCGAAAAGAGCTCCATTTAAACTGCAATTACTCAAAATCGACTGAACCGATTTCCATTATCTTGGTATCATTAAAAAGATATTTTAACAGGCTTTATGAC
This sequence comes from Pherbina coryleti, assembly GCA_943735915.1. NCBI lineage: Eukaryota > Metazoa > Arthropoda > Insecta > Diptera > Sciomyzidae > Pherbina > Pherbina coryleti. The sequence continues at coordinate 84,069,818 of OX030950.1, forward strand.
ACGTTTAAAAAATACACTGTAAAAAAATTACACTGTAAAAAATTTTATAACAAAAAGAAAATTTTACCTAACGAAAAAACCAAAAAGATCAAGGGTTTTTTTACAGTGTATTACTTTTTTAGAAAGGTTTATCCTTCACCTATAACATATCAAAAAATAAAAATGGGTTCTTTTTTAGTTTTTTTTATATAATTTTTTAAGTAGTGGCACTTCTAGTAATTGCCCATATATTTTTATATTGAAGCCACGAAAAATAGCTAAACATCTGTTATATTACTGAGAAGTGTTCAAATTTCAGTTATATTCAAAATATACTTATAATGTGCAAAGATTATTGATATAATATGCATAAAAGAAAATTATGTATGTATACAGGTAAAAAAAATAAACATTGTCCCAGAAAAATTATGAATATCTTTTAACCCCAAAAAGTTCTTGCGGCCGTACCAGCCCAAACCAATAAGTATACAGGTAAGCGCATAAAATGCTTACTGTAACTGTGTTTCTAGGATTAGCAAAATAAACACACTGCAGGTACCCCTAATTAAAGAATTGATTTTAAAATTGCCTTAAAAATTGCTATATAAATACACCTGATGAACGTACCGAAAGTTTTCGAAATAGTTCGAATAACAGCGAAAATATCAGGTCACATTCTTACACATTTACAAAATAGTTCAACAATTCTAACATTTTTTAAATCTTTACAAATAAAAAACCATCAACAATTGTTTATATTATTTGCCATGTTTTTATTAAAAATGTGTTTTATTTTATTTACATTTTTTTTAAGTTAATTATTTGTAAGAAATTTTGCGCTGCTCAAATTTGGCACAGTCAGAATATCTGCGCACATGTACAGACGTTTCATTTATCGGAATGAATGAATGAAAGCCTTGAGTTCCTGTTATAGTTTGAGCTTCTTTATATCTTGAAAATAGCTTTTCTTTAACGTTGTTGTATTCGTCAGCATCTGCGTAAGCAACTTGTACGGTGGTCTTATATGTTTCTGATGCCCAGTGATAGAGTTGCCTCGTTGTCAGGATTTCATTTTTATTTGCAATACTATAATTTCGAGCACCTCTCTTCAATGTTCCTCCGATTCCATCACATGCAGATTTTCCGTGACTGGTAGCATAAAAGTGCCATTCAGCGTCAATACCAAAATCAGATTTGTGATGGCATAAATTAATGAAGTTATATTTATTTTTATATTGTGCTCCTGCACCATCTGATACGTAAATGATTTTATTAATATTGTTGGTTATATTGGCCTTCACGAACTGTATCATTTTTGAAATATATAGATGAACTGATATACTATCATGGGTATTACAATCTGATATTATGGCGAAGCTTTTATGAGTTAATTTATCGTTATCTGAAAATAAACAAACAAAGAAAAAAAAACAAATAAATAACACATATTAAATATTTTGATGAGTGTGAATGGATTTGTTTACTAATACCAAAATATTAAAATAATTACCTTTGTAATAAATAACGAACGGATGTATTGTAGCTTGATCATTATTCCAATGGTATCCTTGCACAGCATCTTGTACAAGAAATGCATAATTTTCAGCAAAGTCCATTTGAATTAACATTTCTCCTGATAACAGCGCCGCTCTTTTATTGCTGATAAATTCAGATTGTCGCTTTGCTATGAAATGATCAAAGCGGAATCAGAACTTTGATGTGTTTAGTAAAATCGCTGACAAATGATTCTGGGTTGGTGGTTAACGTTTCCAGAACACATCTAATCGTTGTATTCCACTTTTTGTATATTATTTGTTCAGTTTGGTTATTTTCAAAATGTTTTAGCATATGCGTTTTTAGATTATTTAAATTTTTGAAGCAGTGACCACACATTGAAACGCAACACTCGCTTTTTTGTATGTCACCATTACAAACAACGAATTTGAGAACATCTTTGTAGTCGGTAAATGTGCATTGTCCTTCAATACAAATTGATTTTAAGCCACTTTTTTCAAACATCAATTTCATATTTTGATGCAATGTGCATACACAGATATTTTGCTGGTTTCCAACTCCAAGTTTGATACAATTTTTTGGCCTTAACATTGTAAATTTTGTAAAACCCACTTTGGCCAAGGGATGTTTTTTTTTAAAATTCGTAGTAAGATTCGCGTAGTGAAGATAACATCAGTCTTTTTTGAACTTTTTCACGTAAGTTTCCTTGTTTAACAGTAATTGAATCTTGCGATCCTGGCATCATTCGGCTAATTTCATCATCTTCATAAAATAACTTCACTGTGCTTAGAGTTTCGGTTGGTAATCTACGTCTGCTCATTTTTAAAAGATTGATATCCGCAAACTTCGTTTTATTCCTTTGGATATCTTTACTTTTTTTGATACAACCGTAGATATATCATCCCCAAAACGATCTTTAATTTCTTCGTGAGTCATATTGATTGCTAAGAGAGATAAAAGTTTTTGCTTTTCCAAAAGATTTGAGCTGTTCTCTATTTGATATTTGATGTTTTGCAAAATTTGATCGTAAATGGCTTTGACGTTTTCAAGTTGCGCTGACAAATCAGATAATGGATCAGCTCCAAGTGAATCTGCTATATTTTCCAAAATTTGCAGTGATTTTCTATTTCTGTATGCATCTCGTTTGATATATTTCCTTTTAAGAGGCGACATTTGGTTTGGTAGATGAGGAATAATATGATCATTTATATTTTCAATGAGTTCGTTGCTTTCGATGTTTGCATTACGGCTGGTACAAGTTGGAAGTTCATCCAATTCTTCGCTAATTTCATCGCTGGGCGTTGTTGGTGAATAATTTGAGACTTCATTCCGCTCCACGTTGGATTCATTACGACTGCGCGCTTTTCTTAGTGTATTCCGGCAAGTTTCGCAAATACGGCTACAATGAATGTTGGCGACAGCTGGAAAATATTCAATTATATTTGCAGCCTCGTTTTCACTTATTTTCAGAAGCGAAGCGCAACACTTATTAGATATTTTTATGCATCTGTACTTATTGTTTGAATTCATATTCACTCAAAATTTTAAAATATACACGTAAAAATTGTAATGGGATATCTTGGCTTCTCGAAACGGCTTATAATTATGAATTTGGGTATGTTCATCAGGTGCATTTATATAGCAATTTTTAAGGCAATTTTAAAATCAATTCTTTAATTAGGGGTACCTGCAGTGTGTTTATTTTGCTAATCCTAGAAACACAGTTACAGTAAGCATTTTATGCGCTTACCTGTATACTTATTGGTTTGGGCTGGTACGGCCGCAAGAACTTTTTGGGGTTAAAAGATATTCATAATTTTTCTGGGACAATGTTTATTTTTTTTACCTGTATACATACATAATTTTCTTTTATGCATATTATATCAATAATCTTTGCACATTATAAGTATATTTTGAATATAACTGAAATTTGAACACTTCTCAGTAATATAACAGATGTTTAGCTATTTTTCGTGGCTTCAATATAAAAATATATGGGCAATTACTAGAAGTGCCACTACTTAAAAAATTATATAAAAAAAACTAAAAAAGAACCCATTTTTATTTTTTGATATGTTATAGGTGAAGGATAAACCTTTCTAAAAAAGTAATACACTGTAAAAAACCCTTGATCTTTTTGGTTTTTTCGTTAGGTAAAATTTTCTTTTTGTTATAAAATTTTTTACAGTGTAATTTTTTTACAGTGTATTTTTTAAACGTGTCATAAAGCCTGTTAAAATATCTTTTTAATGATACCAAGATCATGGAAATCGGTTCAGCCGATTCTGAGTTATTGCAGTTTAAATGGAGCTCTTTTCGACCATTTTCGCGTTTTTTCGAAAACTTTCCCACTGTGCCACGCCCAAAAAATCGCAAAACAGTCATTTCTAAAAATGAGGGTTTGTTTGTATTAATCAAATTTAATTATGAACAAAATTTCATCGATATCTGAGGTGGTCGGGTTCAATGCATCTCGATTTTTACATGAAATTCATCATATGTGGAATACGCTGACAGCAATCTCTGCTCCGCTGCCCACTACCCTCTGCTCTGACCAATCGACCGAGCGCTGCTGCAATTTCCAACGCTTTAACCAGTTACCAGCTGGCAATGTCCGCTGCTCTGCTCCCTACACACGACATGAAAACCAAAAAGGAACGCTAACCACCGTCGCCCAGCTTCTGAAAGAAAATTTTATTAACTTAAGATATTAATAAAAGAATTTGTTTTTTCGGTTAATAGTGTCCGTCCAAAATTAATATAACAATGCCTGTCCAAATTCTCACAGAGCTGTCCGTCCGAAAGTATACAAAATGTCCGTCCAAACGCACACAATGTTGTGTTCAAATGTCCGTCCTTCCTGCGCAACACTAGGTGGAACCGACGATTTCCACCACTCGCACTTGGATTTTTTTTTAACTTTATATTTTTCCTTTTTATTACGACACTACGCGCAATTGCTGAGTTATTTGTTTCTGTTTTTTTTTCCACTATTTAATACACGCAGATTGTGCTAACCGGCAGTGCACAATCAACCACTTGTTGTTTTTTTTTCGTACTTAAGTTAATCACTTTTGTGATTACACAAATTGTGATGCCACAATTGTGGCGTCCGTGGCGTAGTTGGTAAAGTGCGTGGCCGCTATGTCAACGAACCTGGAGACCCAGGTTGGAACCCCAGCAGCGACAGAAAATTATTTGAATTAAAATAATTTTTCTGTACGGCCGCCACCTCTCTGCAGACAATGGCAAAGCTCAGAGAGTAATCAAAATGCCATATAAAGCTTCTTGAGAATAAGAACATTTCGTTCATCGCCGTTCGGAGTCGGCGTTAAGCCTGTAGGTCCATTTCTCGGTAAATTGTGTTCAAACTTAATAACACGCACAACACAATTGATCCTAAGAAGCTAGGTCAAAGTCCTTTCAAGGGCTGAAATGGCCAGTTATTTATTTATTTTTTTTTTAAAAGTTAATCACTTCTTGATTGTTTTTTTTTTTTGTTTTTCGAGCCCCACGTTGGGCGCCAATTTGTCGCGGCCAATTCGCAATACGCACCTACGGTCATCGTTTTTCGAGAAAGAAAGAAGTTCTTTGCAGCAGAAAAACAAAACGCGGAACGTATTTCTGCGTGGTTTGCTAGACTTAAAAAACTAGCAGTGAATTGCAAGTCAGGTGACAAGTTGGACTGAGTTATCGTTAATCAATTTATATGTGGCACATCAGAAAAAATTTTTGAACGATTGTGCGAAGAAGACGACGCATTGGCCGACGCACACAGAAAAGCTTTGGTCGTCGAATCCAAATTGGAGTCGCAGAAGTCAGACATAAGTGGAATCATTTATATAAAAACAAAAAAACAATTTGCAACACAACAAAAAAAGCAAGAATCAAATCAAAGAGAGGAATTCAGGCAAGCCGCTCTGTACACATTGTGGGTGGACGAATCATCTAGCTCGTGCAAATTCAAGAAAGCAACGTGTCATCGGTGTTCAAAAGTCGGACATTTAGCATCAATTTGTCGTTCTAAACACTATGATAGTATTAATTTTGTTAACCATTCCGTAGATCCAAATTATTAATCAGAAACTAATATTTAAAATTTTGATTTTTCTATTTATTCTGTACAGACTGATGAAGGTTACTCAATTCAGGCAGTGACCGACGATTTGGAGAAGGTATAAAGTATTTATAAAGTGCCTGTTGTTATGGATGGTGTCAAATTGGAAGTTACATGTGATACGGGGGCTCCTATTTCGTTGTTGTCAATTTGAAAGTTTAAAAAATTTTACCGTATGTTAGAGCTTTGTTAAGGCATGCAGTGTTCCATTTTGCAGCTATGCTGGCAACAAAATCGAGGTAGTGGGTGAGTTTGATTCAAAAATTCTTTACAAGAGCCAAGAAAAAACTATTTCGTTTGTTGTTACGGATACCAATAATCCGCCATTGTTGGATCGAAAGAAATTTACGAAGTTTTGGATTTGAGTTAGTACAAGCCCAACAAGTGAACGCAGTAGATTCTTCGGTCACTGAAGTTGAAAAATTAAAAAAGGGATATTTCGGAAGTGTTCGACGGCACGTTAGGTAAATTCAGATTCGGCATAGCGAAATTGCATTGTGATAAAGAAGCAAAACCCATTTTTTGCAAACCTAGGGCCATTCCCTTGGCTTGGAAGCTTTTAGTTGAAAAGCAGTTAAACGATTTAGTTTCAAAAGAAGTTCTTGAACCTGTCGATAACGCCAGGTGGGGTACGCCTTTAATACCCATTTTAAAGCCGACAGGCGACCTTCGTGTATGTGGGGATCAGAGAACAGCTTGATTGCATTTAAATGGCGTCTCTTATGTATCCTTAATATACAAGCACCGAATGTGCCTTCTGGATTAAAATGAATGCGCGAATACACGCACCAATCCCTGCGGATACGAATACCATAGAATACGAGCTGTCGCGATTACGAATGCCTACGAAACGAGAATACCCAACGAAGCAAGACATGAGCAACATTCGCCATTCAACATCAACATCAACATTCGCACAAAGAAAAAAAAAATAATAGTAAATATTAAAGCAAAGGTAAACAAACAACACCAAGCGCTGGTAGAGAACGGCAAACAAGTATCAAAACAACAAAAATTCATGCAGCAGCAAACACTCGAGTGTTAAGCGAAGCATCCGAATATCTGCATTGTCTGGATGCTGCCTTTGTATATATTCGCAATCGTTACAAACTATGCTTAGCACCAATTGGTGTTTACGAACTCGAGTGGTATGTGTGCATTGATTTTGGTGTGCGCAACAATTAACAAATATTTATCTGATTTTAAGTATCCATTGCCGAGAATTAAGGAAATTTTCGCTTCATTGCAAGGCGGTTAGTTATTTACCAAACTTGATTTGTCAAGTGCTTATAACTAGTTGGTTTTAGATGAGGACTCCCAAATGTTGTGTGCGTGGAGCACCCACATCGGGGTTTTTCGAATGAAAAGCTTACCTTTCGGCATTACACCGGCTATCGAGATTTTTCAAAAAAAAACCATTGAAACAGTAATAAAAGGAATTTCTAATGCAACAAGTTACGGCATTGTCGGAACCGGGAAAAATTTACCAAATCATATTTTTAATTTAAAACTGGTTTTAACCAAACTCAAGGATGCTGGTCTAAAATTGAACCTATATAAGTGCGAATTTTTAAAAACGAAATAACCTATTTAAGATTTAATATAAACTCCAAAGGTTTGTCTAAAAACATAGATCGGTATAAGTCAGTTTTAGAAGCACCAGTGCCAAAAGACGTTTCAGAGGTTCGGGCCTTTATTGGTCTGGTAAATCAGTATTCAAAATTCATACCGTTTTATGCACAGAAAATTACTCGTTCGGAGTAACGATTTTCAAAGGGCTTATGAAAAAGTAAAAAAAGAGATTAGTTCCGATCAGGTTCAGTTTAATTCGAAATTACCAATAATTTTATCAACTGATGCCAGTGTAGTGGCACAGCACAACAAGCTTACGGTATAATTGAAATTCGGCACAATTTAAAGAATTGCAATTGATAAACTAATTTTCGTTTTTGTTTATTTTCTTTCATTCATAACGGCACTGGGTCAAACGATTTGTATTACATAGCGACTGACGCAAACAATGTTGCTGCATTGACTTTGCAAGCTCAGCATAGTTATTATTAGCACTAGTGTGAATGAAAGAAATGAAAAGAACTCTTTAACAAAAAGATGTTGCACAATAAATCAATCTATTGGTTAACTAAAGTTTTATTACTTACATTGGAAAACATAGGAGGAGTTTTGGAAGCAGCAGCAAAATAAAATACTGGTATTTTTGATTTATATAGCAGAGAATAATTTAAATAAAGTTAGTTAATTTTTGGTTAAACAAAAAAAAAATTTTTTTTTATTTTCAAAGTACGGCGTAAAGCCATTTTTTGATTTTGCCATATAGATCGGCACCTTAGGGACATAAATATTGATCCTGCTTTTATTCATTCAAAACACCTCTTCATGGCGATCCTGCGACCTGCGATCCTGTGACCTGCTATCCTGCCACCTTCAACTCCTGCAACTACAATCCAACGCCAATCTTGCAAAGTTCCTGTCTCACAATCCTTCATTCAGACCATTTCCAGCCTGCAAAACTAATGTCCACAGAGGAAGATTTCAACGCGCTGTTTGAAAAGGCAGTAGAGAACGCCAGAAAATTTGAAGAGTACGTGCCACAAGCGTTATCAAAAAGCGAACAACCGGTGCATGTATACGTTCCGACACCTAAGACAGCGGAACCAAAGCCCATTAGTATACAAAATCTATAACATTCTACCACTAGTAAGTGACCTGGCCCAAAAGCAGCGTTTATTAAAGCAGATAACTGAAGAAAAGCAAAACTACGGTCCGAACAGAAGGGACTAAGATGGGCTGGTTCAGCAACAAGGAGGTCATAAACAACAATAACAACAATAACAGCGGCAGCAACAGCGGTGAAAACAACGGATTTTTAACTATTGTAGGAATTATTAGTATTATTTTTATGTTTGCTACAATACTATATATTATAAAAAGGTATTATAAGAACTACGTACGCAAACAGATGCTACGAAACATAAATAATTCTGTTTAGTAAAATAAAAAAAAAAAAAAAAGTTTTTTTAAAAAAAAAAAACAAAAAAAAATTTGGAAAGTAAATAAGGTTTATAAAATATTAATACGTCAGAAAGGGCTACTGGTTGTCTTTATCAGGGATGTTTCGGCTTTCTATTTGAAAAATATTGTACCATATGTGATTTTATGGTATGAAAATTGTAGACATAGGTAAAATAAGATATTTGTCACATAAAAACGATAGTTTTCATTATAACTGTTTAAGATGCGAAAAGTGTAAAACTAGAATCGGCAAAAACAAATTTGAAATATGCGATTTAAAGTATATATGTACACTGAAAAAAAAAGTTAGCTTAAACTACTTTATATTTTTCCTTTTTATTACGACACTACGCGCAATTGCTGAGTTATTTGTTTCTGTTTTTTTTTCCACTATTTAATACACGCAGATTGTGCTAACCGGCAGTGCACAATCAACCACTTGTTGTTTTTTTTTCGTACTTAAGTTAATCACTTTTGTGATTACACAAATTGTGATGCCACAATTGTGGCGTCCGTGGCGTAGTTGGTAAAGTGCGTGGCCGCTATGTCAACGAACCTGGAGACCCAGGTTGGAACCCCAGCAGCGACAGAAAATTATTTGAATTAAAATAATTTTTCTGTACGGCCGCCACCTCTCTGCAGACAATGGCAAAGCTCAGAGAGTAATCAAAATGCCATATAAAGCTTCTTGAGAATAAGAACATTTCGTTCATCGCCGTTCGGAGTCGGCGTTAAGCCTGTAGGTCCATTTCTCGGTAAATTGTGTTCAAACTTAATAACACGCACAACACAATTGATCCTAAGAAGCTAGGTCAAAGTCCTTTCAAGGGCTGAAATGGCCAGTTATTTATTTATTTTTTTTTTAAAAGTTAATCACTTCTTGATTGTTTTTTTTTTGTTTTTCGAGCCCCACGTTGGGCGCCAATTTGTCGCGGCCAATTCGCAATACGCACCTACGGTCATCGTTTTTCGAGAAAGAAAGAAGTTCTTTGCAGCAGAAAAACAAAACGCGGAACGTATTTCTGCGTGGTTTGCTAGACTTAAAAAACTAGCAGTGAATTGCAAGTCAGGTGACAAGTTGGACTGAGTTATCGTTAATCAATTTATATGTGGCACATCAGAAAAAATTTTTGAACGATTGTGCGAAGAAGACGACGCATTGGCCGACGCACACAGAAAAGCTTTGGTCGTCGAATCCAAATTGGAGTCGCAGAAGTCAGACATAAGTGGAATCATTTATATAAAAACAAAAAAACAATTTGCAACACAACAAAAAAAGCAAGAATCAAATCAAAGAGAGGAATTCAGGCAAGCCGCTCTGTACACATTGTGGGTGGACGAATCATCTAGCTCGTGCAAATTCAAGAAAGCAACGTGTCATCGGTGTTCAAAAGTCGGACATTTAGCATCAATTTGTCGTTCTAAACACTATGATAGTATTAATTTTGTTAACCATTCCGTAGATCCAAATTATTAATCAGAAACTAATATTTAAAATTTTGATTTTTCTATTTATTCTGTACAGACTGATGAAGGTTACTCAATTCAGGCAGTGACCGACGATTTGGAGAAGGTATAAAGTATTTATAAAGTGCCTGTTGTTATGGATGGTGTCAAATTGGAAGTTACATGTGATACGGGGGCTCCTATTTCGTTGTTGTCAATTTGAAAGTTTAAAAAATTTTACCGTATGTTAGAGCTTTGTTAAGGCATGCAGTGTTCCATTTTGCAGCTATGCTGGCAACAAAATCGAGGTAGTGGGTGAGTTTGATTCAAAAATTCTTTACAAGAGCCAAGAAAAAACTATTTCGTTTGTTGTTACGTATACCAATAATCCGCCATTGTTGGATCGAAAGAAATTTACGAAGTTTTGGATTTGAGTTAGTACAAGCCCAACATGTGAACGCAGTAGATTCTTCGGTCACTGAAGTTGAAAAATTAAAAAGGGATATTTCGGAAGTGTTCGACGGCACGTTAGGTAAATTCAGATTCGGCATAGCGAAATTGCATTGTGATAAAGAAGCAAAACCCATTTTTTGCAAACCTAGGGCCATTCCCTTGGCTTGGAAGCTTTTAGTTGAAAAGCAGTTAAACGATTTAGTTTCAAAAGAAGTTCTTGAACCTGTCGATAACGCCAGGTGGGGTACGCCTTTAATACCCATTTTAAAGCCGACAGGCGACCTTCGTGTATGTGGGGATCAGAGAACAGCTTGATTGCATTTAAATGGCGTCTCTTATGTATCCTTAATATACAAGCACCGAATGTGCCTTCTGGATTAAAATGAATGCGCGAATACACGCACCAATTCCTGCGGATACGAATACCATAGAATACGAGCTGTCGCGATTACGAATGCCTACGAAACAAGAATACCCAACGAAGCAAGAGATGAGCAACATTCGCCATTCAACATCAACATCAACATTCGCACAAAGAAAAAAAAAATAATAGTTAATATTAAAGCAAAGGTAAACAAACAACACCAAGCGCTGGTAGAGAACGGCAAACAAGTATCAAAACAACAAAAATTCATGCAGCAGCAAACACTCGAGTGTTAAGCGAAGCATCCGAATATCTGCATTGTCTGGATGCTGCCTTTGTATATATTCGCAATCGTTACAAACTATGCTTAGCACCAATTGGTGCTTACGAACTCGAGTGGTATGTGTGCATTGATTTTGGTGTGCGCAACAATTAACAAATATTTATCTGATTTTAAGTATCCATTGCCGAGAATTAAGGAAATTTTCGCTTCATTGCAAGGCGGTTAGTTATTTACCAAACTTGATTTGTCAAGTGCTTATAACTAGTTGGTTTTAGATGAGGACTCCCAAATGTTGTGTGCGTGGAGCACCCACATCGGGGTTTTTCGAATGAAAAGCTTACCTTTCGGCATTAAACCGGCTATCGAGATTTTTCAAAAAAAAACCATTGAAACAGTAATAAAAGGAATTTCTAATGCAACAAGTTACGGCATTGTCGGAACCGGGAAAAATTTACCAAATCATGTTTTTAATTTAAAACTGGTTTTAACCAAACTCAAGGATGCTGGTCTAAAATTGAACCTATATAAGTGCGAATTTTTAAAAAACGAAATAACCTATTTAAGATTTAATATAAACTCCAAAGGTTTGTCTAAAAACATAGATCGGTATAAGTCAGTTTTAGAAGCACCAGTGCCAAAAGACGTTTCAGAGGTTCGGGCCTTTATTGGTCTGGTAAATCAGTATTCAAAATTCATACCGTTTTATGCACAGAAAATTACTCGTTCGGAGTAACGATTTTCAAAGGGCTTATGAAAAAGTAAAAAAAGAGATTAGTTCCGATCAGGTTCAGTTTAATTCGAAATTACCAATAATTTTATCAACTGATGCCAGTGTAGTGGCACAGCACAACAAGCTTACGGTATAATTGAAATTCGGCACAATTTAAAGAATTGCAATTGATAAACTAATTTTCGTTTTTGTTTATTTTCTTTCATTCATAACGGCACTGGGTCAAACGATTTGTATTACATAGCGACTGACGCAAACAATGTTGCTGCATTGACTTTGCAAGCTCAGCATAGTTATTATTAGCACTAGTGTGAATGAAAGAAATGAAAAGAACTCTTTAACAAAAAGATGTTGCACAATAAATCAATCTATTGGTTAACTAAAGTTTTATTACTTACATTGGAAAACATAGGAGGAGTTTTGGAAGCAGCAGCAAAATAAAATACTGGTATTTTTGATTTATATAGCAGAGAATAATTTAAATAAAGTTAGTTAATTTTTGGTTAAACAAAAAGAAACTTTTTTTTTATTTTCAAAGTACGACGTAAAGCCATTTTTAGATTTTGCCATATAGATCGGCACCTTAGGGACATAAATATTGATCCTGCTTTTATTCATTCAAAACACCTCTTCATGGCGATCCTGCGACCTGCGATCCTGTGACCTGCTATCCTGCCACCTTCAACTCTTGCAACTACAATCCAACGCCAATCTTGCAAAGTTCCTGTCTCACAATCCTTCATTCAGACCATTTCCAGCCTGCAAAACTAATGTCCACAGAGGAAGATTTCAACGCGCTGTTTGAAAAGGCAGTAGAGAACGCCAGAAAATTTGAAGAGTACGTGCCACAAGCGTTATCAAAAAGCGAACAACCGGTGCATGTATACGTTCCGACACCTAAGACAGCGGAACCAAAGCCCATTAGTATACAAAATCTATAACATTCTACCACTAGTAAGTGACCTGGCCCAAAAGCAGCGTTTATTAAAGCAGATAACTGAAGAAAAGCAAAACTACGGTCCGAACAGAAGGGACTAAGATGGGCTGGTTCAGCAACAAGGAGGTCATAAACAACAATAACAACAATAACAGCGGCAGCAACAGCGGTGAAAACAACGGATTTTTAACTATTGTAGGAATTATTAGTATTATTTTTATGTTTGCTACAATACTATATATTATAAAAAGGTATTATAAGAACTACGTACGCAAACAGATGCTACGAAACATAAATAATTCTGTTTAGTAAAATAAAAAAAAAAAAAAAAAGTTTTTTTAAAAAAAAAAAAACAAAAAAAAATTTGGAAAGCAAATAAGGTTTATAAAATATAAATACGTCAGAAAGGGCTACTGGTTGTCTTTATCAGGGATGTTTCGGCTTTCTATTTGAAAAATATTGTACCATATGTGATTTTATGGTATGAAAATTGTAGACATAGGTAAAATAAGATATTTGTCACATAAAAACGATAGTTTTCATTATAACTGTTTAAGATGCGAAAAGTGTAAAACTAGAATCGGCAAAAACAAATTTGAAATATGCGATTTAAAGTATATATGTACACTGAAAAAAAAAGTTAGCTTAAAATTAAACACAATGTGTTCACAAAATGTGTTGTTAAGTTGACTTTTTTTTTCATGTTTTTCAAAATTTTTAAATACATTTGCTCTTACTTTGACGAAATTTGTTGCAAGCTATTTTTTAAACACAAATTTTGTCAAATTAATAACAATTGTCGTCGATTTTAAAACATTTTTTTTTCAGTGTAGTAAATGTCTGTAAATTAATGTTTTCATAAATAATTCAAATAAATGGTTTTAAATAAATAATTTTATATAAATGGAATTAGAAATAGCTCAGAAAATATTATCAAAATTACGTAAAGCTCCAAATAGAAGATATTCATTATCATTTATAGAAAAAACAAAAAACAATTAGCAACTCTTAGAGAAACTCTAATAAAGAATTCTACCAGCAAGGATGACATAGAAAAATTTGACCAAATAGCAAGTGCAGTGAATAATTTGTTGAAATTAAGACAAGGAAGTGAAAGTTCGGGATCTGAAACAGAATTAGAAAATAGTAAAAGAAAAGTCTGCAATAACTTAAATAAAATGGCAGTCTTTAACATAGAACTTGCTTTAAAAGCAATACCAATATTTAACGGACATTACAACGAACTTGAACCATTTCTGAAAATGACGGAGATACTACACAATACATACAATGACGAATCTAAAAAACTATTAGTAGAGTTCGTTAAAAGCGTAAAACTAGGTCCAACAGTTAGAACAACTTTAGGATTTATAGACGATATAAACGATTTCAATAATTTGAAAAACAAACTAGCCGAATCGTATAGAAGCAATTTAACTACAGCGCAAATTCACACACGATTATCAAATTTTGTACAAAGGAACCTATCAGTTTCTATTTATAAAGACAAAATAATGAACTTGACGACAGAATTGAACAGACTTCAGATAAGTGAATTAGGTGCAACTGCTTCAAAGCAACAGAAAGCCGTGTTAACCCAAATGAATGAAAATTATGCACTAACAGTGTTCAAAAATGGTCTCAATGAGGATCTTAAATCGACGATTTTCGCAGCACAACCAACAAAATTAAGTGAAGCAGTAAACCTTGCGTTAGATATTGAGAACACAAATAGTGTTCATCCTAGGAACGTTATGAGAATAAATAGAAATTGGAATACACAAGAACAAGGTAACCGGCGAGTCAACCAACCATGGAATCAAGGCTCACGACACCGAGACAATAGTAACAGAACCAGTAACATGGGTTCGAACGGATCAAACAATGTTTACCGCAGTAATTGTAACAACTACAGAAACAACAGTTACAGAGGTTACAACAACAACAGAAATAGCAATTACCGAGGCAATAACAATAATACAAGACTCCCAAATAACAACATCAGACGAAATAACAATGATAACAGGAACAACGGTAATTACACTAATTGGCACAATAACCGGCAGGTACGAGTCATACAATAACAGGGAAACGAGAGTGGCCCGGAAGGACAAGAACTTCCGGAAGACCAACTATAGAAAGGAAAATATATGTATTATCTCAAAACTTGACAAATTATATCACACTTTCGTGTGAGCAAACAAAACATAAATTAACATTTTTAATAGATACAGGAGCAGATATCTCAATATGTAAGAATATAATTAATAACAACCTTGATATACATAGATTACGAAAACAGATGCAGATTAACCGGCATAGCGAAAGAAAATTTATACACTATAGGAACAACGAAGTTATCACTACGTCTTGGAAAGGACAGAGCGATGAACGATTTTCACATTGTAGATGAAGATTTTCCAATAACAACAGATGGTATCATTGGTAGAGATTTCTTTATGAACTACATGTGCAAGATTGACTATGAAACATATACAGTAGAAATCAACTTAAAAAATGACGAATAAATCGTTCCTTTGTTTACGAAACTACAATCAAAAGAGGTTTACAGAATACCGCCTCGATCAGAAGTAATTTTGCCTATTAAGTTAAACTTAAAAGAAGACTGTTATATTGAACCAAGAAATAACTAAGGGAATATTTTTAGCCAACTCCATAGCACCATCAAAAGGCATTTATTTGCCACATCAAAGTATTGAACGTAAATGACGAAGAGATTATTATAAATGATTTAAGTCCAAAAACAGAAAAATTGAGCAATTACACGATATTGAAAACAATTAGTAATGAAACGAAAAGAAATAATGACGAAAGATTTGAAAAGCTAATGACCGCGTTGAACGTGAGCATGCAGTCTGAAACAGAACTTAAAGAAATATTCAGAAAATATCAATACATTTTTCACTTAGAAGGAGAAGAAATTTCGACAAATAACTTTTATACGCAACAGATATCTCTAAAAGATGCAACACCGGTATATATTAAAAACTATAGGTTACCGCATTCTCAATATAACGAACTAAAAAATCAAGTCAATGGATTATTAGATAGTAACATTATTGAACCTCAAAACTCGGTAGCGGGAGTACTTTCACATACTTTTGAAAATAATGCATTAGGCCTATATTGCATTTGTGTCTTGCGCATTAAGTAAAAGCGAGAAAAATTACAGCACTATCGAAAAAGAGGCGCTGGCAATAATTTTCAGTGTTTTAAAACTGCGCCAATATTTTTTTGGCATTCCATTCGAGTTGTATACGGATCACAAGCCATTATTGGCCATTGTTGGCGAAAAAAAGGGTTGCCTGTTATGGCTCCCGCGCGAATGCAGCATTGGGCATTTGTGTTGTCCGATTTCCAATACGAAATTAAATACGTTAAAAGTACCTCGAATTCTGCTGACAGTTTGTCACGAATTCCACAAATTGAAGTCGGTGATTCATCGAATGAATGTAATTACATTAATTATACAGATGTTATTAACAAATTGAGTTTCAAGCGAATAGCGGTTGAAACAAGAAAAGACGCGATTTTGTCTAAATTAATTGACAGAATTAACGAGGGTACCATTAGCAACCTAAAAGACTCATGTTTCGCGCCTTATAAAAGTAAACACAATGAACTAGCAGTTGAGTCCGGTTGCATATTATGGGGTTATCGAACGGTTATACCTAGCAAGTTGCGCAGGGATTTGTTAACTTAAGTACATAGGTCTCATTTGGGAATCGTCAAAACGAAATCCTTGGCTAGATCATATTTTTGGTGGCGTAAATTTGACTATGGCATCATTCAATTAATAAAGAACTGTCTTTCTTGACAATTATTGCAAGCTGGTCCAGAAAAAAGCCTTTTGATACCTTGGCAACCGTCTAATTCTCCCTGAAAAAGAATCCACATTGATTTCGCAGGGCCCGTTCGAAAATACCAATTGTTAGTAATCATAGTATCTTGTTCGAAATAGATTGAAGTATTTAAAACGAAAGATACGTCGGCATGTTTTGTCATAAATAAGTTACATTGAAAGCAAATTTGAGCTTTATGCCAAGTATGTTGACAACAAGACAACATGAAGACAAAGAAGGCAACAACCAATAACAACAACAACAGCTCTGTATAGAGCAAATCACACAGCTTGACTATACAGACTGTTTCGTTGGCCGCTACACCAACTCATCAGTAGTCTTTGCATGACTTTTCACTGTGATCCACTCAAGCTACTTAGATTCTACTTATGCTGCCAATATGCCGAGAAAAATCCCCGGAATTTATTTTTGACAGAAACGCTTAAATTAGTGACTGAGTTCTTATCTACTTCGATGCACTCTGTGTCAAGGTTAACCTAGATCGTATCATACTTTTAGGCATAGCCTTAACTAATGTGCATCTTCGAAATTCGATCAAAGCGGTTTACCACTCTCAGAGCATATTGAAGTTGTGTTATTTTGTTGTTAGTTCTTCCCTTTTTCCACATTTCCATTTTAGGGTTCAGATAGGTTAACTGATGGTACACCTAATTTGGTGTAGGTACCATTTTGTTATGAAAAACTTTGTGGTTTGTTTTGATAAATTCATTTTATAAATTCAATTCACTAATCATTTTTTCTTAACATTTTTATGGGCGTGCTCTCCCAGAAATTTTAATCTTAATTTTTTTTTTTGTTATAAATAAATTACGAGAGCTTTTTTGTTGTTTTGGTCTAGTAAAAGTAGTTGTGAGTAACAAAGGTACACATTTTGTGTCCGGTGAGTTAAAAAAGTTTTTAAATTAAAATTTTATTACGCAAATTTTAACAGCACGAGGTCATCCAGCGACCAATGGCAAAGCTGAGAATTTAGTTAGAACATTAAAAAAGAGTATTTATGACGATTTAAAAGACCAACATCCTGACATTTTTAGATTATACTCAGTACATTTTTAGCAGACTACCGTTCTACAAAATATTGCGTTACAAACGAAACTCCAGCTAAATTATTTTTAGGGCGTGAGCTTTTGTCTAGATTTTCAGCATCAAGACCGCCTAGTACGAAAAAAATAATTCAGGAAACCCAAATGAAGACTGTCAAGAACTATAAAGGAAAACGCGATATTAATTTTGATGATGGTCAAAAGAATTATATCCGTGATTGGAAAATAAGGAAAAATTTGGTCCACGTAATTATAATTGCATCATATCTCATAACAGTAGAGTAATAAAAAGGCACTTGAATCAAATCAGAGATGCTGCAGATCGGAATGGGGCACAAAACGTTATTTTCCTTCATAGTGAGGAGGATTTGTCACATGAAGCGGACGAGAATGGCACATCCAATGCAACACAGGCTAAATAGCAGACAACTGGGGAGCTTTCAGTTTCAGAAAATTCCAGTTTCGAATCGGCTGCTGATGAAGTTGAGGAAGCTACACCACGTCTTATCTTGTAGCCCAGAAAACAAGTTTGCTATAAACATTAACGAAACATTATTTAGTTTTATTGTGGTTCTTACTTACTTATCTGGCGCTTACAACCGTAAGTCGGTTTTGGCCTCGTATAAGAAATTGCGCCAGCCATTTCTGTTCTGCGCTTGCTGGCGCCAGTTGGAAACACCAAGCGTGGTCAGGTTATCCAAAACCTGATCCTTCCAACGAAGATGTGGGCGTCCTCTTCTGCGTTGACCACCACCGGGCACCGAATCGAATATTTTTTTCGCTGGAGCGTCGTTTTCCATTCGCTCAACATGACCTAGCCAGCGGAGCCGCTCGATTTTAATGCGCTTAACTATGTCGATGTCAGCGTACAGCTCATACAGCTCGTGGTTCCATCGAATTCG
Source organism: Pherbina coryleti (assembly GCA_943735915.1). Taxonomy (NCBI): domain Eukaryota; kingdom Metazoa; phylum Arthropoda; class Insecta; order Diptera; family Sciomyzidae; genus Pherbina; species Pherbina coryleti. Next base: position 84,088,501 of record OX030950.1, read on the forward strand.
GTACTCGCCATTGACGCAGATTGAACCGAAGATTTTACGAAGGATTTTTCGCTCGTTAGCTCCCAGAGTCTTTTCATCAGAACTGCTCAACGTCCAGGTTTGTGCTGCATATAATTGGACGGGCATGATTATTGACTTATATAGCGTGAGTTTTGTTCGTCGAAAGAGGGCTTTACCTGTTGGCAAGAGTTATCCTTCGTTTTATCTCAGTACTAACATCGTTGAAAGAGTTAATGCTGGATCCCAGGTAGACGAAGTCCTTAACAACCTCGAAGGAGATGTTGTCAACAGTGACGTGGTTTTCAAGACGCTGGGACTGTTTATTTGTTGATACTAGGTGTTTCGTCTTATCTGCATTCACTGCAAGACCCATTCGACTCGACTCTTTCGCTAATCTGAAGAATTCTGCACTGACTTCGCGCGTATTATGGCCAATGATATCGATATCATCAGCATACGCCAGCAGCATAATACTTTTGTAGAATATCGTGCCACTGCGTCTCAAATCAGCAGCTCGGATGATCTTCTCCATCATCAGGTTGGAAAAGTCGCACGATAAGGAATCACCTTGTCTGAAACCTCGTTTGGTATCGAACGGAGGAGTGAGATCCTTCCCGATCTAAACTGTGCTGCTAATGTTGCTCAGTGTCATTCTGCAAAGACGGATGAGCTTTGCAGGAATACCGAATTCAGACATAGTGGAGCATAGATAATTCCTTATAGGACTGTCGAAGGCGGCTTTATAATCGACAAAGAAATGGTGTGTGACGATCTGTTTTTCTAGGGTCTTCTCCAAGATTTGTCGTAGCGTAAATATCTGGTCTATGGTGTATTTACCAGGTCTGAAGCCACACTGATAAGGTCCAATCAGCTGGTTTACGATGGGCTTTAGCCTTTCACATAGCACGCTCGACAGGATCTTATATGCGATATTAAGAAGGCTTATCCCACGGTAGTTGGCGCAAATTGTGGGATCACCTTTCTTGTGGATTGGGCAGAGCACACTGAGGTTCCAATCGTTTGGAATGCATTCTTCCGACCATATTCTGCATAAAGCTCATGAATGCATTAAAATAGAGCTTCGCCTCCATTCTTGAAGAGCTCAGCCGGTAAGCCATCGGCTCCTGCGGCTTTGTTGTTTTTAAGCCGAGCTATATCTTTCAAGACTTCACTATGGTCGGGCAGCGGAACTTCAACGATGTCGTCCACAATTGGGGTTTCCGGGATACCATCTCTATTGGTGGGATTGTTGTCGTCGTCACCATTCAGAAGCCTAGAAAAGTGTTCCCTCCACATCATCAGTGTACTCTGGATATCTGTCACTAGATTCCCACTTTCATCCTTGCAGGAAGAGGCCCCGGTCTTAAAACCATCGGCCAGGCGTCTTATTTTTTCGAAAAATTTTCGGACCTCATTCCTGTCACCATGCATCTCAATTTTCTCACACTCACGCATTTCCGCTTCCCTTTTCTTTCGCCTGAAAATGCGTCTCTCTTCCCTCCTCTTCTCTTTGTATCGCTCTTTAGCAGCACGCGTTACAACCGACTGCAGGGTGGCTTTGTAGGTGGCGTCTTTTTCTGCAGTGGCGTCGCGACACTCCTGGTCGTGCCACTGGTTTCGGCGAGGGCGGTGATAGCCGATCACCTCTTCGGCAGCCGTACGCATAGAGTGGGAAATGTGATTCCACTGCGCGCATATATCGTCGATCGGAGGAGTGCTTCCTTGAAGCAGGAGTTAGAGTCGAGTAGCGAAGTCTTCGGCTGTTTGTTTTGATTGCAGCTTTTCGACGTCTAGCTTTCTCTGTGCTGGATTGCGCGCATTCTTCGTTGCGCACAGACGTGTACGGATCTTGGCTGCGACAAGATAATGATCAGAGTCTATATTGGCACCACGGATCGTACGCACATCTAAAACACTGGAAGAGTGCCTTCCTTCAATCAAAACGTGATCAATTTAATTACGCGTCTTTTGATCAGGAGACAGCCAAGTTGCTTTATGAATATCGAGATGCTTGAATCTAGTGCTACTAACGACCATGTTTCGCGCTGCGGCAAAGTCAATCAGCCTCATTCCGTTATCGGAGGCATTGTCGTGGAGGCTGAACTTTCCGACTGTTGGACCAAAGATATTTTCTTTTCCCACCTTGGCGTTGAAGTCACCAAGCACGATTTTTATGTCGTGGGGGGGGCTGCGCTCATAGGCCTCTTCAAGGTGCTCGTAGAAGCTGTCTTTGGTCTCATCGTCCTTATCTTCTGTCGGAGCGTGCGCACAAATCAGGCTTATATTGAAGAATCTTGCCTTGACATGGATTAAGACAAGTCGTTCGTTCACAGGTGTGAATCGCAGGACATGATGCCGAAGTCGCTTGCCAACCACGAATCCGCATCTAAATTCGTGCTTCTCCGCATGGCCGCTGTAGTAGATAACACAGGATGCTTGTCGTGAGCAACCCTGTCCCTTCCATCGCATTTCTTGGATTACAGTGATATCAGCTATCAAAAACACAATGAACTCTTACCACTATATGTACTATAGATAAGTAATGACTACTTTGAACATATCACAAGTATACACGGTTTTGGAGCTGAGCAACTACAAGTTATTCCTAAAGCTATTTGAGGCGCAGAATTTGAATCTGGGTTCCGTTTTTCCAGATTGGTTCTAGTTTTCGAGATATTGCATAATTACCGTTATTTGCGTTTTTAAAAAGATGATGTCACTTAAATGCAAATATCTTCAAAAATATTCGTCGGTTGATGTGATTATTATTTTTTATTGAAAGATGATAAAATTGCTAAAATAACCATGGGTCGTTTGTGAAGATTAGTCAAGAAATGACAGTGTTACAGTGGACACAATTTCAAAATTCATGAAAAATTTGATGATATTTTGAAATTTTGCTCTTTTCAACTAATTTGTTTTACACAAAACAATTGAAAATTTTGCTGTTTTATTACATAGGACATTAGTTTATTTCAATTCGAACATTTTGCGCCGAACAAGACCCAGATTGGTGCAAAAATGACAAAGCTACAGAAGATTTAGTGAATTAACCCACTTTTAGCTTCCAAATGATTGGCGGTTATATATCGACAGCAGCAGGTTAAGCTTGAAAGCTGTTTTGTTGCACAAAGGTTATGAAAAGCAGTTAACGTTAAAGAATCGTATGAGTCCATGTCTTAATAACTGTTGCATGCGGATACACACCATTTCGTGTAAGATAACAAAACGAGAGATTAAAATTTTTTTTTTATTCAATAAAAAGTGATTATTTAGAAATGAAGAGTCTTCGAACTGATTCGTTTGTATTGCTTGGGATCTGTTTCACGCAGTATAGTCCAACAGTAGTCGCTCATCATGCCCTCGTCCCAAAATCCTTGATAGCGTCTTTCTATTTTCGCCAAATCTTTGAAACAGTGACTTTTGTTTCAGTGTGAAGACAGTTCCACTCCTGCAACCGTGATGCGAGCAATTCTGCTTTTTGTTTCGATAAATCCAAATCACGAATCAATTCATTCAGCATACTTTGCGATATTTTATGTGTTTCTTCCATGTTAAAATCTTCGGTCGGTGAAGAACAGTTCGTCGGTGACGAACTGAAACTTCCCCTGGAATTTGCACTCACACCTGGGCAAATTGGCAAAGGGTCATTATTCGTATGCAGAACTTGCTTGGACACTGATGACACGTCAGCATATTTATACTTTGATAGTTTTTTTGCATTAAGACCGACCACATTCATCAAGCAAAAATAACAATCATCTACATGATTTTTTGGCTCTCTCCATAACATTGGCATTGAAAATGAAAAGTACACTTCTCGACCAAGTGACCACTTGTACAGTTTTGTGCTACACGCTTTACAAAATAATTTCGGTACCCACGGCTTATGAGTGTTTTTCACCAGAGAAACCAAAATAATACGAATATCCATCTCTCAGCGCTTTTGATATATTTTTTCCACTTTTCCCGACAATATAACATCCGCAAACATAACAAAAACACTTAGAATCAACTTTGCACTTCTTTCTTTCCATTTTCACAGGTTTTGAAACAAAAAATAACTTAAAGATTACAATTGAAATGACGTTTTTAGCAATGCCAACAGCTGATTGTCGTTATTACAGTGCAGTGCAGCCAACATGCAAGAACTCGAAAACTAGAACCAATCTTGAAAAACAAAAACCGGATTCGAATTCAGCGCCTCAAATAACGTTAAGATTTGTTCTCATCGAATCAGCTCCAAAAGTTGACCGGAATTTGTAAACTTGTGCATGTAAATCATATTTTTAGGAATCTGAACCACATTCCAATGTGAGGAGGACGATCCTCACAAGGCAACGCGTGAGGGTCAAGGGGGCGATCTTCACATGGCAACGTGTCTGACTGCCTCAACCTGTTGAGGCCAGCATTATCCATGTCGAACTCGTCTCAAATTGACTCAAACCTCTACGTGGTGTCCTCTAGAAACGGCAAACTGGCAACCGTTAGTTTGACGGCTAATCTGAGGGTTCTGGAACGGCGGAACCCTTAATTGGGATGGTGCCTCTATCCAACTGATAGATATCTTAGATAGATACAAAGCTGATATCACTGCAATCCAAGAAATGCGATGGAAGGGACAGGGTTGCTTAGGGCAAGCATCCTGTGATATCTACTACAGCGACCATGCGGAGAAGCACGAATTTGGATGCGGATTCGTGGTTGGCAAGCGACTTCGGCATCATGTCCTGCGATTCACACCTGCGAACGAACGACTTGCCATAATCCGTGTCAAGGCAAGATTCTTCAATATAAGCCTGATTTGTGCGCACGCTCCGACAGAAGAGAAGGACGATGAGACCAAAGACAGCTTCTACGAGCGACTTGAAGAGTGCTATGAGCGCAGCCCCCGCCACGAGATAAAAATCGTGCTTGGTGACTTTAACGCCAAGGTGGGAAAAGAAAATATCTTTGGTCCAACAGTCGGAAAGTTCAGCCTCCACGACAATGCCTCCGATAACGGAATGAGGCTGATTGACTTTGCCGCAGCGCGAAACATGGTCGTTAGTAGCACTAGATTCAAGCATCTCGATATTCATAAAGCAACTTGGCTGTCTCCTGATCAAAAGACGCGTTATTAAATTGATCACGTTTTGATTGATGGAAGGCACTCTTCCAGTGTTTTAGATGTACGTACGATCCGTGGTGCCAATATAGACTCGGATCATTATCTTGTCGCAGCCAAGATCCGTACACGTCTGTGCGCAACGAAGAATGCGCGCAATCCAGCACAGAGAAAGCTAGACGTCGAAAAGCTGCAATCCAATCAAACAGCCGAAGACTTCGCTACTCGACTCTCACTCCTGCTTCAAGATAGCACTCCTCCGATCGAAGATATATGCGCGCAGTGGAATCACATTTCCCACTCTATGTGTACGGCTGCCGAAGAGGTGATAGGCTATCACCGCCCTCGCCGAAACCAGTGGCACGACCAGGAGTGTCGCGACGCCACTGCAGAAAAAGACGCCACCTACAAAGCCACCCTGCAGTCGGTTGTAACGCGTGCTGCTAAAGAGCGATACAAAGAGAAGAGGAGGGAAGAGAGACGCATTTTCAGGCGAAAGAAAAGGGAAGCGGAAATGCGTGAGTGTGAGGAAATTGAGATGCATGGTGACAGGAAAGAGGTCCGAAAATTTTTCGAAAAAATAAGACGCCTGGCCGATGGTTTTAAGACCGGGGCCTCTTCCTGCAAGGATGAAAGTGGGAATCTAGTGACAGATATCCAGAGTACACTGATGATGTGGAGGGAACACTTCTCTAGGCTTCTGAATGGTGACGACGACAAAAATCCCGCCAATAACGATGATATCCCAGAAACCCCAATTGTGGACGACATCGTTGAAGTTCCGCTGCCCGACCATAGTGAAGTCTTGAAAGCTATAGCTCGGCTTTAGAATGCATAAAAGCATTCATGAGCTTCTATGCAGAATATGGTCGGAAGAATTGCATTCCAAACGATTGGAACCTCAGTGTGCTCTGCCCAATCCACAAGAAAGGTGATCCCACAATTTGCGCCAACTACCGTGGGATAAGCCTTCTTAATATCGCATATAAGATCCTGTCGAGCGTGCTATGTGAAAGACTAAAGCCCATCGTAAACCAGCTGATTGGACCTTATCAGTGTGGCTTCAGACCTGGTAAATACACCATAGACCAGATATTTACGCTACGACAAATCTTGGAGAAGACCCTAGAAAAACAGATCGTCACACACCATTTCTTTGTCGATTATAAAGCCGCCTTCGACAGTCCTATAAGGAATTATCTATGCTCCACTATGTCTGAATTCGGTATTCCTGCAAAGCTCATCCGTCTTTGCAGAATGACACTGAGCAACATTAGCAGCACAGTTAAGATCGGGAAGGATCTCACTCCTCCGTTCGATACCAAACGAGGTTTCAGACAAGGTGATTCCTTATCGTGCGACTTTTTCAACCTGATGATGGAGAAGATCATCCGAGCTGCTGATTTGAGACGCAATGGCACGATACTCTACAAAAGTATTATGCTGCTGGCGTATGCTGATGATATCGATATCATTGGCCATAATACGCGCGAAGTCAGTGCAGAATTCTTCAGATTAGCGAAAGAGTCGAGTCGAATGGGTCTTGCAGTGAATGCAGATAAGACGAAACACCTAGTATCAACAAATAAACAGTCCCAGCGTCTTGGAAACCACGTCACTGTTGACAACATCTCCTTCGAGGTTGTTAAGGACTTCGTCTACCTGGGATCCAGCATTAACTCTTTCAACGATGTTAGTACTGAGATAAAACGAAGGATAACTCTTGCCAACAGGTGTTACTTTGGGCTAAGTAGGCAATTGAGAAGCAAAGCCCTCTTTCGACGAACAAAACTCACGCTATATAAGTCAATAATCATGCCCGTCCAATTATATGCAGCACAAACCTGGACGTTGAGCAGTTCTGATGAAAAGACTCTGGGAGCTAACGAGCGAAAAATCCTTCGTAAAATCTTCGGTTCAATCTGCGTCAATGGCGAGTACCGAATTCGATGGAACCACGAGCTGTATGAGCTGTACGCTGACATCGACATAGTTAAGCGCATTAAAATCGAGCGGCTCCGCTGGCTAGGTCATGTTGAGCGAATGGAAAACGACGCTCCAGCGAAAAAAATATTCGATTCGGTGCCCGGTGGTGGTCAACGCAGAAGAGGACGCCCACATCTTAGTTGGAAGATCAAGTGTTGGAATGTATGAAAATTTGCAAGTACATTTTTCAAATGTACATAAGAATACTGTTAAGTTATGATTTCTTAAATGTTTGATAATAATGTTAACTGAAGTGAATTCTAGTTCGCAAATCCTACAAAGTATCAGTTTTAAATCTTCAAAATGATATTTATTGAAGAGATTTAATTAATATGTCAATGCTTGCCAAAGATATATAAGAAATGCTTAAATTGAAAATTTGTCTTCCAACAAATACCCAAGTATGTTTTGATTTTCCTAGATATGATATATCCAAAGCACAAAAAAAATGAAAACAGGTTTCGAAATCAGCTAGTGGATTCTCGAAACATAGGTTTTTACCAGAAATTGTAATAATCGAAGTTATATAATATAAATCGCCAATTGGTAAAAGTTTTGGTTGATTGTAAATTTCCTTACAGCAATCAGCAGCTGCTTCAGACTGAAAAAGAATAAAATAGTCTCAAAGAAAAGAAATCATATATTATATTTTTTTCTTTTTAATCTTAATATTTGAATACGACCTTTCATTATTTATATTGAAAATAAATTTGAGCTTTAGGACAAGTATGTTAACATCAAGACAACATGAAAACAAAGAAGTGTAGTGCACATGTAGCTAGCACTAACCTACCTCAACAATAACATAAACACACAACGCTACAAACGCTCTACGTTGGTCTCACTGCATACCTGCAGCGAAACCAAACCATGAAGCGCAAGCAGTGACAAACTCAAGTGCTACTAGCGGCATGATTCATGTTATACATTGTGAAAACAAATCGCTGCCAAAAGTAAGTCATTGGAGTTAGTAACCTGTAAGTGGGTTGTGATGGATATGATAACAAACAGATGTGTTAGTAAGTAAAAAGTAATAGAAAGCAGATGTGTAATAATTGTATTTAAATTTCATGACTGTTAATTGTATACATGTAAGAACTTATTTAGAATAAATGTTATTTTGAGTGAAAAGAAAATATTGTCACTTTTTACTCAAATTTTTATTTTAAAAAACCCGAGTTGCGGTTAAATAAAATCAGATTCTGAAAAACTTCCAAAAAGAAGGAAGTCTCTTTCAAAAACTTAAGCCTTGTGGCTTCTTCAATATTAAATTATATTGAAACTCTGCCTTTGTGGCAGCAAATAATAAAAGCCTTGCGGCTATTATAGAAAGGCCTTGTGGCCAAAAATCCCCTGTGTCCTCAGATAAGGAAGCATGAGAAGTAACATAATATTATAGAAGGCAAACACCAACAACAACAACAACGTCTCTGTATAGAGCAAATCACACAGCTTGACTATACCGACTGTTTCGTTTGCCGCTACACCAACTCATCAGTACTCTTTGCATGACTTTTCACTGTGATCCACTCAAGCTACTTAGGTTCTACTTATACTGCCAATAATGCCGAGAAAGTTACCCGGATTTTATTTTGACAGAGAGAACGCTTAAGTTCTTATCTACTTCTATGCACCCTTTGTCAAGGTTAACCTAGATCATATCATACTTCTAGGCATAGCCTTAAAACATGTGCATCTTCGAAATTCGATCACAGCGGTTTACTGCTCTCAGAGCATATTGAAGTTGTGTTATTTTGCTGTTAGCTCCTCCCTTTTTTCCACACTTCCATTTTTAGGGTTCAGTTAGTTTAACCCTTAAATGCATCGTGTATCTTTAAAGACACAACCATTCAAGAAATTCTTACGGTTATATTTTTGGTTTGATTTTTTTCAGATCGGTTCTATATTATTTAGAATATTATAAATCTTAAGTAAAAAAATAGTTTTTACTTCTATTTGTCATACTTTTTAAAAAAATTATGTACAAAGTCAAAAAAATAAATTAATAAACAAATTCTGTCAATATAATTTATTGACAACTTATGCCCTGATAACAAGGATCGATATTATTTAGTTTAAATTAAATATTTTTTTGGGAAACTTGAATATATTGACACGATTCGTGGGCAATTTCTTTTGAATAACGTAATTAACTCATTTTTATGCCTAAATATCTTGAGAAAAATATTTTATTTTAATTTCATTACTTAATTTTTAAAAGTAATTTAGTTAACTTTCAATTTTGTTTGAATTAAATAAAAAGTAATTCATACATAATGAAAAAAGCAATGTACCAAATATTTTAACCATTTTAACTTCCTTGTTTTTAAAGTTATTTAATAATTTTTTTGGACAAAATGTAAACAAATACTTAGAACTTTAATTTTATGAGAAAAAAAGAACAATTTTAGGGGAGGTAAATCGGGCTAGCGAGGTTTACTAGTCAAATATGACCTTGGAAGTAAAAATGTTCTGAAGAGAAAATATACAGGGTGTTTTTTTTAGGGGTTTGTTTTTCGAATAGAGATAAAACTGGCATTTTGTGGTCAAATCTGGCAACTCTAATGTCATTTATGTTCAGTATGGTTTGCCATTTCATCATGAACAGGTTGACAAAAGAACAACGCTTGCAAATCGTGCAAATTTATTTCGAAAATAATGGTTCAGTTCGCGAAGTTTACATCGCAAAATTTTGTTCAGTGATGAGGCTCATTTTTGGTTGAATGGCTACGTCAACAAGCAAAATTGCCGCATTTGGAGTGAAGAGAATCCACATGAGATCCTTGAGACGCCATTACATCCTTAAAAACTGACTGTTTGGTGTGCTCTATGGGCTGGTGGAGTCATTGGGCCATACTTCTTCCGAAATAATGCTGGAGAGTCAGTTACCGTTAATGGAAGCCGGTATAGAGCCATGATAACCGACTATTTTGTTCCCGAATTGGATGGCATGAATGTGGATGAGTTGTGGTTCCAACAAGACGGCGCTACATGCCACACAGCGCACGTCACAATCGATTTATTGAAGGAAACATTCGATGACCGCATAATTTCGCGGAATGGACCTGTCAATTGGCCACCAAGATCGTGTGATTTGACACCATTGAATTATTTTCTTTGGGGATATGTGAAGTCGCTCGTCTACGCCAACAAACCAGAAACGTTAGGGGACTTGGAGGCCAACATTCGTGGCGTTATTGCCGACATACGGCCCCATATGCTCGAAAAATTGGTTGAAAATTGGACCTGTAGAATTGACTTTATTCGAGCCAGCCGCGGCGGCCACATGCCCGAAATCATATTTAAACATTAATGGCATAAAATTATCCTTCCAACAAAGCCAAATTGATGGACATTAAAACGATTTTCTTGTGTTTTATTTCAATTCGAAGTTCTATACCTCTTTTAAACGACATATTATTTTTTAAGATCGGATATGTTGTGCTGAAGTTATAGAAAAAAGACCATTTCGGCTGTTTTTCCTATGGTCCAAAAAAACATTTTTTTTTTATTTTGGAATCCATTCGTGGTCAGCTTTGAAATAGGGGGTGGTTTTTTCAAACTTTTTTTTTGTATGGAGGCCGACCCACTCTAATATTCAGTTGAACTACTTGCTGAAGTTTGAACAACAAATGATTCATCTACGTGCATATTTTGAGGCTCATGTTCAATGACCACTATATCTTCATTAAAGTGGTGTTCTAATGATGCATTTAAATGCGTTTTTAATGATGAAGAGCATGTTGGAAGATCCATCTCTTCATCAAATTCTTTTATTACAAGAAGTAAATTGTGTCCGTATTTTTCAACATACGGCACAAAAAAAAAATTTTTTTTATTTCAGCACTAGTGAGATCGTGTACAAATTTAAAACTCTTATTTATTTTGAAATAAGAAGAAACTAAAATAATTTTGAAATAAGAAGTAAAAAAATATTAGATAAAATACATAAAATATTAGAGAGTAATATTTTTATAAATGAATATCAGCATCATAATATTTTTCATATGTCAAATCACCAAATCCAGTATCAGGTGCAATTTCTAACTGATTTTTGTACATTACTTGAAAAACTACAAAGTTTTCATCCATGTTTAATATTTCTATATTTCTTGTTGTTAAGATTAACTGATTCCTTTCCTCTGCGAAAGAAACTAAAAGCGACGATCAACTGAATGCCCAACAAATGGGCTATGTCTTTTATACATACCAGCAGCTGTTAAAGTATGAAATTTTTAAATACTTACCTCCACAATATTGGCATTCTGTACTCATCCACATAGAAGCTTGCACTGTTCCAAGTTATTGAGGTAGCAGGTCTGTGCTAGAACTAAAATCACCAGAGGGCATTTCCGTCAATACTTGGCGTTGAATATAGGCGTCCGCATTGTTTTCTGTGGTTGCAAGCGTCTTCGTTGGAAGCTGCAGCAGCTTCTTATACACAAATAGTTATCAATAAACTATTTATCAAATAAACACAGTTATTAAAACGAAACTTTATACACTTAAACGCAAAACGAAACACTTGCATTTTGATGTCTGACTTGATTTGTAGACTTTGACAAGGTGATGCCAAAGCGGCATGTTTTGGGAGATGCCAAATGCGAAGAGCTGGGTTTAACAAGTAATATAATTATTTGTCATAATTCATTGAAATGTCTTGGAGCAATTCATTGAATTATTTATCTTGAAGTGTTTTACAGAAACAGTTGCCGTATTTAGTGATAATAATAGAATATTTCTTTTGAAAGATTTATGTTTTCATTTATAAAAAAAAAACAATAAAAAAAAAATAACTGGTCACTTCAGCCCTTGAAAAGACTTTGAACTAGCTTCTAATGATCAATTGTGTTGTGCGTGTTATTAAGTTTGTATACAATTGACCGAAAACCGGACCTACACGTTTATCGCCGACTCCGAACGGCGATGAACGGAATGTTCTTGTTCTCAAGAAGTTTAGCATGGCATTTTGATTACTCTCTGAGGTTTGCCATTGTCTGCAGAGAGGTGGCGGCCGTACAGGAAAATTTTTTCCCCATCTAGTTTTCGTCTTCAAGTGAAGAAAAGGAACTTTCATCGTTTTGTTGAGAAAGTTGTGTTGCACGGTATAATAATTAAATATTAATAAAAATCATTTTCAAACAAGCGAAAAATCGCGAAAATCCAAAAAGAGCACGACAAATACATTTAGGCTGCAAAACAACGTGTGCCGGGTAAGCAAGTAATTAAGTAAGCAAGTGATTAATATAGGATGTCACTGTCAAATTGTGTATCTTTATTTTTAATAGAAAAAAATAAAATAAAAAATAAAACTTAAAACTAAAAAATAAAAGTCCTATTTTAACTGTTATTTTTGACCGAAAAAATAAAAGTAAAATTTTAACTGTTATTTTTGACCGAAAAAATAAAAGTAAAATTTTAGCTTATATTTTTGACCAAAAAAATAAAAGTAAAATTTTAACTGTTCTTTTTGACCGGAAAAATAAAAGTCATATTTTAACTTTTATTTTTACCGAAAAAATATAAGTCATATTTTAACTGTTATTTGTGACCGAAAAAATAAAAGTCAAATTTTAACTGTGATGTATTGAATTTTTTTCAAAAAGTCATAACAGTTACGGTCCCTGGTCAAAAGAATTTGACAACGTGTAAGTGACGTAATTTTTTGAGAGCAAAATTCGCTTAGACTTTGTTAATTACACTATTTAAAAATATAAAAAATTAATAGTACAATGTAATAATAATAAAAATATCCTATATAAAAAATTTAACTAATTTACTAAAATTATAACTATTATAAAAGAGGAATTAAATAAAAGCATACTTTATTTCCATACATTATTATTATTTTTTCATGTTTGGCGGTGTACGTCTTCTTCTCTTCTTAATTTAATTTGAATATTCACTACATAAGTACAGTAAGAACTTTATAGTACAAAGATATGACACATAATATACACAACTAAAAGTAAGACATTTCAACTTAAAGCTGACATAAAATAAGTTAATTATATTTATTATAACAAAATATTCTTAATGACTAAGACTTAAATATAGTTGTTTAAAGAAGATAAGGCAGAGGAAGATTATAGAGGAAAATAGCTATAAGAGAAATTGAGAAAAAATAGTATAGATCTATGGAACTAATATTTTTAACCATTATGTGAAGAAAAATGCCTCAAGATTGCATGTTTGAATTGTGCTAGTGGCGGAATGGACTTTAAATGGCTGGGCAAAGAGTTCCACAATCTAACAGCATTAATAAAAAATAATCTTGTGGAGTTGACTTCCACTAGATCGAGCAAATTGCAATTTTTCAAATAAATAATAAGGAGTTCTGTGGTATATAAGTTTATGTAGAAATATGCAGTGTCTGGAATTACAATAGCTTGTTATATCGCATCCAAGTAAAGAGTTCCTTAATTGGGATAGATGGTCAAATTTACGTAGACCATGGACATAATGAGTAGCATGATTAAATGCGATTTGCATTTTAAGTTGAGACCGCGAGTCTAACTTACTGTATATAAGTTCAGAATAGGTTATGACAGGAACAACAAGCTGAATTACAAGTTTACGTCTTATATCGATGGGGGTATACACAGACGAGTTCCTAAGGTTACGCAATATGAAGTAGATTTTGCTGATAACACTATTGATATGGTCGGCGCACATAAGAGAAGTATTAATATGAAATCCAAGACTTACAACACTATTAACGATTTTTATGGCTTTACTCCCCAATAAAACGTCAGGAATTGAGTCCAGGCTTATTTTTTCTTTAGAGACGGGTAAAACATACGATTTTAGCGCATTAAGATAAAGACTATTTTTCAGAGCCCATTGATTTATGTTGTGAAGGTCTTCATTAAGTTTATATACTAAATCTTCCAAGAGATTTGTTCTGCTAGACAAGTAAATCTGAACATCATCAGCATAAGCATGCATTGACGAATAAGTGCAGGAACGAAAAATGTAATTTACAAACATGGAGAAGAGCAACGATCCAAGAACAGACCCTTGTGGTACACCACAAGAGACAGCCTTTTTTGAGACAAATTAGTTCCGACTTTCACAGTTTGCACTCTATTTGTCAAATAGCTGCTTAATAAATTAGTGGCATTATTACAGAAACCATACTTTTTTTTTAATTTTTGACAAAGCAGTTCATGATTAACTGTATCGAATGCTTTAGAAAAGTCAAGGAGACACAGAAGAGTAAGGCGGCCGTTATCATAGTAAGTCCTTATGTCATCCATCACTTTAAGAGTAGCAGTCGAACAGCTGTGGCCTGCCCGAAAACCAGATTGGAATGGAGATAACAGATGATTTTCTCTCAGAAAAGATGATATTTGGTTTGCCATGATGGATTCACATACCTTAGAAAGCGAAGATAAAATACTGATAGGCCTGAAATCCTTAGGCTCACAAGCTGTATTTTTTTGGCTACTGGTGTTACGATTGCAGATTTTCACAGTAGAGGAAAGGATGATGTAGTAAAACAGTAATTTATGATATGAGTTAGAGAGCTAAGGATGTGTGTTAAAATTAACTTGACAAATTTTAAATTTATACCATCATCACCAACCGCATTCGACTTAATTTTCAATACGGCTTTTGCTACATCATTTTCAGTAGCAGTAGTAAACTGGAATAACTGTTCAGCATGAGAGTCAAAAAGTGTATATGAACCAGACGTGGAATTCTGTTGCTTATTTCTACTAGCAAAAAAATATTCGTTCAAGCAGTCAGGATGAATTAGACAGTTAGGTGTTTGCTTATTTAAAATGCTTAAATTCTTTAAATTATTCCCTAAGATCTTAGGTGGAAGAGTTGTCATGAGTTTGGTTGCACAATATCTAATTTTAGATTGCTTAATTGCAGTAATTGAAGCATTCCTAGCAACTCTATAGTGTTCCCATCTTTCAGGTGTAGGGTTCCTTTTCCATATTCTATGCAACCTATTTCTTTTCTTTATAGCAAGCTGAACACGACTTGTAAACCAGGGACATGATACATTTTTCATATTAACGGTTTTCAAGGGGACGTGCTTAAAGAACAATTCATTTATTGCACTTGTAAATATGGTAAGCTTATCATCAATATTGGGACAAAACCACACACTATTCCATGGAGTTGAAGACAGATCACAAAACAGAGCATAATAATCAATAGACTTAAAATCATGATAAGAAAACGTACTGGACGTAGCAAAACGAGATATGTTAATGTCAAGTGTACAGAAAATAAAATCATGATCCAATAAGAAGTAAATTTGGTCAAACAAGCGAACAGTGTTGATGTCAGATACTATAAAATAATCAAAAAGACTAGGAATATCATTGGACGAGAAACGTATAGGCATGGTATTATATATAACGGACAGACCAACGGATGCAATATTTTCACATAAAGATTGTGTTATTTTGTAATTACATAAAAGATTAACATTAAAATCCCCACATATAACAAAATAATTAAAATCTAAAGAAAGATCTGACAACTGAAGAAAATAAGAATCCAAACTATTGCACTTATTGGGGTTATATATATACATGTGAAACGAATATTTTAGAACTATGGTCTGAAATGCTGATACTCAGGTACTCAACTGGACTAGATTTATTTGATCGGTTCACAACTTTGGAATGAAGGATAGGTTAGGTTAGGTTAGGTTGAAGTGGCTGAGCCGATAGACGACTCGTACACCTAGGCCAGTACAGGCCCGTTGTGACACCACATAATCCCTTTTTAACTAGAAATTCCCCTCCTCTATAAACCAGTTCGAACGGAGTATGAACTTTAAAATATGCCTAATTTCCAGGCATGAGACTTCGGTAAGTCCACTTAGGAAGGGATGGCCCAAAGTTGCCATTCTCCTTCTAGCTAGTGCCGGACATTCGCAGAGGAAGTGCTGAGTGTTTTCTTCTTCCTCTTCGCACATGCAGCTTCTGCAAAAGTCATTAGATATAGCTCCTAAGCGAAGAGCATGCGTTCCGATTAAACAATGACCCGTGAGGATTCCTATTATTTTAGACAGGTTTACCCTGTTAAGTTCAAGCAGCGAGTTGGTGCGTTTTAAGTCGTAGGAAGGCCACGTTAGCTTAGCTATCCTACATGTGTCAAGTTGTTCCCAGCGATCTTGTGCAAGGCTTAAAGTTTTGCTCCTGCACCGGAGTTTGTAGGAGGAAATGGGTATACCAATAAAGTCCTCGTTTAAGAGGGTGTTAGAGGTCGTACCCTTCCTTGCCAGTTCGTCAGCCAGTTCATTGCCCTCGATATCCCTGTGTCCGTGTACCCATACGAGGTGGATCCTGAATAACCTGGCCATCTCGTTGAGAGATCTGCGGCATTCAGTGAGAATTTTGGAGTTGTCAATATGTGAGTTTAGCGCCTTGAGCGCAGCTTGACTGTCTGAAAAGATGTGGATACTTTTTCCACTGAGGTCTTTTTGACTTAGAATCTTAGCGGTTTCGTGAGTGGCCATCATCTCCGCCTGGTAGACACTGCAGTAATTTGGGAGTCTAAAGGAAGCTTCAATTCCAAGATCCTGGGAGTAGATACCTCCCCCTACTTGTTCTTGAAGCTTAGATCCGTCAGTAAAGATTTTAATGCCGGTGGTTTTAAGGGGGGTTTTGTTAACCCAGTCTAGCCGTGAAGGGATGAGAACCTCATAGTTCTTTTCAAGGTTTAAGCAGGGCACACAGTAATCTGTTCTGTCAGGGACAGATAAGTCTAGAATTAATGTGTGACCGCAATTATTACCTATCCAATTTCCAGATTCTCTTAGTCTGAGAGCTGCTATGTTAGCACATTCTCTGGCAAAGATATCTAGAGGAGGAAGGTGAAGCATGACATTTAGAGCACTAGTTGGGGTTGAGCATAATGCCCCGGTAATACATAGACTTGCACTTCTTTGAACCTTAGTAAATTTCTGAAGTATAGTTTTCTTATTCAGGGCCCTCCACCATACCAGTGAGTCATATATAAGTATGGGCCGGACAATTGCCGTATAGATCCAGCGTACTATTTTAGGGGAAAACCCCCATTTTTTTCCAATCGATTACTTCTGAATGAAGGTTACTTCTGCAGAAAATTGCAACCCCACCGCCCTTTCTTTCGTGGCTATCATTTCTGAAAAGTGTATAATTTTTTATATTATAAGCAAAATCTAATACATCGCAGCAGAACCAGGTTTCGGATACACTTATAACATCAACGGACGAGTCTTCAAAAACGTATTTTACATAATCCATCTTATCTGAATTTAAGCTTCTGGCATTAAAATGGACAATCTTTAAACCAGGATGTCTTTTACACAGCACTTCCACAAGAATTTTATTATTAACACCATAACAGTAATTAATTAAACTAGACATAGAAAATTAAATGTTAATAAACAAGCACAATGCATATCGACTCATAACCGCCAAAATATCTTAAGCGACATAATATCCGATTTATGTTTTTTGATGAAAATCGATAAGTTGCGATGGTTTACATCGTCGGGCAAAATTTCATAGGTGTACGAAATTAGATTATGAATTTAAACCAAAAGCAATTTTAGCTTAAGTACACACTACATGTTTGTTTACATTTTTCATGACAGCAAAGTGTCGCTTAAGATGAAATTCTCTAAAAGAAATTAATCAATATAAGAGATAAAATTATTAAAATAAAATTAATAGCAAAGAGATAAGAGATAAAAGATAAAATTAATAGCAAAGATAATTAAAAAAAAACCTTCTCCTGTAAAATTTTCTTTTTGGCGCTTAAGATATTTTGGCGGTTATGAGTCGATATGAAACATACCTATGAGACATTTTATCACAAAAACATCAACAAAATACTAACTATCGCCATAGGAGATATATAGAATATTGTAAATATAATAGAATAAGAAAGAATGGAGAGAAATAAAAATATAGAAGCAGAAGAGAGATACCTTACGTATAGTAAAAAAATATATTAAAATAAAAAGCTACAATATCAGTCTGCTGGCAACTCTGGATCATCACGAAAACATCATCCGTTTCACTCGACAGGAGGTTATTAAGCTCATCTAAATCTTCTACTAAAATGCTTTCGTCACTCTCATACCTCTTAATATGAACCATGCCTCTCCTTACGTAGACAGAACATAATTTCTTGTTACGCTTCATTTTAACAGCATATTGGAGTAGATTACGGCTGCGTTTGGATATGCTCTCATTAAGAAAAAAACTCAATGTTGACTTTATGCCGATATCGTTCAGTAACAGGTTCCTGCTATTATTTCTCCTAAATGCTGATGCAGCACGCAGAACAATGTCTCTCAAATAGGGTGTCGAAAATTTTACAATAATTGGTGCTGCTTTATGCCGCACACTGGATTTCACTCGAAAGATGCTCTTGAGTGAAGGAGGTCTGCAACCGATTGAGAAGCAGAGCTTGTTATAAATAACATTAAGATTCTCATTCTCACTCTCCGGAACCTGCAGCATCACAGCATCAGAGGCAACTTCTCGCCGCTCCAGCGCACATATATGTTTGTTTGCGTCACTCACTGCATTTTTCAACTCAGAGACTTGAGCTGCATCCGAGCCAGATTCAATAGCATTTATCCGGTCAATAACAGAAGCAAGAGGAGCATTCGTTTTTTTGAGCTTGGAAGCCCAGCTCTTCTCCACCTCATCAATTGCCATCTTCAATTCCGCACGCAGGTTGGCAATCTCACGACTCATATTGCTGATTAACAGCTCACTCTGCTTAGCCAGACGATCATCCAGAACTTCCAGTGTTATGACAGAGATTAAGTAAGCAGTAGCTGGAGATTTAATTTGAGTTGGTGTTAACATAATTGTTTTTGCACTTGCAGTTTTAGGCCTAGTCGCCGTTGCAATTTTCTTTTTATTTTAGCTTCGTTTATTTATATACTACTCAGTAAGTAATTTAATATTGGTTTTATATTTATTGTCTTGAAATTTATCTGTTAAGAATTAGAAGCAAACACCGTAGGTATTTACGATTCTCCCAACAAACTTTTACAATTAGAAAAATTCACGGAATATACTTATTTCAGAAATTTTACGGAGCCCCAAGAAAAACAACCACTCAATCCAACAACAGTGCTAATTCTTCTCTGCAAAATATTAGCATACTTTATTTCTTTATTTTCCATTTAAGACAATGGCGCCCTAAAAATGTATGCTACCACCAAAAATTAATGCACCCTTGAAAAATTAATGCGCTTTATAGTACGTTTTGTGTTTTGACGTTTTCGATCTTGCAAAAATGGCGCGAAGTTAACTGAATTAAATAATTGCTTTTTCACTAATTTCTGATTAGAAATTTGTGAAATTTTAATTGAAAAACACTTTAGTGCAACCATTAGTTATAAATAAAGTAATTTTTTAAAAAAAAAATCCAACCGTTTGAACACAGTTGCAAAATACTTACATTTGAAATGAAACCAGCGTTCCTTCAGTTTCTGGACACTTAAACAATTTTTCACCACACAGCGCATAATTTAAATGTTTTTTTATTGTATTTAATTTACAACTTTAATCAATTTTAGCAATTATAATTGCTTTTAATATAATTTTTTCAATGTTTTCTTTGGGAACTTTGCAGTAAGATCGCAATTGTCAAAAATCTAATCAGAAGAAAAGAAACACCATTTGCTTATATTTTATTTCTTTGGATAAATCGTATTGCTATAGAGTTAAATTAAAAACAAAAAAAACAACAACAACAACAATAACAACAACAATAGCAACATACGTACATATGTTAGCTTTATATCAGCTAACAACTTGTGGGATTTTAAATTGCTTAGCTTTCTGCAAAATGACAGCGGCGGGCATTTGCTGGGGATCCACAAGGACCCTTATTTTATAAAAATATTTTTCATCATAATTTGTTAATTTGATGTTGCCTAAGCAAAGACGAGGGTGGGAGCCTGAGTATAGAAAATCAGCCCTCACCCAAGTAAAGTTTTTAAGTCACACGTTTATCTTTAACTTATGGTTTTCACACACACTTTTAAGCTACGCTCTGAAAAAATTACAGCAAACAACAACAATACACGCTGATAAGCCACGCGGCAGCGTTTGGCTTTCAAAGTGCCTTCTTTAATCGCAAACTATTCTGCATTCACTAGACATTCATTCTGCCTAAGACACAGTTTTATCTTAAACTTCTGGTTTAACTTATATATATGAAATAACTTACGAAGCGAAAATCTACATACATTTATGTTTTCTGATTTATTTTAGGTACCGTGAACGTTCAAGGGTCAAAAAGAATTTTATCGTTTTAATTTGGCGAATGTTAGTACCAGCTGCGGTTAAACAGCACGCGGTCAGCTGCGTGTATGAACCAAAAGTTGAAGATAGGAGAGTGAATTATGCTATTTTTCACTCGCTAGGCTGGGCAAGAAATCTCATACTATCATACCAACTCTTGGTCTTATGTGTTTCCAAATCAGTTTAACATTTGCTTTAATTTTTCAGCACTTTTAGCTCTAGTGAATCGATTTCACACTAAGAGAGTTAATAATATTAGGAATTTTATGATTTGAATTTTTAAACATAATTTAAATATTTGGTATATAAATCGTTTCCGAATTCCTGAAATATTGTTTGAAATTACTTTTTTATATTTCAGGTAAAAGATGCTGAAGATTGTTATAATACTGCATTACGGCTGTGTCCCAGTCATGCAGATTCTTTAAACAATCTTGCTAACATTAAACGTGAGCAAGGATTTATTGAAGAAGCGACGCGTCTTTACCTCAAAGCTTTGGAAGTTTTCCCGGAGTTTGCAGCCGCACATTCTAACTTAGCATCAGTTTTACAACAGCAAGGAAAATTAAATGAGGCTCTCATGCACTATAAAGAAGCAATTCGTATTCAGCCTACATTTGCTGATGCTTATTCGAACATGGGAAATACTTTAAAAGAGTTACAAGATATATCTGGTGCACTGCAATGTTATACTAGAGCCATTCAAATTAATCCAGCCTTTGCTGATGCTCACAGTAATTTAGCGAGCATTCACAAAGATTCTGGAAACATTCCGGATGCCATTCAATCATACAGAACTGCGTTAAAGCTTAAGCCAGACTTTCCAGATGCATACTGCAATTTGGCTCATTGTCTTCAAATTGTATGCGACTGGACAGATTACGAGGCAAGAATGAAAAAACTTGTCAGTATTGTCGCTGAACAACTAGATAAAAATAGGCTTCCTTCGGTTCACCCCCATCACTCTATGCTCTATCCATTGTCCCACGAATTTCGTAAATCAATAGCTACGCGCCACGCAAACTTATGTCTTGAAAAAATACATATTTTGCATAAACCGCCTTATAAGTTTCCTCGTGATATTGCTCCTAGCAACAGACTTCGAGTGGGATATGTAAGCTCCGACTTTGGGAATCATCCCACTTCTCATCTTATGCAGTCTATACCAGGTTTACATAATCGCTCAAAAATAGAGATCTTTTGCTACGCTCTAAGTTCGGATGACGGTACAACTTTCCGCGCAAAAATTCATCGTGAGGCTGAACATTTCGTAGACTTGTCACAAATACCTTGTAACGGGAAAGCAGCAGACCGAATTAACTCTGATGGTATTCACGTGCTTGTAAACATGAACGGCTATACAAAAGGGGCACGTAATGAAATATTTGCTCTACGCCCAGCTCCAGTACAAGTAATGTGGCTAGGCTATCCCGGAACAAGTGGAGCTAGTTTTATGGATTACATTATTACAGACTCTATAACAAGCCCACTGGAACTAGCTTCACAATATAGTGAAAAGCTAGCGTATATGCCTTACACATACTTTATTGGCGATCATAAACAAATGTTTCCACATTTAAAAGAGCGTTTAATTGTATGCGATCATCAGGCGTCCGACGTAGCTGATAATATAGCTGTGATAAATGCAACCGATTTGTCACCTTTAGTTGAAACGACGCAAGTCAAAGAAATTCGTGAGATAGTTAATTTTCAAAAACCAATGGAAATAACACACAAAGTTGCAGAGTTGCCAAATACAACTCAAATTACTGCAATGATTGCAGCAGGACAAATTCACACATCGCTGAATGGCGTTGTTGTTCAAAATGGCTTAGCAACTAATCAAACGAATAACAAAGCAGCAACCGGTGAGGAGGTTCCTCAAAATATAGTTATAACTACACGTAGGCAATACTGTCTACCTGATGAAGCTATAGTTTATTGCAACTTTAATCAACTTTATAAAATCGATCCATTAACACTTCAGTCTTGGATTGAAATATTAAAACATGTGCCTGGTTCAGTTTTGTGGCTTCTACGTTTTCCTGCTGTTGGTGAGCAAAATATTAAAAAAACGGTAGAGAATTCAGGTGAGAAAAGTAATTATAACTATGGCTCTTACTTTAGACAATAAGCTGCAAATAAAAATTATTTCTTAAACATGTGAGAATATTTCTAATATTGAATAAATAATTATGGGGCAACTCTGAGCGAGAAAAATTCATTGTCAAAGCTGTTGGAATATTTTCAGCTAGTCGAAAGTGTCTGTTTGCTAATTTAATATTTATTTATTTTCCGACCTTTTTGAATAATTTTTATTTTGAATTTTGCAGGCTCAAGGTCCAAAATATTAAAAATGAAAAACTTTTTTGTTTTAATTTTTAATTTTATTTTCCAATATTTCGATCGCCGTCGGCAATCATCATCAGGGAAAAATGAAAACATTTACAATAATTTTTTTAACAATTCTTTTCACTTGAAGCAACTTTACTTACAATTTAAACAATTAAGTCATTTAAACTGTTAGAACATTTAGTATTTAACATTTAATATTTGACATGTTACATTTAACATTTATATCACAGATTTTAATGATTAAAACAAGAACTTTAATGAACAAATTTACAAAAAACATCCACTTATTCTGTCGTCAGATTCTTAATTGTTGTTTTTAACATACTTCCTGTATATGAATTTTAGTCTCTTCTCTTCTGGTAAGCTTATGATGTGGAGCATTTCTAATGTATATCGTCTAAAGTAATTGTTCTCTAGTTGTAATATCTCCACATTGTCAAAATCAGGCATGTGTCCATGTTCCATACAGAGGGCTGTCTTCTGTTTTAAAAATCTGAGAACTTTCTTGGTCCCATCTAGGCGAAGAAATTCTTGTCCGTAGCTTGTTTTTAATTGTCCCAACATATGCTTGGTCACATACGTTGGACCCGTCACCGTTGCATATAATTTTGTAAATTACATTAGATTTGTCAAGTTTACCAATTTTTGTTTTTGTGTTGATGTACAATTGTTGTACAGTATTATTCGTTTTTAAAGCTAATTTTATTTTTTCTTTGTTATACAACCTTGAATTTATAATTCTCCGAAAGTCCTGGAATGTATGTCATAGACTTGAATATTTTGGTGTTATCTTCTTTATCCTCCTTTTTTTTCATTTTGTAATATTTGTCAATTGAGCCTTCTATTGTCATTTTTGGGAATTAATTTTTTCGCAATATAGTCCTGATTTTAATGATATTATCACGTTTATAAAGTTGTAAGCAGTATTTATAATTACTCGTTTGGGGTGTTAGAGTAAAAATTGATGAGACGTCCGGAGGCCATAGATTTTTTAAACTAATCGATAATTAATTGCTAATGACTATTAATTAATTGCTAATTAATTGCTACTGAACTATGTTCAGACTGAGTTTTAAATGCGCATTTAGAAGTTCGAAAATTCTTGCAAATGTCAAGTGTTCAAACTACGTAGAAGCATTTCGCATTTTGAAGCAATTCGCAGCAAATTGACAGATTTATAATTTTAATATATTAATAAACAACTTTATTAATATTAATCATTAAAGAAATACATCATTGACAGATTAAATAAAATTTAAAATGAACCTAAACGACTTTTTTTAAAGGATTCGCTATTAGCTTGAGTATGCGAGCCTGCGCTTTTCCTTCTTCGAACACGGTGTAGTCACTATAGAATGTTATAGTTCCCTTTGCATTTTAAAAGGCATATCCAGTGAAAGCAAATGTGGCTCCAGTAAGTGTGCAAAATCTTCGGTTGGACCTTCTTTTAATACCACTGTTTCTGTGGCTACAAAACCACTGTGAGCATATTGTAGCGCTCAGTAATATTTGGTCCAGTCAAGAACCTCTTGCTTTGGCATTTCAGTGACATTCCATCCTGTCGCGCAAGTCTGTTGGAAAGCTTGCGTAAATCTGTTTCAACTTCTTCAACTTTTTTGCGTACCAAAACTATTTGCATGATATGATATTTACCAAAGAGAAATCTTGAGTTTGCTTTCCATTCTTGTCGTAGATCTTTCAGCAGATTATTGCGCATATTTTGCACCTGATCGACAAAGATATGAAGATATTTTCCCAAGCAGTGGCGCACGTCTTCGATAATTTGTTGCTTTCAGGCCAGTCCTTTGCCATCGGTTTTAGTCAACGAACTCTTGTACAACAAGGCTCAGAACA
Source organism: Pherbina coryleti (assembly GCA_943735915.1). Lineage (NCBI taxonomy): Eukaryota > Metazoa > Arthropoda > Insecta > Diptera > Sciomyzidae > Pherbina > Pherbina coryleti. The sequence goes on from OX030950.1 coordinate 84,113,089, forward strand.
TCTGATACCACTACTATCAAAACAATTCACCTGGAGCATGGAGAAAAGTGACAGTAAAATACCTTCCTAAGGCTGGCAAAGGCTCAGAGAGTAATCCAAAATCTTTCACACCCATCAGCCTTATGTCCTTCATACTGAAAAGCATGGAGAAAATAATCGACAAAAACATCAGGGAGAATGCCTTGTCAATATATCCCCCTATGTAAGGCACAACATGCCTATCAAACTTTATAACCACAATTGAAAAATCTATCGACTGCAAGGAAATATGTATCGTCGCTGTTCGGATTCAGGGCCACTGAACTCGCACGTCTTCTTTGGCTATGCAGAGTCAATTTTCATGGTCAGAGAATTGTTCATTTCAAGGTTTTGAGTCAGTACATTTCCCTCAAAAACAACCTTGGCTTTGAACGCGAGTAAACTCATTAAAATAAAGTAAAAAACAAGAACAGTTAAGCTTTAAACGACTGTTCAAATAGCGCATGGAAATATGATCCTTTTATTTTGTATTTTTCATATGCTCGTCAAATATGCTGACAAATCAACTCATTGCTAAGGTTGTTTTTTGTGCACACTGCAATACGCATATATATTTAAGTTTATTTTGTTAGTAACTATATTTCTATTTTGTATTGTATTTTTTTATTGTATGAATATTGATTTACGCCTATAAAAGGCGAAAAAACTTAATAAAGCGGGCCAGTTAAGAATCAAATTTTTACTGTGTTATAACTTCACACAAACAGTTCAAATGCTGTTTGTAAAACTTAAAATAATTTTAGTCAAAGTTTATGTGCTTAACTTGACACCTCACCTTAATTACAACCCTAAAGCGAGAAAAGGAATTTTGCATGCCATTAGATAACATTTTTCCCAAAAGCCGCTTTAACAAAAACTTCATCGTAGTTATCCCCCCCAGATCCAATTGGGAACACGAGAAACTAAGCCCATCCGAAAACGATCTTGTGTGGTACACAGATGGCTCCAAAAAGCCACTTCTTCAGTGCAGGTCTATTTACCACAATCTTTCAAGCGGAAATCCTTGCCATTAACAGATGTATCAGACTGATCTGTCTGAACAATGTTAGGGGCAAATCAATTTTCGCCTTATCTGATAGTCAAGCTGCCCTTAAAGCTCTGACATCACCCATTATAAAATCCAAGCTAGTGCTGGAGACTGACGACGTCCTCAACGACCTGGTTACGCAAAACAACAAAGTTACTCTACAGTGGATTCCTGCCCACTGTGGTTTTTACGGGAATGAAAGAGCAGACTCCCTAGCCAAACAGGGAGCAGCATCACCACTCATAGGACCGGAACCGTTCTGTGGGGTTGGTAAGAATCTCTTTAAGCAACACGTCAAAACAACCTCATTCCGCGAATCTCAAGACATTTGGAAGAACTGCTTAGGACAGATGTGCACTAAGCAAATATTTCCAGAACTTTCTCCCAAGAAATCGAAATTTCTTATCAACTTAGGGAAGAAAGACTTAAAGATGATGACCGGAATTATAACTGGACATTGTAAAATAACACCTACAAAAAATGAATCTCGCAACTGATTCATAATGTAGATTATGCCTTGAGGATGAAGAAACCTCCAGACATATTCTCACTGAATGTCCAGCTCTTCTCCATATAAAAAAGAGAATCCTAAATAGCGAAATAGTCTCTCAAGGACACCTTGCGATCCTCAACCTCGAAAACATATTATGTTTTCTGAAAAAAACTAAAGCAAACAAACTGCTTTAAGCAAAGAAAAGGTATGGCACAATAGGCATCACAGATGCCGCAGTGCCAGAGCTGAATTAGCTCGCCGCAAACATATCTATCTATCTATCTAGTCAACGAAATCTTTTTATCTATTTTTGAACAGGGTATTTTTTGTGTATTTAATTAAAAAAAATAAGAAAACGAAAAACAAAAATTTGTTCAAGTTTATCAATCGAATGGCGAACAGCTGATTGAATTTAATAACGACTACTGCTAAATGCACATTTGAAGTAGAATTTATGTGAATTTACTTGGTAGAATTTTATATGGGTAAATTCGCATTTAGAGAAGCATTAAGGAAATATATGCGAATTAAGCTTTAAATGCGCATTTAGCTCCCAGTCTGAACATAGTATAATTTAATTTTATAACTCAGATGTAGGATACATAAAACAAAAATCTAGTGCGCAGAATAATTAGTAATAATGTGTTATTAAATGTTTTGTACACAAACTATCTATATTTAGAAGACCCTCATGAAATTCGTTCTGTAGCGAAATGCGACCACGGTTAAATACGGAAAACCAGCGAAACACGGTGTCTAGAGATGGTACTTCATCACCAAAAGTCGAAGTGATTTTATCGGTACACTGTTGTTGGTTTAATCCAGATCAAAAGTCGTAGAAAATTATCGCACGAAAATGTTCAAGATTTAATTCCATTTTTTTTTACCAAGATGAATGTTTCAAGTACTATCTGTAAACAACACAAATAGCACTCGTATGACAAAACGTTCTAAGTACGTTCACCATTAAAAATGTTAAACTTTACGATGACAATGTCAAATTTGACATATTCACATCAGGGTTGCTAAATGAGTTTTTCAATTTTGTATTGAAATGCAGAGTAAATTGTACTAAATGAAAGAAAATAGTTAGTATAAATCACAAACATTTTTAATAAGATGGTCAACACGTCTTATAAGATTCATAAAATTAAAATTCATTGAGATCAATAAAAGCTTAGAAGTAAAAAATAAGAACTTAAACTAATAAACAAACTAATAACTAATATACAAACTCAACTAATAAACAACAAGTTAAGAGCTCTTCCTATAGTAAAAAAACAAATTATTAAAGCAAACAACGTATTAGTTCATGGTTAAATCCTTCAGTCAAGCAATTCTTAACTGTCAGTTAAATTTTTACAGAATATTTTTCATTTGAATATAACTTCTAAAATCAATATTGTGGTATTGTTTTCCACTAGATTTGAAAAATCTCTTTTGTTTTTATTAAAGATGAAATTGTTGCTATATTAAGTCTGTTTTATTGGTTTTTATTAAATTTTTAGTAGAAAATACTCTTACAACGTTTGCTAAAAAAGTACGTTCTATATGCGCAAGGCCATCAGCGTGCGCTTTTGACCTTATGACGAATTTTCTTTTCCCTCCAAGAAAACTGTGGTCTATAATTTAATAAGGAATGCTACTTCATATTTCTTCACTTGGTATTTAAGTGATCATTAGAATTGGAAATAATTGATATCCATATAATAATATACATTTATAACTTTTGCATACATTTGAGACAAATCTTTATCTCTCTCAGCATTTTCCAAAGATTGTTGCGCATTCTCTGTGCATCTTCAAAAACCAAAAAAAAAAAATAGTTAGAATGCTATTAAAAGTATTATTCTTAAATTTAAGCTACTTCTTTATAAATTTATCCCTTTTGCGTCCAGCGCGTTTCTTTAATGACTGCGTATAAAGTATTCAATTAGCGTGTGTACAAAACTGATCACTTTTAAGGAAACTCTTAATACAAAAGAAACCTTTGCACTGAATGCTCGCCTGAATTCAGAATCAAGCCATGAACAAATTCAGCGGTATTCGTTAAATAAAAGCACAGGAACAACAATAGATTTTAGAAAATTATTTGTATATGAATTTTATTAATTTCTAAGTAAATCATCAGGGGTGCAAAAATATGAAAAAATAAGTAACTTCATAAGTTTTGCATTTTATAAAAACTTTGAAACTGGTAATGTGCCAATTTAAAAACTTACACACTTTCACTGAGCGAAATGTATCGAAAACGCTTCGGTAGTAGGAAAGCAGGAAAGCTGTAAAATTGTACCAAAATAGTACAATTGTACCGAAAAAATCATGCCTGATTCACATTAGTGTTGGCATATCTCAAGAATTAAAAGTCAACCTTCGTAACCATGGGCGTCCGCAGAAACTTTTAGAGGGGGAGGGGGGGCAAAGATATGCATTGGTGTGCACGTTTATGATAATGAGCCATGCTACCTATGAAATTTTACTGCCTGAGATTTTCTGTGCAAACTTTGTAACCACTGTTATTATATGAAAATTTATATTTTTCAATTTAACTTCCAGTATAACGAACTTTTGGTTAACAAAATCATGTTTACATTTATTAAATGTATTTAAAAATATTTAAAATAATTGTCGTTCGTTTTTAAATATAGTAAAAGATCCGTGCAGAGACTGAAAAATTTATTTTCAAGGTATTTATTTTATTTTATCATTTAAAATAGCTTTTTTGATTTTGTTTGTTTTTTTTTTTTTTTTTTTTTTTTTTTTGTTAAAGACGACAGGAGGGAATCTTTTATAGACAAATGGAAGCCCGTACTTCCAAATAGTGTCAGAGTCCCTGGTATGGTATACTGACTAAACCACTCCTTACTTTTCTCTCTTCCTGCAAGACCCTACGGAACCACCAATCGAGGCATTACTTCGTAGGGCAGGATTGAGTATGTTTACTCATCTACGATTCTACGCTTCTTCTTAACAAAGAAACGTTTTGCAGATCATGCTTGTTTATATTCCAAAGCGATGATGTGCTGTGCTTAATATGCAATGACGCGTTGGAGGCTCATCGTGATGATGATGCATCAGGTGGAGACCGCCTCGGGAAATGGTCCCTAGCCGAAGACGCTGACGGTGCTGACGACTGCGGTCTCTTCTTGGAGAGGGGATTTCGGGGGGAGGCCGTTTCGGGAAATGGTCCCTTGCCGAAGATGCTGACGGTGCTATCGACAGCGGCCTTTTCTTGGAATGGCATCACTTCGGGCATATGAATCCCTAGACGAAGACGCAAGGTACAATCGACTGCAATACCTTCCAAGATGAGCGCAGGGCTTCATCACACCCTAACCTCTGATCTTCAGCAAATCTGCACGGTGCGGCCTACCAGCTTTGTCTATAGCATAGAGTCTGCAGTTGATCTGCGCAGTCTTTTTACACGACGCAATTCTTTGGTTATGGCGCATGCCATATTGCCTACTGAGATCCAGTTTTCTTCAGAGTTAAGCATAATGCCCACGAGAGTTTCCACTGTTGGTGACCTCCCTAGATTATTGCTTAGCTCTAGTCTTTCGGCGTTAAATTTCGGACAGACGAAGAAGACATGTTCGGCGTCTTCAATAACACGTCCAGCACAGAAACTGCAAAACGGATTTTCGTCGTGCTTGAATCTATGAAGGTACGATTTAAAGCACCCATGACCAGTTAGTATTTGGGTGAGGTAGTAATCTACCTCACCAAGACGCCTGTTAAGCCACGGTTCCAAATTTGGAATTAGGCGGTGCGTCCATCGTCCGTTCTATGATGCCTCCCAACACATCTGCCACACTGCTACATTCCGGTCTCGCTGACCGGAAAATCACTGACCGTGGTGTCGATTTTTCTTTGTTTTTTTTTCTTTTATTTTTTTCTTCAAAATTTCAATTTAATTTTTCAGTAGAGAAAAACACTGCGCACACTAAATATAAAAGGGTCACAACTTTATACTTTTAGTGCAGAATTCTATCGCTTTTCGCGGTGAACATCGTTGTGTTTCAGTTTTTTATATGGAGCTGCTTGAACAGTTTTTTGACTCTCCTGAATATTGTTATTTTTTGAGTTTGTGCCTTTTATATTTATTGTGCGATACGTAAATTCAAAACAATTCAAAAAAATAAGGTGGTAATGATTTATAAAACTATAAAGAAATAAACAAGAAGAATTGCACAGTGCCAACAAAAAGAATAATATTGTTTAGAACGAAAGTCGTTCTTGCTTTCAACTTTGGGTAATTTCTTACGGCTCTCTAATGTTGCCTTCATAACACCATCTCGATTCTCTTCTAAAACTCGTTTAGAAACGATAGCCAGCAATTGAACGTGTCTTTCCGTTCCTTGCGTGCGTAACGGAATTTTTGGATCAGGATTGTGGATTGTTGTATTCCAAATATTGGTTCAAATGATCACACGGAATGGTTTGCGAAAACGGTGGTTCGAATAAATTGATGTCGTCATTCAAGTCAATCATATTCATATAATCTGTGCAGTTGAAGTTTACATTAGGCCTTTGATAAACTCTAAGTTGCATTGGGTCGTCCAAGTTGTTTTAATAGGTTGCGTATCTCTTTCGAGATGCGCTCGAGAGAGAAGAACAAACAAAATGAAACTCTCTCGAGCTTCGAAACTCGCTTGAACTTCGTTTGAACAATTTCTTCGAACACGATAAGAACAAGCATCAAGAAGAAGAAGAAAATGTCAAATTAGTGTAAATAAATTTGGCACTGCTTACGTTAATAGGCAATCAGCTTTTTTTGTGCTCGATAGAAGTCGTTTCCGTACTTTTCGGTAAAACCGCACCATTAGAAATTGCATTGGCTATTTTATAAAAGTACTTCGAATCACAATGGTGTAGTCACATTTGAGAAAAAAGTTTTTCAGAGAGTCCTCTTTAGAAGAAGGTCCACTAGAGGAGAATTTCCCCTTTATTTTAAAACGCTTGATGTATGTGGTATAGGCAACACTTAATGGTTTTTAATTTTCACAATAGTTTTTATTACTATTTTATCAAAAAGAAGCGATAAAATCCAAAAATAGTACCAAAACACCCTCTGGTGGCTTTCATAAATAAAAATTAACATCAAAAATGGATTCCTTGACCCCAAAACCCCCATATATACACTTAAAAAAATAGTTTTTTGTTTTTTTAATGCAATATTTTAAAAAAATACCTATTTTGAAAAACTGGCAGGCTCCGATTTCAAGATAGGTCTATGCTCTCTTCGCCAAAGTTTCTTAAAATGACCCATAGAACACCGCTAGGGTGGGGCCAACATCGACTTTTTTTCTCCATATAATTTGACCCGTGGCGTCCGTGGCGTAGTTGGTTAAAGTACGTGGCCGCTATGTCAACGAACCTGGAGACCCGGGTTCGAACCCCAGCAGCGACAGAAAATTATTTGAATTAAAATAATTTTTCTGTACGGCCGCCACCTCTCTGCAGACAATACAGTGCGCGAAATTTGCTTAGCCGCACACGATTTTACATCAATACGAATTAAAAAACAAGTGTGGGGTTAACTGAATAATGAAAGACTTTATTTTTTGTTTTATTTTGTAGAAAATTATTAAGAATTTGAGAGGTTTTATGTTCATATTTAAAGGAATTTAAAAAATAATTACAACGTAAGATAAATTGGAGCGAAATTTGCTTAGCCGCAGTCTTGTTTTACGTGTTATAATTGTAAGTTCTTTTTACTGCTGGAAGGTTTTAGTGATTTTTTTTTTTCAATTTAAAGTTTTTTCAATATTTTAGACGATAAATCTTATTTTGGATTGATTAAATATTAAAATGGCAGAGAAAAGTTTTTTGAGTGATGTTATAAAATGCAAAATTAAGATTCTAAAAGAAAACGGGTTTCTAATAGAGCAATTAGCCGACAAATAAAAAGATCGGAGAAAGTAATAAGAAATTTTTTCCGATTAAGTGATAAATACGGCATTTCTTCTTCAAAATCTAAGAGAAAGACGAAGATAACTCGTCACCAAAGCAATGTTATAAAAGCAGAAGCATCTAAACACCGACTAGGCGCATCTCGAATAATGTCAAAACTAAATCTTCCCATTGGAAAACGAAGAGTTCAACAAATTTTAAGCACGGACCGAAACATTAAATGGAAAAAAATATCAAAACACCCACAACTTAAATCTTTACAGAAAGCAGTCAGATTAGAATTTGAAAAAGGCACATGAACTGGACTGAAAATTGTCGCAATGTTATTTTTTTGGACGAGAAAAAATTTTATCTTGACGGACCCGATGGATTTAGCTGTTATTGGCATGATTTACGTGTAAATAACCCACCAATAATGAGTTGGAATTTTGGCGGTGGATCAATTATGATATGGAGTGGTTTCTCTTATTATGGCAAGCTTAAATTATGTTTTATTTCTACAAAAATTAATTCTAAAAAGTATATTGAAATGTTGGACGACGTTCTTATTACTTATTTGGAAGAAAATGCTGACGTTGACTTAATATTTCAACAGGATAATGCCAGCATTCACGTTTCACACGAGTCGAAGGATTTTTTTCATCACTCTTAATACCATTGCTTGATTGGCCAGCTAGAAATCTGGACTTGAACCCGATTGAAAATGTTTGGGGCATGATTTCACGAGCTATTTAAGAAAACTGCTGCCAATATTTAACGATATCGGAATTAAAAATTGCAATTTTGCAGGCGTGGCTAGGTTTAGAAATAAATGTACTCAAAAAATTAATTGACTCACTCCCTGAAAGAATTTTTGCAGTAATTAATACAAATAGAGGTCCAACTAAATATTAATTGGTCAAAACACTGATTTTTTTTTATAAAACATTTTATTTTTAAACATTCGACTCGGTGCGGCTAAGCAAATTTCGCTCGAATTTATCTAACTTTGTAATTATTTTTTAATTCCTTTAAATATGAACATAAAACCTCTCAAATTCTTAATAATTTTCTACAAAATAAAACAAAAAACAAAGTCTTTCATTATTCAGTTAACCCCACACTTGTTTTTTAATTCATATTGATGCAAAATCGTGTGCGGCTAAGCAAATTTCGCGCAAACCTCAGAGAGTAATCAAAATGTAAAGCTTCTTGAGAATAAGAACATTCCGTTCATCGCCGTTCAAAGTCGGCGTTAAGCATGTAGGTCCATTTCTCGGTAAATTGTGTACAAACTTAATAACACGCACAACACAATTGATCATAAAAAGCTAGGTCAAAGTCTTTTCAAGGGCTGAAATGGCCAGTTATTTATTTTTTTTTTTTATTTTTATAATGTGACCCGCTCTAATGTACACATATTCCTGCACCTGATATGTAATATATACACTTATACGATCATATACACAAGAACCGATTCGTAACTATTTCTGCTGGCGCTAAACTATGCATGCGCGAAATCTTTTGATGCGAAATTCAGATTTTTCAGGCAAAATAAAGTTACTTTACAAAAATCCAGCACATTTTATCGGCTGGTTTTCATTGAATTTAATGTTTAATTCGAAAATTGTATACGGTCGTATACAAAGAACCGATGAGGGTTAATGTTTTTTTAAGGTACTATTACCGTCTAGAATTTTCAAAAGATGAATTTTTGTTTTTTACATTTTTAGATTCTTTATACCTTCAATTATAACTAAATCGAAATAAATAATAAATGCCTAAAATATTAAATCGAAATTCGAAGTCAGTGCCGAGTTAAAACGACTCAATTGAAGCGCGCTCTCGGCTCGCAGGTGTAAAATAAAAACATTACACGCATTTTTCTTTTAGCTTAGTTTTTTTTTAACTGGCGGACAGTTAATCTCCGGATCTACTAGGCCGTTTTAAATAAACTTTGCAGCATTACCACAATTTGACCAAAATAAATATATAAAATTTTTGAGTCTGAAAAAGGGTCGAAAAAAAGGCGATTTTCGAACAAAATTTTCAAATGTCCGCCATTTTTTTATTTTGAATGTTTTTAAATTTTTCTGGTAAACTATCACGTAAAAGCACTTCCTTTTTGTAGCTCTTATTGTAACTCTTTTTGAATTTTATGTTTCAGACTTATCGTTCCAGAGATTAACTGTCCGCCATGCAGCAGTGTTTTTTTGAGAAGAATATGTAACATTCAGTCTATAGAGGGTCGGTAGAAAAATTTTTATTTTTATATCCTTCTGATGAGCTTACTTGGTGGTAAGCGAAAAGAATTCTTAAAGGAAACCCACGCGCCTACACGGCTTTAACCAGGCATTAGGTAATAGGTCGTTTTCAACTTTTTTCATCGGGTTGAATATCTTTTTATATTTTTTCGGCTTCCTTATTTCCCATTGTTAAGCTCCCACTTAGCAATTGGAAAATCCTATCCTAATATCCAACATTTTTTTAATTAAACCCACCATTCTCTTTTTTATATGAGCTAGGTTTATATTAATATTTATTCAAACAATTTTTTATTTCAGATAATAAATTATCTGTTTAATTTTTATTTTTATTCGTTATTATTATTTATTACACATTGTTTACTATTTATAGTATATTATTTGTTATTTCCCGTTAGTTTCTTCTTTCTTTATTTTTAATCGCTACTTATTTTTTATCATACAGTTATTTATTGAAAATTTTTTAGTGAATACACTAACTAAACTTAGTAATAACTTATGTCTATTTTTGGTATTTTTTATTTTATTATATATTTTTTATTTATTATATATTTTATTACAAGTAATATTATTTATTAAAACAAATTTTATAATTATTGAAAACAAGTATAAGTTTATTCATAATTATAAACTTAATAAGAAATCTGAACTGATCTCCCGGTGTTTTTATACTACCCCGCTTACATTACTTAACTTTCGTTATACTACTCAGCTAAGATTTTTGTATGTGCTTAAAACTTTTATACGATGAAGTATAAGAGTGAAAGCCTTAGCTTTAGCTTTAAACAATAAAACTATGTCACTCCTCCTCTTACTAAACAAGGCAATGCCCTTATTGCAATTTATATTTACAATATGTATTTTAATATTAGTTTAGAAATAGAAAAGTAGAATACTGCTGCAATGTTTCCTTGAGATACTTTTTGCAATATGTTAAGATTTTAGAACATATCTTTCAATACAAGTGATTAATAGTTTAAAGTTTTGTTAATCCATAAAAATTATCTTTTTATTATTATTAATTATTATTTTACATATATATCAAAATCGTCTAAGCATAGTTACTTAATATTACCAAATAAATCTCAACTTAATACAAAAACATAATTTAATTTACTTTTTCTTTCTTTTGAATTGGTTTTTATATTTCCTTACCCTTTGGTTTTTAAATTTAACAATGTGATGCTCTCCATCTTCTTCGGTTTGGAGTAGCTTTACCTTTTTATAAGGGTCACTTCTTTTATCTAGTCTTTTTCTTGATTTTTCAGCATTTACAAAATCTGTGTCGATATTTTTATCTTGTCTATTCCTATTTACATTATTTATTCTTTGTTCTTTAGTAAATTCAGGATTATATTTGGGCGGATGTTTATTAACAAAAATGTTGTATGGAATTTCACCAGTAGTGGAATGAGCGATGACATGATTGTAAGTGTAAAGTGTTTGTTCTACTTCCATATGTTTTAGTTCTATATCATCTGAAGTATTAATTATTCTAAGTTTTTCATTTAACGTTTTATGTAATCGCTCAATATCTCCAATGCCGGTTTTTCCAGTAGTTACTTCTACATGTATATTTAATTGGTCGCACCATTGCTTAATATTTACATTATTTAATCCTTGGTCTTGATCAATTTTCAAAATTTTAGGAGGTCCCATGAAGTTGAAAACTTTAAGTAAAGCTTTTTTTGTTTCAAGCCAATTTAGAGCATTTACTTTTTCTGCTGCAGCAAATTTCGAGAATAGGTCGATACATGTTAAATAATTATCATTATTCCAACTCCAAAAGTCTATAACAAATTTCTCTCTGATTTCATAAACCGGAGGCGTAACTTTAAATGGCAATTTATAGGATATATGGTAATTTTTACAATGATTACACAGTTCACATACATTTATTATCTAAGTGATTTCTTTAAGGTAATTGGGATAATAATATTTCTGCTTGAATAATTTAGAAACCTTTTCTATACCGTGATGAAGACCACTTAAATGAATTTCTGTTACCTTCGTTTTGAAAGTTGGATAATCTTCAATATTTTCTAATTCTTTCATTTATCGATAAACTTTATTTCGATTTGTTGCGATCATTGGTTTATAAACATTTTGCAAATGAAGAAAGTCATTATCATCGGGCATAAATATTGCTATGTTTTATTTACTTAGTAAGTTTTGATTAGTTGCTTAATGTACTCTGTAGACAATTCGTTATAGGTTATAGTCGTAAGGTTATTTGAAAAAATTCTGCTTGTATTAGCAGAGTGTTGACTACCCCTAATTAATTTTAGTTGATTTTTAAATATATTCAAGAAATGCAGAATATAGGTCGTGCAGAAATGTTAATAAAGCTTTCGCTGTCTTCGTCAGCTGAGTGAATTGTGGCTACGACTGAAGAGATTTCCTCATGAGCGTTACATTCTAAAATCTTAACACGAGTCAGGGCGTCCGCCACATGGTTTTCCCTTCCAGGTATATACTTCACGTCAAAGTCGTATTCGTTAAGTCTTACTTTCCACCTTTGCAATTTGGCATTCGGTTCTCTATGGTTGTGTAACCATTGCAGAGGTCTATGATCGCTATTTATTGAAAATTTTCTGCCGTATAGATACGGTCTGAAGTATTTTGTTGCATATACCATTGCCAACAGCTCCTTCTCTGTTGTCGAATAGTGCAACTCATGTTCATTGAGTGTGCGGCTAGCAAAGCAAATAGGATGACCCTGTTGGCTTAGCACTGCTCCTAAAGCCACATTTGAAGCGTCCGTGGCCAATGTAAATGTGTTCCTGAAATCAAATGGGTTCGTACCTTATGGCTCGTACCTTATTTGGGTTAGGTTTAATACCTGCAGGTGTTATAACATGACCAAGAAATTCAGTTTCACGCTTTAAAAACTCACTTGTATTCAATTGAATTTTTAAATTTGCTTCTGAAAGCCTTTGAAGAACTTTTTCGAGCCATTCGATATGTTCTTGGAGTGATGTGCTGTAAACTGCTATATCATCTAAATAAACCATGCAATCCTTGCCAATTAAGCCATCTAAAACTGTATTCATCAGTCTTTGGAATGTGGCTGGTGCATTTTTGAGCCCAAATGGTATTCGTAAAAACTCAAAATGACCATTTTAGGTTGAAAAGACTGTTTTTTGTCTATCAAGTGGGTCCATTTCGATTTGGGGGAAACCCTGCGCCAAATCTATGGTGGAAAAGTACATACATCTACCTAGTTTATCGAGAATATCATCCATATTAGGGATCGGGTACCTGTCATCTATGGTAATGGCATTAAGCTTACGAAAATCAATGACGATTCTCCATTTTTCTTTTCCCGAAGCGTCAGGCTTTTTAGGAACAACCCAAATCGGCGCAGAGTATGGAGATTGACTATGGCATTTTATTTGCTTTTCCACTTCTATTTTGTAGACTTCAGGATATCTGTAGGCCCTGACGTAGATTGGATCTTCGTGAAGGGTTTTAATTTTATGTTTTATTTTATGCGTGAAGGTAACATTTCCTCCGTCCTTATAAAAAAGATCTTGATATTTATTGAGACAAATCGTTAATTTTCCCTATTCTTCTTTATTCAAATGATCTAGCCTGAACTTATTTTCCTTTGAATAAAAAAAAATAAAATAAATAATTAACTGGCCATTTCAGCCCTTGAAAGGACTTTGACCTAGCTTCTTATGATCAATTGTGTTGTGCGTGTTATTAAGTTTGTACACAATTGACCGAGAAAGGGACCTACATGTTTAACGCCGACTCCGAACGGCGATGAACGCCGATTCCTTTGAATCACTAATACCTAAATCTGTAAGTAAATTAAAGAAATTATATGCTCTAGATTTTTGAGTGAAAATTTCGTAGGAAATGCCATTCAATTTAATGGTTTTGCTGATTAGATCAATTTTAGAATAAAGTTGTTGCAGTATATTGAATCCTATCATTCCGTCATAATTATTCGAAAAGTTATAAACAAAAAAATTAATTTATGTTCATTATTGAATCCAAAAATTTCTTGGCTTGGCTGGTTCGAATTGGCTTCATTTTGTGGTCTAATTTGCTGAGAGTTGATACCTCTCGTGTTAGTAAAGTTAGGGTAATTGTTAGTATAGTGTAGGGTTGGTAGGATCGCCATGTAGGGTTGGTAGGATCGCCATGTAGGGTTGGTTGTACATTCTATTATTTTACAAGTAATTTTTAACACTGTTCAAAAATAACTTGTGGTGTTTTTTTTAATTTTTTTTTGTGGTGTTGATTTTAATTTTTATTTTAGTTTTAATTTTAATTTAATTTTGATTTTAATTTTAATTTTAATTTTAATTTTAATTTTAATTTTAATTTTAATTTTAATTTTAATTTTAATTTTAGTTGTAACTTTAATTTTAGTTTTAATTTTACTTTTCATTTTAGTTTTAATTTTGATTTGAATTTGAATTTGAATTTGAATTTGAATTTATATTTAAATTTAAATTTTTTTAATTTTAATTTTAATTTTAATTTTAATTTTAATTTTAATTTTAATTTTAATTTTAATTTTAATTTTAATTTTAATTTTAATTTTAATTTTAATTTTAATTTTAATTTTAATTTTAATTTTAATTTTAATTTTAATTTTAATTTTAATTTTAATTTTAATTTTAATTTTAATTTTAATTTTAATTTTAATTTTAATTTTAATTTTAATTTTAATTTTAATTTTAATTTTAATTTTAATTTTAATTTTAATTTTAATTTTAATTTTAATTTTAATTTTAATTTTAATTTTAATTTTAATTTTAATTTTAATTTTAATTTTAATTTTAATTTTAATTATAATTTTAATTTTAATTTTAATTTTAATTTTAATTTTAATTTTAATTTTAATTTTAATTTTAATTTTAATTTTAATTTTAATTTTAATTTTAATTTTAATTTTAATTTTAATTTTAATTTTAATTTTAATTTTAATTTTAATTTTAATTTTAATTTTAATTTTAATTTTAATTTTAATTTTAATTTTAATTTTAATTTTAATTTTAATTTTAATTTTAATTTTAATTTTAATTTTAATTTTAATTTTAATTTTAATTTTAATTTTAATTTTAATTTTAATTTTAATTTTAATTTTAATTTTAATTTTAATTTTAATTTTAATTTTAATTTTAATTTTAATTTTAATTTTAATTTTAATTTTAATTTTAATTTTAATTTTAATTTTAATTTTAATTTTAATTTTAATTTTAATTTTAATTTTAATTTTAATTTTAATTTTAATTTTAATTTTAATTTTAATTTTAATTTTAATTTTAATTTTAATTTTAATTTTAATTTTAATTTTAATTTTAATTTTAATTTTAATTTTAATTTTAATTTTAATTTTAATTTTAATTTTAATTTTAATTTTAATTTTAATTTTAATTTTAATTTTAATTTTAATTTTATTTTAATTTTAATTTTAATTTTAATTTTAATTTTAATTTTAATTTTAATTTTAATTTTAATTTTAATTTTAATTTTAATTTTAATTTTAATTTTAATTTTAATTTTAATTTAAATTTAATTTAATTTAAATTTAAATTTTAATTTTAATTTAATTTTAATTTTAATTTTAATTTAATTTTAATTTTAATTTTAATTTTAATTTTAATTTTAATTTTAATTTTAATTTTAATTTTAATTTTAATTTTAATTTTAATTTTATTTTAATTTTAATTTATTTAATTTTAATTTTAATTTTAATTTTAATTTTAATTTTAATTTTATTTTAATTTTAATTTTAATTTAATTTTAATTTTAATTTTAATTTTAATTTTAATTTTAATTTTAATTTTAATTTTAATTTTAATTTTAATTTTAATTTTATTTTAATTTTAATTTTAATTTTAATTTTAATTTTAATTTTAATTTTAATTTTAATTT